>JAVLUX010000012.1:34534404-34936904 GCA_032164185.1 Moxostoma hubbsi
AGGTGATGTGGTTTGATTTCGTTTGATTTGATTTTTGATTTATTTCTGGATCAAAACAATAAAAAACAGTAATCCAAAGGATAACATGCTAAAGTAGAATACTTATTTCCAGCACGGTCCTTGGTGATACACACAGGAAAACAATAAACAAGAAGCAAACATACAGTACAGAAGCAATCACATAAAAACAAACTAAAATTAAAAAAAAACACAAGCAGTGAAAAAACTCTCCAATTTATCAATAAATATTCACCTTGTTCCATAAAAGTTTCGTGACCTGGGTTTTAAAAATCCCTCGTGATGATAGAAGTTTTGTAGCAGTAGGCAAACTATTCCATGCCATGATACCAGTATAAAAAAAAGAATTTTTTATTGCATTAGTAGCTCTAGGAACTATGCAAGAGCGAATGCTGGCCCTAGTATTATGACTATGCTGCGTATGGACCATGGTTAAGTTAGAATATAAATATTTGGGGGCATGACCATTTACAATGTTAAACATATGGTTCAGCTTAAATTGTTCTACTCTTAGATGTACAGGTAGTAGACCAGCTCTTGTAAACTCCTCCCTACCTATATGAGTACGGGGGGGGGGGGGGGGGGGGGGGGTGCTTTTAATAGGTAACGAATAACATTGTTTTGCAGCACTTGGAATTTGTTTTTTAAGTTTCACAGTCAACCCAGAAAACCATGCAGAGCAAGCAAAATCTACATGGCATTGAATCAGAGTTAATACCAATAATTTATTTACAGAGAAATCAAAAAGCTTTGTCTTGCGATATAAAAACTTCAACTTACAGGCACATTTGGCTAAAACCTTGGCTGCAATGGATTCACCTATAAGTGATTGATCCAATGTTAAACCCAAATATGTGACACTTGATTTGGATACAATTTCAGACCCATTACACATCACCTTTAAAGTATTTAATTTTGCTAACTTCCTTTTTGTACCAAACAGGGTTGATTCAGTCTTGCCCAGATGCATAGAGAGCTTATTGTCTACTAGACACTGGTTGACAGACTCAAGCTCTATACCAAGAGTATTTTCAATGTCTTTTACATTACACCCTGGGACAAGTAAAGCAGAATCATCAGCATATAATAGCACCTTGCACCGTACCGCAGCTGATATGTCATTTATGTATACCAAAAATAACAGGGGCCCCAGGATCGAACCTTGGGGCACCCCGCATGTTATACTCTGTGGATCAGAGAGGGACCCCTCAACATCACAGACTTGAGTCCTATCTGTTAGGTAAGAAGTGAACCATATGAGTGCTGAGTTACTAAATCCCATGCACTGTAATTTAGAAATCAAAATCTTGTGATTCACAGTATCGAATGCTTTTTGCATGTCAAGTAGTAGCATACCAACATAAATCCCTTGATCAAAGTTCTGACACTCATAGTCGAACAGGTGAATGAGACAGGTGTCAGTAGAATATGCAGCTCTAAAGCCAGACTGGAGCTCATTTAATAGATCAAGCCTGATGAGATACTCCTCCACCTGTTCATACACAAGACGCTCAAAAATCTTTGATACAGATGACAGAATTGATACTGGCCTATAATTTCCAACATCAGCTCTGCTATTTTTCTTAAAAAGAGGAACCACCCTGGCATTCTTCATATCGTTTGGAAAAACACCCTGACTTATGGACAAATTTAAGATATGGGTAAGAATACTATATGTAACCCCAGCACTATCCCTAAGAAACCTTGAGGGGATAAGGTCCAAGCCAGAGGCCTTATTCACTGACAGGGTGGAGAGACTTGCTCTTACTTTATCATCTGAAACAGGACTAATTACAAATGCATCTGCAGAGACATTTTTACTTCTATAAAAGGAGTTAACAAAATTTATGCCAAATTTATCAGAATAATTTAAATTTATCAGAATAATTTAGATTTTTAGGAATCTCATGGATGTGCCAACTGGACAAAGGTTGCATAACGAACTCAGGGTTTCAGGATTGGTTTCAGGTTGACAAATTCAAACCAATACAATTAGGCTTAATTGGTACAATGATCCAGCTCATCAACATTCTCTGTCAACTCAGGCTTCAATCCTGACTTTAAAGGGGACATATTAAGCAAAATTCACTTTTACATGGTGTTTGTACATAAATGTGAGTGCAGTGTGTGTACACAACCACCCTACAATGTTAAAAGTCCACCCACTCCTCTTTCTTATATTTATATTAATCAAAAACACCTTGCCCACGACTGGTGATGGACTTCACCCTCCTCTTCTGATCTACACACAGTCCGCCATTTTTTTCTGAGCTGGAGCAAATACAGTGAGAAGAATAATGCTTTGTAGGCATCATAAGAGTCTTCATGAACATAAGAGTCTTCATGTATTCCCGGCATCAGAACCACTGAAAACGCAGTGGACAAGTTTTGTTTTTGAAGGAAAAATTAATGTAAGTTTGTGCAAATCATTTTACGCCAGACTGCTTTGTGAATGAGTGTCAATATAAAGGGCAATCTAAATTTTCTCAAGCATGGATCAGTACCAACTGTTCATGCTCCAGCTTTATATCCTGAAGATATAAGTATTGCACTTTATATTTTTTTAATGTTTGCAAATCACGTTTCCGTATGTGCTTGATAGCTGATTCCTCGACTAATGCAGCTAAAGTTCCATTATCTTTGATGGTATTCACGGAGATCAGAAAACATATGTATATATCATACATATATTGCTGGACTGGTAATCTGGCATACCTAGCATTTTCCCAGTGGGCCGGCGCACTTTGGGGCCGATCGGGGACGAACTGGCCATCGGGAACATCTTCTAAAATGGGGCATAATAGGTCTCCTTTAAGATTAGTTTACACGCTCGTGCACACGATTGAGTGACGTTTGCTCGTACTGTGCGAACGCAATTCATTTCTCACGAGAGGGGATTTATCTTTCTGCTGAAAGCTGATGACTATGAAAATAAGAATTTAAATAATTCTAAACTGTACACAACACATTGTTTAAATTTTTTTTATGCATTTACACTGCTCAAGAGTTCAGCATAAAATCATGAAGACTTAAAACACATGATTAACATAGTACAACGTATAACTGTAAAATTATAAAGCAATCAAAGACATTTACACAACAAGAAGAAACATTGGCTGCTACGAGAGCTCAAGAGGACTGTTGCAAACAAATTATTAATGTAATAAAAAATACAAAACAGCTGGTATATTAATGCGTAAGTGAATTCATATAGGCCCACAACAAGAACACAGGCTTATTATTTTTAAAAACTAACATTTATTTAAAATCTAAAATATTTTAGATTTATTTTAATTGAAAACTTATATATAACTTATAATATATATATATATATATATATATATATATATATATATATATATATATATATATATATTATATGTTTTATATTTAGGGTAATGGTGAGGGGTTAAACTTAGGAAAAATCATATACCATTTTTTGTTGGTTCGTTTATTTTTTAAAAATCCTAACATTTGTGCGAGCCAATTCATATGATTATTACAACTCGGGTTGAAAAAAGGTTTAGTAAGAAGAGTGGAGCAACATGAGGGTGGATACAAATGACATACAGATGAGAAACATGAGAAATTTGTCATTCAAAACAGTATTTCATTGTCAAGTTCTAAAAGTGGCTGGAGTAATATCAGTTGCTTGTGGTAGACTTTTGAAATAAGGAGGCAGAGGGCCATCTTAGCCTGTGTTTTCTTTTCTTTTCTTTTTTACCAATATCAATTCCTATTTCAATTCCATTTAACATTTGCATTGCCTTCAGGTTAAACCCATACAAATCTAAAATCTGATTTAACACAATATAAATATATATATATATATATATATATATATATATATATATATATATATATATATATATATATATATATTAGGGCTGTAATTTTTTTTAATAAAATTAATTACATAGTGTCTTGATTTATTAATCACATTTAATTGCATAGAAAAATATTTGCGAGAAAGCCCCTAATATAATAATAATTCAATATATAATGATGAAATAATTATACATAGTTATCTTTAAATATTAAAATATATATATATATATATATATATATATATATATATATATATATATACAGGTCGATCAATCTGTGGCACTGCTCAGGTGTTATGAGAGCCCAGGTTGCTCTGATAGTGGCCTTCAGCTCTTCTGCATTGTTGGGTCTGGCGTATCACATCTTCCTCTTCACAATACCCCATAGATTTTCTATAGGGTTAAGGTCAGGCGAGTTTGCTGGCCAATTAAGAACAGGGATACCTTGGTCCTTAAACCAGGTACTGGTAGCTTTGGCACTGTGTGCAGGTGCCAAGTCCTGTTGGAAAATGAAATCTGCATCTCCATAAAATTGGTCAGCAGCAGGAAGCATGAAGTGCTCTAAAACTTCCTGGTAGATGGCTGCGTTGACCTTGGACCTCAGAAAACACAGTGGACCAACACCAGCAGATGACATGGCAACCCTAACTATCACTGACTGTGGAAACTTTACACTGGACTTCAAGCAACGTGGATTCTGTGCCTCTCCTCTCTTCCTCCAGACTCTGGGACCTTGATTTCCAAAGGAAATGCAAAATTTACTTTCATCAGAGAACATAACTTTGGACCACTCAGCAGCAGTCCAGTCCTTTTTGTCTTTAGACCAGGCGAGACGCTTCTGACGCTGTGTCTTGTTCAAGAGTGGCTTGACACAAGGAATGCGACAGCTGAAACCCATGTCTTGCATACGTCTGTGCGTGGTGGTTCTTGAAGCATTGACTCCAGCTGCAGTCCACTCTGTGAATCACCCCCACATTTTTGAATGGGTTTTGTTTCACAATCCTCTCCAGGGTGCGGTTATCCCTATTGCTTGTACAATTTTTTCTACCACATCCTTTTCTTCCCTTCGCCTCTCTATCTCTATCTGCTTGGACACAGAGCTCTGTGAACAGCCAGCCTCTTTAGCAATGACCTTTTGTGTCTTGCCCTCCTTGTGCAAGATATCAATGGTCGTCTTTTGGACAGCTGTCAAGTCAGCAGTTTTCCCCATGATTGTGTTAGCGTACATAACTAGACTGAGCGACCATTTAAAGGCCTTTGCAGGTCTTTTGAGTTAATTAGCTGATTAGAGTGTGGCACCAGGTGTCTTCAATATTGAACCTTTTCACAATATTCTAATTTTCTGAGATACTGATTTTGGGGTTTTCATTAGTTGTCAGTTATAATCATCAAAATTAAAAGGAATGAGCACTTGAAATATATCAGTCTGTGTGGAATGAATGTATACATTATACAAGTTTCACTTTTTGAATGGAATTACTGAAATAAATCAACTTTTTGATGATATTCTAATTATATGACCAGCACCTGTGTGTGTGTGTGTGTATATATATATATATATATATATATATATAATACAAAATATTCTAATTAAAATGCATTACATTCTTGTAGCAGAAGAGTTCATCATTGATAAGACAATACAAAAAGTGGCTTATGAGTACAATGTATTGTTTACTATCATATTATTGATCATAAGTCAATCATTGGCATACAGTTCACAGCAATCAATTTCGCATGTGAATTTGTCAATCAGTTGGAGATTTATTATGAGGGCTTGTTTAAGGACCTGTCAGTTTACACCTGCATCAAATATGCTTGTCTCGGGTGCGTTGTGTCATACACATAAAATGTTTACGTCACTGTTTCAAGTTAAATATAGTTTAATACTCAATCTTTAAACACATCTTGAGATCACTTAGTTCACATTTGCGCTCCTTCAAGTGTTTTGAATGCGAGATCGTAATGCATGTTTGTGTTCTGCCTAGTGAAGTGTTTTCTTCACTGTATAAACTGTGCGCTGCCCATACAGCTGAAATGTAAATTACTGCCCTCTGGAGTAAACAGGTGGTACTACAAGCTTGCATTCTTCAAGAATCTTCCTTATTGCGGGCATTACGGTTAACTGCGTAAATTTTTTAACACGTCATTTTTTGTAAAATGAATGGCACTGACTTAACGCGTTAAATCGACGGCCCTAATATATACATAAAGTCACATACTTGCATATAAATGCAAAAACATACATTTCAATGCACTGCCTTCTGGAGTAAACAGGTGTTACTACAAGCTTGCATTCCTCAGGAATCTTCCTTATTGTGGTTCGGGGGCATTGCGGTTAATTGCGTAAATTCTTTTAACACGTTATTTTTTGTAAAATTAATGGCACTGAATTAACACGTTAAATCGATGGCCCTAATATATACAAAGTCACATACTTGCATATAAATGCAAAAACAGACATTTCAATACACTAAAAATGTCTGTTCTCTTATATGTAACATACAGCATACTTTCCTTAAATCATAGTTTATTATCATCTCATTTGAATAGGCTATGTACATATATGCTCAAACAGGGTTTTCCCTGGATCAGAAATGTTCTTCGTTGGTGGCTGATAGTCATCAAATATGTGATGCAGTGTTTATTTATTTTGATGTAACTGCAATTAATATTTAAAATAAATAATTATTGTAATGAATATACTTTATTTTCAATCCTTCTAAGGTGCTCTGGGAAATCAAACTAACTTAACACTTTATTTCTGTAAGGCTAATATTCATTACTAAGCCACTTTAATAATTTGGGACAGTGCTTTTTTTGTTTCTCATAAAATATATTGTTTTCATTTTATCAGACTCTTTATGATTTGTGAATCATTTATTTTCTAAAAATATCTGAAGTATGGATGTGACAGGATCAAAACTTTCATATCACAATACTTACTGAAGCATTCATCATCGTATACGGTATTACCACGGTATTGTATTGTATTGCAAAACAGGTTGAAAGATAAATAAACTTTAATATTGTTCATAATTACAAGACTTTTTATTTGTTTTGTACTTTTAAATTAAAAGATCACAAAGAATGTAACTATGCAAAGATCAAGCCACACAAGTTTCAGTGCTTCTATTTATTATGCATTTATCTGATTTATTACAGTTTATTGTCATTGTAAATGAACAATTAACAACAATGGTAACATTTTTAGGGAAAAGTTTAATTGAAAAAGAAGCATGAATTTTAGTAGTCTTAGTAATTTGATATGTCTTGCCATTACTCTAAGAGCTAGAGTGTTGTGAATATAACTTTTTTGATGGAAATGCTACAGTGCATTCAGAAAAATCTAAAGTTTTTGGTTAATAGGTTATTGTGATGAGGAGGAGAGTGGGGCCACCAATCGGATCGGGCTAATCAGCCGAGGAGAGGGATAAATGCAGCGGGACATGGCAGGTCGAGAGAGAGAGAGACACATGCAGCTGCCGTGTGTGCATTTGTGTCTTTTAGTTTAATTAAATATTATTTCGACTGTTCAGCCGGTTCCCGCCTCCTCTTTTCCCATCAGAACCCTTGTTACATTGGTAGTGAAACCCGGGAAGGAGAAGGGAAGCGCTGTCGTGGAGTCCTTGCCACTACCTGCAAACCCAGAGGAGCAGCTGTTGCCATCCACCGGGGACGGAGGAGTTGCTCCGATTCACCCAGGGAGAAGTGGCTGTCGTCCGCCAGAGGATGGGGAGTGTCTGAGGACCGGGCGACAGCGTATCTGGGCACTGGCGAACCAGGTTATTCCTTTCTTTCCTCTCTCTCTCTTGCTATCACTCTGCTTTGCCCCTTCCCTCTCCTCCTTTTTTCCCTCCCCTTGTCCCCAGCCCCAGCCCTAGAGAGGTGGGGAAAAGCCTACCGGCAGGCAGTGTGGACAAGGAGGAGGGAGGGGCCAAGCCGTGACTACACACGCCAAGCAGTTTGGGAGAGAGAGAGAGCCACATGTAACTGCAGTGTGTGCGTTTGTGTCTTTTTATTTAATTAAAAATTATTTTGACTCTTCAGCCAGTTCACGCCTCCTCTTTTCCCAACCAGAAACCTTGTTACAGTTATCAAGAAATGTTCATGGTATTTTGAAGTGCTCACGATAACAATATTGTACATGCTAATTATCACTGTGTACCTTATTATTGAATATTGGCAAATGTCTAATCTGAAGCCAAGCCAAACCAGGCCATTTTGTTTCCTAATCTCAAACATCATCAGATGAGGACATTTATTAAAATGTTACACATGACTTTGTTTATAATTTATAAAGGACCAGACTTGTATGTTTATGTTTACCATAGTTCTTTCATTGTTTAACAGTTCCATTTGTAATACCATAATCAAAGGAAAGACCCTGGATAATAGTAAGATAGTTAGTCTTTCTTAAAAATTAAACTGTTTATTTGTTATAGATAAATAATAACCTAATCACATTTTAAAATGTAACCTTTTAGATACAACCGCCCCAGTTGTAATGAAAAATTCTTGTTTACAGGTTTACTGTGATAAATGTAAGTAAGGGTGTTCATGTTTACATGTGAAAAATCTTGCAATTGATGCTGGTACAGGGCATAGTGTTTTCTCTTTCCCCGCAAGTGCTGTTCAGTATGTCAATGCTGTAGCCGTTTGAAATGGTTGAATTGCTCCATAGTGCTTTATAAAAGAAAATAATTTTGTAAAAATCAAATGGGCAAAAGTTTTGCCTTCTGTGCCACTATATTTTGAGAGAAGCCCAGTTTAATCACACAAGTGATCCGTTCTACACTATCCTGTAATCGGATCTCACATATCGAGGGAAGCCCACTTGACGCGCGTGCACACGCGTACTCTAGAGATTCACTCTAGTGATCTAGGTGGATCGGGCAACAAGCATGCGAAACCCATCTTCAATCACACCGTGTGCATTTAAGTTCCACATGAGAAGCAAATTACCGCTTATAAAGTGTGAAAGCGAGATTCACTTTGATGGCCGGCAGAAAATTTTCAATGCAGGAAAACCCTGCCAAATAAAATATATTATAGGTTTATATACTGTATACTGTATACTGTATAGGTTAATTGATATCAGATTTCTGTATGGGAAGGCATTTGAAATACCTTTTAACTTACTCTGCAAATAAGCATAAAATATTTATTTGTGTGTTTTTACTGTATTAAAAATTTATAAAATCAAGTAAAATCAAAGACTGATCAAGTTTAAGCATTGTATTATACATGTATATTATTGCTTTCAAAACAGTACCTACAAGAATAGATCCATCCATCCAATTTCTACAGCCACTTGTCCTATGTTGGGTCACAGGTAGTGCTGGAGCCTATCCCAGCTGTCTCTGTAGAAGGCAGGGAAACACCCTGGACAGGTGGCCAGTCATTCGCAGAACAAGAATATAGCATACAGTCCTGTTTATTTTCTCTGTTCGCCTATTATTTTTAAAGTCATCTTATTTTTGGAAAAAATGGCATCTACTCCTCTGTAAACACTGCAGGTAACGTGAAGGCATTTGTATGTTACTAAAAGTGCTGTTGTCCATGTCGGTTTGTTTTTTACTGTGGATAGTTTTTCCACTTATGTCAGTTCGTCCCATTCATAGCTATCTGCGGAGACCCGCTGCAAGGATGAGAGCATGCAAGGTGGGGATTATTGCAATGATTGATTGACAGCATATTGAACAAATCAGTGCTAATCAGGGGCACTGTCTCCCCTCATGTGACTTTTTTGCTGTATTCGTTTGTTAACTCACATTCAAGATACTTTAGGAGCTCAACATTGCAGATGTTGAAATGAGCTGAAGGGAGGCTTGAGAGATGCTGACTCTCTCTAAAACTTTATCCACTGGTGTTGCTGTTTGACAGAGCGATTTTCAAGCTATTACAACTATAAACATTATTTGAGCTCACATTTCAAAATATTGTATTTGTTTTATATATGTATATATGTCAGTCTTTTCTTTTTTTCTCACCTGAATTTTTGAGGAGGCACTGCCTCCTTTGCCTTCTCAGAGAAATAGTGCTAGCGCAGAAGTAAGAGACAGACATGGATTTTTTATTTATTTATTTATTGTTAAATAGTAAGTGCAATTAGTGTGGACTGGTTAACTGCTTCCAGGACAGATGTGTTTTCAGCTGGTTCTTGAATGTTGAGATGGTGTCAGCAGATCGTGTGGAGGTGTGAAGCTCATTCCACCACAGAGGAACAGAGAATGTGAAAGATCGCAATATAGACGTTGTGCCTTTTTGCATAGGGATCACAAGGCGTCACTGACAGAGAGCGAGTTGGGACATATCTGGAGGGTTGAATTGAAGAGAGTTTTGGTCCATTGGCTGTCCTGAAGGCCAGAGTCAAAGCTTTGAATGTGATGCAGGCAGTTACAGTTAGCCAGTGGAGTGAAATCAAGAGTGGGGTGATGTGAGCCCTTTTTGGCTGACCAGATGCGCTGCTGCATTCAGGACCATCTGCAGAGGTGTTATCATGCTAGCTGGCAGACCTGCCAAAAAGGACATTACAGTAGTCCAGTCTTGAAGTTACCTGAACTTGGACCAGGAGCTGTGCAGCATATTCAGACAAGAAAGGTCTGATTTTCTGATGTTGTAAAGTGCATATCTGCAAGACCAGGCAGTTGATGAGATGTGGGCAGTGAAGATAAACTGGTCATCTACCACCAATCCCAAGTTCCGGGCTGTCCTGGTTGGCATTAGAGTAGTTGAACCAAGATGAATTGTGAGGTTGTGGTAAACAGACAGGTTGGCTGGGATCACGAGGAAGATACATGTACTTATGAAGCAAAATTTAGTAAGGTCTAATGATGTGCTTTCAGGGATTATAATATTAAAATTTTACTCAAATAAGAGGACAGAAAAGTAAACATACTTCTGCTAAGTTAATATAGAATAAGGATTTTTTTAAATTTTTATTCTAAATGTAAAATTGCTTGAATGATCTTACCCACCATATGTGGTTTGCAGATTAAATCATTAACTACAGACGAGTTGCCATAGTTAAGACAGACAGCCTTTTTTAATTGTCTCCCATTTAAACAGAACTGCCTTTAACAGGTAGCTTGATCAATGATTCTGCAAATTTGTGTTTTGAAACAGGCAGTCTTACACAGGCAGTCTGCAGACTTTCATTTGAGAACAATTGTGGTTATTTAAAAACAAAATACACATTCTTTCATTAAGTTTAGAAAGAAAGGCAAATGTTAGCTCATTAATTGGGGAGGCCTTAAAAAGACTATATATAATTGACACAATTTGTATGTCATTGGTAGTGCTGCATGAATGTCATTGGTAGCGCTACCTTCAAGCAGTAGACATTCTCTTAAACCTTACATTATTTTCAGACTTTTAGTCAGCTTTTTATGCTTTTATTCAGTCTTGATTCATGTTTAAGTGTGTTTATTTTTGCAAAACAAGAGTTTTAGAGTTTAAATGTTGATCATCAACAATATTTTGCAATTTATTGAAAGTTTTCATTTGGGTGGATTTAAACCATTTTTCACTGGTATAATGACTATAAATAGACATGAAATATCCTTAGAACAAATGTAGAAGTGATTTTAGATTAACTTTATTCCTGTTCTCTTGTTTTATTTTTTGCTGATTACGGCAACTAGTTCAGCAGTAATAATCAATGTGGAGATCCATATTAATCATGCCTGGAGGGCAGATTTCCTCGCTATTTTGCTAATTGAACTTCTCTGAGTATGCTCTACACCTGAGAGAAGATGATCAAGACTTCCTGGTTCAGCTGATGTCCTCTAAGGAAGGGTAGGAGAGCAAGGATACTTTATTAGAAAAACTGATGTTGGAGTTTAGGTCATTTTATGGAGTCAGCATAAAATAAAATGCAAAATGATATTCACATGCAATATGTTTTAGAGACTTATTCATCTATTGCCCATGGTATAAAAGAAGAGACGTGAGGCCAAAATAGCAATTTCTCAATTTCACTCAGTATTCAGAATATTAACTGATACTTTATGGAGGGCCAAATGACTAAATATTTAATAATTAAACAAATATTCAAAAAATAAAACAACTAACTAACTGTAAGATCCCACTTACTATTACCAATTACCATTGCCCCATGTCTGCCAAATATGTTGAGTAATCCAAACATAATCTCCAACCTGAAACTGAACTTTTGGTCAAACATTAGCTGTAAATGCACTTGGCTTCATAGAAAAGCCAAGTGCATCTTTTTGCACTACTGTGTACTGGTCGGCGCTGCACTGTCTCTGTTCACTGTTAGTAATTTATTGTACTGTCCCATACTATTTGCACACGTCTGCACGTGCACTTTATTTTATTTAGTTTGTGTAGTCTCACGTGGTTCTGTGTTTGTCCTATGTTATTTTATGTAGCACCATTGTCCTGGAGGAATGTTGTCTCGTTTCGCTGTGTACTGTACTAACTGTATATGGTTGAAACGACAATAAAAACCACTTGACTTGAAGCTATAGGATGCTCCCTTGCTCCCTATTTAACCTTACTTAACCACCAGTGTGCTGTCTGTCTGCACTGGTCTCAGAACAGTTTAAAGGAACCTTATATTTGTCCTAACTCCATGTAAAGCCTCAATGTGATAATGGACACTGAATGTAGTGTATCTAAGGGGAAAAAAAGCCTAAAGTCCTAGTAAGTATTCTTTGTGTTTAACTGTTTGCCGTTTTGTGATACATTGCTCAAATTTGCAAAATGGCATATTCCCACATAATGAAACTAGAGACTATATATTTGGACTCAAACAGGTTTCAATGTAAAAACTGAATGAGGTTTCTTACCAGATGTAGTTTTGTTTGCATTTCTACCATAGACATACTCTGCTGTGCCATATTGTTTTGTCTAATGACTCGGTGCATCAAAACATTAAGCTTTTACTGACTGCCCAGATTGTTTTGAACTGAAATCAGGTTGTTTAAATAAAATGTAATTATGCAACGTATAAAGCGAAGACAAAAATCAGTGTCCACACAGGAGTACGAGGGGTCGCATAAGGTTAAGCACACGTCTTTTAATTTTCATTTTCAGGGTTATGGTTATTGGCACATCACTCAACAACAGTAGGCGTCACCTTTCAAAATCGATTTCTTTGGACTTTCTGATTAGTGAGTTTAGGCTTCTTTTTTCACTTTGCAGCTATTGCTGTGCTTTGCACATTAATAGATTTTGTTTACCCTTAGAGATGATGTTTCCAACCAAAACATTGAAAATCACTTAACTGAGTGGTGTGCTGATATGTATAACCGTGAAAATAAAAATGAAAAGTCCAGACTGATCTCACAGTGAAATAGCTGGAAACAGCTGGTTGTTTTTGGTTTAGTTAAAATCTGTCTGTGCTTACAGAAAGATGAAACACTACCCATAGTGCCCAAAGCAGTAACTCCATCTTACATGTGAAATGTACACAGAGCTACGCCAAAATCAAGTTGTGAAGTGAGTTGTTTTCAGTGTACAGGCAGTAATACAGTGAAGAGGAATGCATGTTCCATATCTGTCACTCACTCGACGTTGTGTCGATGAGTTGACACTAGGGGTCGCTCCTGCAGAGCCCAGACGTCTCTAATCTTGTGAAAAGGCCAATGGAAATTGGCGTGTGGAATTTGCATGCCACTCCCAAGAAATACGGGTATAAAAGGAGTGACGCTGCAAACACACATCAGATATCTTCTTCAGAGCCAAGCGAGCAAGTTCACTGAGCTGAATTCCTCTGCCACCTCCATTCATCTCTCTACGCTGTTGGATCTACGGCGCATTCCAGCGGTTCTCCCGCTCGCACACCACGGTTGTGCTGAGCAAATACCCCTGGGTGCTTCAGTAGCAGAAAACTACGGAGTGAACAACTTAGTTTATATATATATATATATATATATATATATATATATATTTATACCTACGTATACATACATACATACATACATACACATGTAAGGCGGGTGCCAGCGTGTCTGGGCTATTCCTCGACAAAACAAAAGGCTCTCATGAGAATTAACATTTGAACTATCTCTTGCACATGTAACAGCAACATCCGAGACACAGCAAACAGTGCAGCTAACACTTCCATTCTACAGTCTCATCATCTCCCCCTACTCCCCCCTTCTCCTCCTCACTTAAAGCTCACTAAAAACCTATGCAATGTGAAGTGTGTACAAAAAGTAACTATAACATGTTTGGTATCATTTAAAGTGTCTCAGTGCACCTGGTAAACTGGTCTCATCCTCCCAGCCATAATGAAAAGCAAAAAGAAGTTATAAAATATGAGAGATGTGGTGTGCCCCTTAAAGGTGTGCCCTCCCCCAGATCCTCCATACAAACTATATGTAAATGTACTGGAACCCCCTCAATAGGGGACCCAAATCTAATTATAATGACAGACACCACCATTTGGTTAGCATATTGAATTATTTGGGTATTTAAGGAGATGTGGCACATCGTTCGTGATTCTCTGTAGTCAGACGATCCCACACGGTTTACTGTGTGTAATTTATATCAGGCAACTGCGATGAACATATTATGTTACCTGGTCAAGTGTAAACATTTGATTTTATTCTGACTGACTCTGAAATTGTTTTTCCCAAACAGATTAAACGATTCGTATGTTACCGCAAGTCTGCGTCAGATTAGTGACGACTAATATTTGGCATCAATTCAAGTGTACTTGGTTTGCAAAGACAGAAAGTGTATTTCCGTTTAGAACATCTTAATGCTGCTTGGCCAATCTAAAATCAGGTGTGTCTTACCTCTGTTTTAATTTGATGTTTCTCCAGATAAGTGTACGCGGGAAACCACGACATGGCCAATCCAAAGCTATTACAAGAGAAGCTATGTTGGTCAACTTAGATCTGTAATAGTGGCTGTGACCTCTACTGAAGAAAACTTTAAGTTAAATTCAAATGTATGCAATTCCATGGGGGCTATACTGAAGTATCTTTGATTGTGTAAACATGAATGTGACTGATCTTAGGTATATAGCAATTACCTCTGTTTGATGATCCAATACTGGCCTCTTCTGATCGTGAGACCCGCAGTGTACAGAAAAACACGCGAGGACCTCAAAGCAACATAGTTTCATAGTCTTAACGGGTAAAATATAATTAAAGGAGTTAAAAAGAATAATCAAACATTCGCTCACTTTTAATGATGCTCAGATATCATTAAAACCATTTTCATTTATGGAGTCAGATGAAATAACGAGGTAATACTTAAAGAGAAAATGTATTTTATTGAATCTTGTTGTGTTGCGTATATATATATATATATATATATATATATATATATATATATATACCCTCCGAGCGATGATGGTCAAGGCGTGGTCTCTCGGGCAGGCCATGTCCATCTTAGTGGTCCAGGAGCGCCACCTTTGGCCCATCTTGGTTGAACCAGTTTGGCCTATTCGGCAGCACCGTAGAGGATTTCACCTTGCAATCCTCAGTGGTTAAAAGGCAGACAGGGACCATTCAACATATCTGGCACGACGCAATGTCTCGCTCTCCTGTATGTTTGTCGCCAAGTGTGTCCCCCTGCGGCAGCAATACTGGCTCCACCACAGCCCGCCCCAGTAGGCCGGCCCCGGCGTCGAGCAACCCGCAGAAAGCAGATGCCACCCGTCTCATGTCCGGTCGCCAAGAACCCAAGAAAGGCTTCAAAGCATTCTGTGAGACCGGTGGAGGGCCAGGTGGAGGTTCTTTATTTCCTTTTCTTACCTCACTGCATCCCCCAAGGGCCCACATTGTAAGAAAAAAGCAGTCTTCTCATTTCCTGCCCCTCACAGTCGGTGTCCCTGGCCATCGTTATCATGACCACCGGGCACCGTTTCTTTCTCTGGCAGGCATGGTGCCTCGGATACTGGCCTCCCGCCTCCACACGCCCAGCTGTGGCAAAAATCCGCCCCTGATGTGATGGTCTCCACGGGCTACGAGGACCGTCCCAGGCTGTTCGGGAGCAGTCACAAGGAGCCAGGTAAGTGCTTTGATGCCTCTAGACTCAGCACCTCGGGGTCCACCCCGTCGCAAGGCCACGCCCGCTGTTATGTCGTATGTCCGATGCTGTAGTTCCCTTGGTCCCTCTCGCGCAGAGCTTGGGGCCGTGGCTCGCGCTCCCCAACCCGTCGCGTTGGTTGATCATGACCGTCCGACTCGGCTCCATAATTAAGTTCGCCAGGACCCCGCCCAGGTTCAACGGCATCCACTCCACTGTGGTGAGAGCCAAGAACGCCGCTGGCTTCCCTTCTACGAAAGGACGCGATAGAGCCTGTCCCTCCTGCTGAGGTGAACAAGGGGTTTTACAGCCCCTACTTCATCATACCTAAAAAAGGTGGTGGGTTGCGTCTAATCCTAGACCTGCGAATTCTGAACTGGGCTCTGCACAGACTCTCATCGAGATGCTCATTCAGAAGCGCATTTTAGCGAGCGTCTGGCATCAGTATTGGTTTGCGGTGGTAGACCTGAAGGACCCGTACTTCCATGTCTGATTCTTCCTCGATACAGACCCTTTCTCCGGTTTGCCTTCGAGGGTCAGGCATATCAGTACCCCCCCCTTTGGCCTGTCCTTGTCCCCTCGCGCCTTTATGAAAGTTGCAGAGGCAGCCCTTGCCCCACTAAGGGAAGTGGGCATCCGCATCCTCAACTATCTCGATGACTGGCTAATCCTAGCTCACTCTGCATGTGTTCAGACAGAACATGTTGGTCCCACTGAAATCCTTTCAGAGGCTCCTGGGGCACATGGCATCCTCAGCGATGGTCACGTCGCTTGGGTTGATGCATATGAGACCACTTAAGCACTGGGTACAGAGCCGAGTCGAGAGACGAGCATGGCGCCACGGCACACACCGCATCAGGATCGGTGTGTCTAGCATTCCTACGGGCAGAAGCTCCTCTAGGTCTGGTCCCCAGGCACATCGTGGTTATGACTGATGCCTCCCAATGGGGCTGGGATGCCATATGCAATGGGCACTCAGTCGTCGGGCCCTTAGACCGGCCCGCGACTGTGTTGGCACGTCAACTGCCTCGAGTTGCAGGCAGTACTACTTGCCCTGAGGAGGCTATTGCCATTGATCCAGGGCAAGCATGTGTTGATCCGGATGGACAACACAGTGATGATTGCTTACATCAGCCGCCAAGGCGAACTACACTCTCGTCGAATGTCACAACTCACCCGTAGTCTCCTTATTTGGAGTCCGCAGCGGCTCAAGTCGCTGTGAGCCACCCACATCCCAGGCCACCTCAACCTGTTGTGACAGGTTACGATCAGGAGAGAGTGGAGACTCCACCCTCAGGTGGTCCAGCTGATCTGGAGTTGATTCACCAAGCACAGGTAGACCTGTTTGCTTCCCCAGAAACCTCCCACTGCCCACTTTGGTAATCTCTGACCGAGGCTCCCCTCGGCACAGATGCCCTGGCACACAGCTGGCCCCTGGAATGCGCAAGTATGCATTCCCTCCAGTGAACCTACTTGCACAGACGTTGTGCAAGGTCAGGGAGGACGAGGAGCAGATCCTCTTAGTGGCCTCTTATTGGCCCTCCCGGATTTGGATCTCGGACCTTATACTCCTCGCCATCTGGCATCCGTGACTGGACCTCTGGACAGGATGCGGAAGAATTAAGTGGCCTACCACCCGCGGTGGTAGACACGATCACTCAAGCCAGGGCCCCCCTCAACGAGGCGCCCTTATGGCCTGAAGTGGCATCTGTTCGCTCAGTGGTGTTCTTCCCGAGGTGAAGACCCCCAGAGATGTGCAGTAGGGTCAGTGCTTTCCTTTCTGCAGGAAAAGTTGGAGGGACGGCTGTCTCCCTCCATCTTGAAAGTGTATGAGGCCGCTATATTGACTCATCAAGATGCAATGGACGGTAAGTATTAGGTAATCAGTATTATTCTTCCCAAAACCTTTCTTTCGGATTCTTCCGAACCCACGCTCTCTCTGAAGACCGCCCTATTGACGGCACTCACCTCCATCAAGAGGGTAGGGGACCTGCAGGCGTTCTCTGTCAGCGAACTGTGCCTAGAGTTCGGTCCGGCTTACTCTCACGTCATCCTGAGACCCTGACCGGGCTACATGCCCAAGGTTCTCATGACCCCTTTCAGGGATCAGGTGGTGAACCTGCAAGTGCTGCCCCAGGAGGAGGCAGACCCAGCCTTTGCTTTGCTGTGTCCAGTGCACGCTCCTGGCATCTACTTGGATCACACGCAGAGCTTTAGAAGCTCCGATCAGCTCTTTGTCTGCTTCGGTGGACAGCGGAAGGGAAGCACTGCCTCCAAACAGAGGATCACCCACTGGGTCATCGATGCCATCACTATGACATACCATGCCCAGCACGTGCCGCCCTCTGCTGGCCTACAAGCCCATTCTACCAGGGATGTTGCGGCTTCTTGGCCATTGTCCCATAGCGCCTCTCTAGCAGACATATGTAGAGCCGCGGGCTGGGCAACACCTAACACATTTGCAAGGTTCTATAACCTCAGGGTTGAGCCAGTTTCTTCCCGTGTGTTATCAGGTGACACAAAGTGGTAAGTTTGGGTCAGCTGGCCGGGTGTATCGCTTGTGCCTAGCACCTTTCCCCTCCCATGAGGCGAAGACGTGCGCTCTTTCCCCAGTTGCGTTCGCAAGAAGTGTGAACCCTGGGCATTTTCCTCCCTAGCCTAGCGGCTGTCGAGTCTTTGGAGAGGCTCACTGCCACCCCAGTATGAGCATCACCAGGACCTGTACTAAGGTAAGTGCTCCACATGTGCTGGTTGTCCCCCTAGGCAACCCCATGTGATGTATATTCCGCAAAATGGTTTCCCTGCCAGTAAACCACGTCTTCCTTGGGCAGAGGGCCCTCTGTCCTTGGCCGCTTTGTTTCTAGTAACTCCTCCCCCCTTGGGTAGGATCTACCATGACGCTGCTCCGCACGATGTGCTTCCGCTCCTAACCGGTAAAGACCGTGTGTTGTATTCCACTTAAACACCCCCCCCCCCCCCCCCCCCCCCCCTCGGGGCCAGGTGTGGTCTCTGCGGTGCCAGCTTGGATCATATATTTGGCCCCCAGCCAAATTATTTAGTTCCTTTTGGGGAGAACAATAGAGAGAAGGCCATGGCTGGGCCAGCTAGTCCTTATACTCCTGACCAGTTAGCCATTCCCCTAGGTGCAGGAGAGTGCTTCATGCCTGCCAGTGTGTTGGGGGTAGTTATGCGACGGCTTGCTGCGCTCGCTATGAGACACACAGAGGTCCGCCCGTCTCGCACCACCAGTCCGCGTAACTCGGTTCAGCTCTTGTGGCGTTTTCCATTGGGACCCCTAGTGTGACAGATAGGGAATGTCTCGGTTACTGACGTAACCTCCGTTCCCTGATGGCGTGAACGAGACTTTGTGTCCCTCCTGCCACAACACTGAACCAACCGCTGAAATGGCTGGGTCTTTGGCTCGGCTCCTCAGTCCAATACCTGATGTGTGTTTGCAGCGTCACTCCTTTTATACCCGTATGTCCAGGGAAGTGGCATGCAAATTCCTCATGCCAATTTCCATTGGCATTTTCTCAATGTCAGAGATGTCTGGGCTCCGCAGGAGCGACCCCTAGTGTCAACTCATCGACACAACGTCTCGTTCCCTCCAGCCGGTAATGGAAGTTACGTCAGTAACCGAGATGTTTTATAAACTGAACCCCAACCCAAAACCTACACCTTAAATCAGTGGAGTAAAAATTTTATGTTAGAGGGAAAAGTGCAAACTCCGAATTGCTCTCATCATTGATAATGCAAATGCGGTTACTTCCTGATTTTATAGCACGATCCGAACCCTAGTTGCCCAGGCTGCTGACTCAATGCACTTCCAAACATGCCACAAGCCAATGTAAACACACTGCAGCCGAGGCAAAAATGTCTGATTGTCAGTGAGCTGACTATATGTGTCCGATCCTGGGGTACTGGAATGCTCTGAAAAAACATGCTGATACAGTAAACTGTGTATAATTGTCTACTATAACTGTCCAAAATACCATGGTATTTCCATTAATTCTGCACATGGTGTTATTTATTTATTATTTTTCATTTGTTATGTGTTGTTCTGTCCTCACTAGATGTGTCACTTCTCTATCCAGCTAGACAGACAGTGAACAGGCGAGATGTTGATTCATGACTTTTAATCTTCCAAAAGCTTTCATGAATCTTTTCTCGTTAAACTTTAACATTGTAAAACTGTAAACAAACATAGAAAATACAGCCATTAGAATTGTACATATTCAAAGTGCCTAGCTGACTGAACAGTATTTACTGCCTAAATAAAGCACTTAATTGAAACATTAAATGAACATATTAAGCATTCAACGTTACACTGTCATAACAAAAGATCGCTAGCATTCGGCGCTAACTAATGCTCACGTATTGCATAATCACGTCACGGATATAGCACATTTGCATCTCTAGATTAATGACAACCCATGCAATTTACTGACAAACATGTTAAACTTACTAAACATCATATTTATATGACAAATAATAGCAACTTACAGCTTTATGCGAGCCACAACTTCACCGTACGAGCAGCTCTTCAGCCATGACACTTTACAATGAACTCAACTCGACGCGAGTCGTACGCAAGTTACCATACACAATCCTCGCCACAAGAGGTCGCTTAAAGATTGACATATAACCAAATCAACCTGTCTTTATAATTAAACTGAACCATTACATGTGTACAAATGTACTTTCTACTGTAGCTGTACCATGGTATTCCCATGTTATCTGCACATTCTATATATATAAAAGTACAATGGTATTACCATCTGAAACCATCACTGTAGTATGGCACCATGATAGACTGTTTTTGTTAGGATGCAATCATATATCAACAGAGTGATGAAAGAAATCTGTGCTTATCAGAGTATGTGACATCTCACCTTCTTAGTTAATTCTTTATGACCTGACATTTCATTCTGTCTGTTTTCAAAACACAGAATCTCTGTTAATATGCCTGAGCTCATCTCCATCTGCTCAGCGACATTATATATGCACTGTCACTGCTGCGGTAAAGGATTCGAGCACATGTCACGTTTCTCCAGGTCCAGGGCCCTGCAATTGCATCCACTCTCTTAATGCACAAACACACAGAGGGCACACCGAGTGCAGCGCACTGATCCACTGCTTCTTTGTGATTTATTTGTATTTTTTTTTCATTTGGGGTCTATGGGGAGCCAGCCAATGGATGCTAATTTAGGACAAGTTGAATATGCCTAAATTTAATATGGTTACTGATATTAATTACCCCAAAGAAAAGAATAGTATGCTGAAGCTGGTAATTAGTTTGAAACACCTACTCAGTCTTTATTACTACTATTGTCCACATTTTAAAATGATTGTAAATTCATCAAAACTATGTAATAAAACAACTGGAAATGTGGGAACTATGTAGAAGCAGACACTGTTTAACCCAAAATGGAGCACTTATATTAAAATGAAAGGGGGAAAATTAGCACACCCAATGTATTGGATATTGAAAAATCATGCCTGCCTTTCAGGTAAAAGAGCCAATCATCTTTTAGATACTGACATTCCCTGTCAATTAACAAGAATGTGCATGCACATCAGCTGGACCAGCCTGACAAACATAATTTTTATTCCCCTTGATCTGAGCTAAGAATCACAATTTATGGACCATTATTGTCAGATTGTACTGCTGATTTGAAATATGTTATGATCATAATCTTGACCAACCATTTTGGAGATTTTAGCCTTTCCCCATTCAATTAGATAGGAGCTGTATTTGTGTGCCGATTTTACCCTTTGAAAATAGCAGCCTGGGGACAATCCCAAGAATGCCGCTTAGTAGACTAACTTGCCTTGGAAGGGACTTTGGTAGTAGCCACCCTTACCTCATCCATTCTCTTAACCAACTTCATAACGTGCTACTTGAGATTTTTTATTAAACAGTAGTGAAGTAGTTCCCATGTACTGTATGTTGGCCACTTGACTGCTTTCCATCTTTTCCAACACATAGTTTCATTAAGAAATTCATATGAAGGCACATTTAGATTTGGATATGACATTTATTTCAAACATTTAAGCATAAGACTTCAGAGCATAAGGTTATTAAGATCAATAGAAACACATTCAGTGAAGTGTGTTTTGAATGCAGGTCTCCAGCATGGTATTCTGGTTTATTAATATCCTTGCCGGGCTTTTTAACTAGCTTAACTGGCAAAATTTCCTTTGTCAACCAGCTTTGTTGGTGAACAGAAATCACAACTAGACTAGCACCAATTCAGCACTAATTAGCTCTTTTGAATGAATCACAATCAACAATGTAGGCATTATCTAACATTCACAATGCAAAGCTCAAAAAGCTCAGCAAATTAATCACACTGAAAATGTACATGCTGCTTCCAAATGTTCATGTACCCTGAAATCTAACCCAAACTGATTAATTATTGACATCAGACATTTTTGCATAAATTCAATTGCGTTTACCTTTACTGGTGGCGCTACTAATAGCACATTGCATGAACAATCCCCAAGACATGGGTCGTGGTCCCGTGGAAACCAGGAAGTAATTACTATCACATTAGCATTGGTGAGCATGATCTGGAGGCTGCATATTCAATCTAAAATTGCATTTTTACTCCACTGACGATTGGGTTAGGGATCAGGGTTAATAAATGTGCATTCCTGTTGACTGTTTTGTGTCATTTACTAAAAATACAAGTCATGGTGCCACCATGTGGACATTTCACCTCAACAGCACTTCTAGCTTTGGCCACTGGGGAGGTGGTTTTGAATTTCAGTAAGCACACACCAAATTTGGCAGAACTGTTTAATTCTACTAGTGAGAGAGAGGGTGAAAGTATAATATAACATTGTATTTCTGTTACAAAAAAAAAAAAAAGTTTAAGCAGGCTCTAAATACATTAAAATAGTGCTGAACCACACACTTTTAAATGAAATTGTAAATCTTTTCAGCACAAACATGCCTTCTTTATATATAAATTAATGTTGTTATAGATTTTACCTTAATCACAAAATTTTGTGTTCTCTGTAGCCTAATCTCATGAAAATTATGTGACTGTGGCAAAATTTTTGCAAAAGGATATTAATTGGGTCCTTACATGTATTGCGGAAGTTCTGATTTAAAATTTACACTGAGTGACACTACAAGTGAGTTAACTTTTCTCCCAAATAGATGATATTATTAATGTTAATGCTCTATCCTACCTCCCTACCCTACCTTTAATCTTAAATCTAAACCTAAACGATAGTGTCATAAAAAGCACATGTGAGATGAAAAACGCAATAGCTAAAGCAATCACCTCATTTCGTCGTGCTTTTATGACCCTTTGACAAATGTGTAGACTTGCATGTTCTTCAGGCCTCATACCATGGTCCTTTGCATTGCAAGTGCAATGCTCTATCAGCTGAGCTACCGTGCAACTTGATCACACTTGAACAAGCTTATAAATGTATTTGGTTATTTAATGAAAACATTAAAATGATTTTCTTTCCAAGTCATGCACTTTAGTAAAAGTGTTTTATTATCATTAGAAAGCACTGTAAGGAAAAGGGTGATTTATGATACTGATAATCTTTTTTTTTTTTCCGTTTTACTCATGATTTATGTTAAATAGAATAAGGCGCTGTTTTAGCTCCTCTAGTGTTCGTTTCACCAAGAGAGTGCTGCAGTATATAAAAGGCTGCCATTTTAGAATCACATGACCAGCTGAGTACTACTCACTAAATCTCAGTCTTTATTTGGACACTTTCACTCTTGGATTAAATTAATCATGGATGATTTTGAATATTACATTGCATCTGTAACTGAAAAAGACTAGGTGTCACTGTAAATCCAAGATGACACAAACAAAAAGTTTCTGAGTGCACCTTTAATATATATTAGTTTGTTCTGCCAATTGTGTACCATTCTAGTCCTTTCATGCAAATGCTAAGTTGAGTGATAAACATTAACATTAACATTGAATAATGTTGCCTCCAACTTTGTTGAAACAACAAGTTTATTCATAATTCAGGGTCTCCTACTGACTTTTGCCAAATTTTACCAGGTCTGCAAGTGTTTATTAGTCGCTTATGTCACAGTATTCAAGCTGTGTGTGATCTATTTGGTAGTACTTTTTTTCGCTAAGCTGCTTATTCACAAAAGTGATGTACACTGACCTCTCCATCCCCACTCATAACTGAAATGAATTAGCAGTTGAGGTACAGTTATCTTGCCTCTCTTTTAACAGCATAATTGACTAATTATGAAATCATCTGTGAAACAGTGGTAGGTTACGGTTTAGCTTGTTTTAAACACACTCTGAAAGCAATTGTCAAGGATCAGGATCAGAAATTAAGCAGGACTCGGGTGGAAAACTACTCCAAAAGTGACAAAAATGCCACAGGATTTTAAAATATGATGGGGAAAAATGTCCCATGTAGAGAATTCTTATATCTGTATATATGTATTTACTGTCTCTGAGGTGAGTGTTGCTGAATATGTAGTTAATGTAAAAAAATATATAAAAACAGTGAACATGAATAAAACACTTACAACAAAATCTAAATCATTAATTTATCACAGAGATTGGCCAGTTATTTAAGATGTATTGTAATTGAGTGTTTGTTGAATCTTGTTGAATGGCAGAGTTGAATCTTTATTTATTATTTAATTTTTTTTTACTTTGACTGATTTTATAGGCAAAAACGTCTTAGTTACGTATGTAACCTCCGTTCCCTGATGGAGGGAATGAGACGTCGTGTCGAAGAAGCGACACTACTACTCTTGAGCGCCGAATATGCCTCTGATCTATGAAAAAAGGCCAATGAGAAGTTGGCAGACAGTATTTGCATACCCACGCCCCCGGACATATGGGTATAAAGGCGAGGAAATAAACTGCAGTGGCTCGGCTCAGCGACGTGGCCGGGAGTGGCCTCACACGACCATCAGGGAACGGAGGTTACATACGTAACCGAGACACTCCCCATATGTCACTCACTTTGACATCGTGTCGAAGAAGCGACACTAGGGGTCCACTTTACATCACGCCATGCGCTGAGCCGTGTACGTGTATTGCTGACACAGGAGCGAGCAAGTATTTCACGTGCACAAGCGACCAACTGTGTTTCAGACTGCACATACCCTTCCCCAATGCCCCAAAAAAGTCGTTGGAATCCTTCTGGTTACCCTAGAGGGGAACAAGGCGACAATTGCCAACCTGAGAACAGGCCAAGCCTGGCTGGGCCTCTTTTCTCTCTATGTTTCTCAGCATAGAGCAAGAGCAGCCATGGCCCTTACCTCATCGTGGGAAGGGGGGGGGGGTCTTACCCAGTTTCCTATTCTTTCAGGGGGAAAAGACCCTGCGGAGGCCACACCTGCCCGAAAAGGGGAGGTAAGGTGGCGAAATACATCACATGGCCTCTTCGGTCACATGTGGGAAAGAATGGCACGGTGGTAGATCCAGCCTCGAGGAGGGGGGAGTTGCTACGACACGGCGACCAGAGGGCAGCGAAAGCTGCCTAAGCGAGACACGGGTCAGCTCGTAAGGTAACCGAACCGTGGAAATACACACAGGAGTCCGCGTAGGAGGCCTGACCTGTGGAACACCTATTCCAGTACAGGGTAGCCTAGGGTACCCGTAGTGGACTGGATCGGCAAGTTCCTCCGCTGAACTGCGGACCCAAAAGTGCTAGGGAGGAATCGACCAGGGACCCGGGTGGGTGGGATCTCCTGGGAAAGAAGGCACACTGTTTTACCTCGGCCGAGGGAAAGGGCGCTGGACGCAAGCGATTCACCCAGTGAGACCGTCAGCGTGTACCGAGTTCTACCGGCTCAGACCTGAGAAAACACGGGACTAGACTGACTCAACCCTGAGTTTGTAAAATCTTACAAAGGTGTTAGGTGTTGCCCAACCCGCTGCTCTACAAATGTCTGCTGAGGAGGTGCCCGTAGACAGTGCCCACGAGGATGCAATACTCCTTGTTGAGTGCGCTCTGACCCGCAAGGGGGGGGAGGGGGGGCACGGCCTGGGTGCGATAGGCCAGTAAGGTGGCATCCACCACCCAGTGGGAAAGCCTCTGTTTGGAGACAGTGTTCCCTTTCCGCTGTCCCGAAGCAGACAAAGAGCTGCTCAGAGCTCCTTAAGCTCTGAGTGCGGTCCAAATAGGCATGCAAGGCATGTACTGGACATAGCAATGAAGGGGCTGGGTCTGCCTCCTCCCGGGGCAGCGCTTGCAGGTTTACTACCTGGTCTCTGAAGAGAGTGGTAGGGACCTTGGGCACGTAGCCCGGTCATGGTCTTAGGATCACATGTGTGTCTGCCGGACCGAACTCAAGGCAAGTGTCGCTAACAGAGAACGCTTGCAGGTTCCTGACCCTCTTGATGAAAGCGAGCGCGATCAGCAGGGCCCTCTTTTAGAGAGAGGGCCCTGAGCCAACTGATTCTAGCGGCTCGAAGGGGGATCTCTGAAGACCAGCGATGACCAACGAGAGATCCCAGGAGGGGAACAGGCTTGGCTGGGAGGGATTTAACCTCCGGACGCCTCTTAGGAACCTGATAATTAAGTCAAGCCTACCCAGAAACTTGCTGTCTACTGGGTCGTGGTGAGCTGCGATAGCGGCAACATACACCATCAAGGTGGAAGGGGACAGCCTCCCCTCCAACCTCCCCTGTAGGAACAGGAGCACTGACCTGCGCACCTCTGTGGGTCTTCAGCCCGCGAAGAACACCAATTTGCGAGCATGCCATTTCAGGGCGTAAAGTTGCCTGGTAGAGGGGGCTCTGGCTTGGTTGATCGTGGCTACAACCGTGGGTTGTAGACCAGCTATATCTTCCGAGTCCCATCCAGGGGCCAGACATGGAGGTTCCAAAGATCTGTGTACGGATGACAGAGCATGCCCCCTCCCTGAGAAAGAAGGAATTCACAGGGAGGGGCTGTCGCGAGGAGTATGAGGTCCGAGGACCAGGCCCAGGTTGGCCAATACATTTACATTTACATTTATGCATTTGGCAGATGCTTTTATCCAAAGTGACTTACAGTGCACTTATTACAGGGACAATCCCCCCGGAGCAACCTGGAGTTAAGTGCCTTACTCAAGGACACAATGGTGGTGACTGTGGGGTTCGAGCCAGCAACCTTCTGATTAGCAGCCCTGTGCTCTAGCCACTACGCCACCACCACCTCTAAAATCAATAAGGAGCCACAATTTGTTCCTCGTCCTCCCTGACCTTGCACAGCACCTGTGCAAGAAGGCTCACTGAGGGAAATGCGCAGCCCCACAGGTCAGCTGTATGCCAGTGCGTCTGCCCCGAGGTGGCTTCTGTTTGGGCATACCAGAGTGGGCAGTGGGAGGTCTCTTGGGAGGCAAACAGGTCTACCTGGGCCTTGCCAAACCGTTCCCAGATCAGCTGGACTGGCTGGGGGTGAAGCCTCCACTCTCCGCGGGGCAAGCGTTGTCGTGACAGCGCATCTGCTATCACATTGAGGTTGCCGGGGATGTGAGTGGTGCTCAGCGACTTGAGTCGCTGCTGGCTCCAAAGGAGGAGACGGCGGGCGAGTCGTGACATGTGGCGAGAGTGTACGCCGCCTTGCCGATTTATGTACGCCACAGCAGTGGTGCTGTCTGACCTGATCAGGATATGTTTGTCTTGAACTAATGGGAGAAACTTCCGCAGGGCAAAGAAAACAGTCAACAACTCCACGCAGTTGATGTGCCAGTGCAGCGAGGCCCCTTTCCAACAGCCTGTTACTGCATGCCCGTTGCACATGGTGCCCCAACCCGATCTGGAGGCGTCAGTCATGCCGGAGACGCTTCGGGACACCTGCTGCAAGGGTACTCCTGACTTAGAAAACAGAGGTCTGTCCATGGATTGAGTGTTTGGCGGCAAGCGGGGATGATCGTCACACGGTGCGTGCTGCAGCGCCATGCTCATCTCGGGACTCGAGTCTGAAGCCAGTGCTGAAGCTGTCTCATGTGCATCAACCCCAGCGGCACATCCGCCGCGGAGGATGCCATATGCCCCAGGAGCCTCTTGGAAAGTTTTAAGGGGACCGTTGTGCCCGGACTGAAAGCGGCGAGGCACCTCAACACTGACTGCGCACGCTCGTTGGTGAGACCTGCTGACATTGAGACTGAGTCAAACTCCATGCTGAGAAAAGAGATGCTCTTGCTCTTTTCCCAGTTGACCTAAACACCCAAACGGCTGAGGTGCCTGAGCACCTGGTCTCTGTGAGTGCATAGTAACTCTCATGAGTGGGCCAGAATGAGCCAGTCATAGAAGTAATTGAGTATGCGGATGCCGACTTCTCGAAGCGGGGCAAGAGCTGCCTCTGCGACTTTCGTGAAGACGCGAGGGGACAGAGACATGCCGAAGGGGAGGACTTGTACTGATACGCCTGGAGATTGAACACGAACCGCAGAAAGGGGCGGTGTCGAGGCAAAATTGAGACGTGAAAGTACGCGTCCTTCAGGTCTACCGCTGCGGACCAATCTAGATGTCGAACGCAGATTAAAATGTGTTTCTGCGTGAGCATTTTGAACGGGAGTTTGTGCAACGCTTGGTTGGAAACTCGCAAGTCCAAGATCGGTCGTAAGCTGCCGCCTTTCTTGGGTATGATGAAGTAAGGGCTGTAGAGACCCTTCTTCATCTCGGTTGGAGGGACAGGCTCTATCGCATCTTTGAGTAAGAGAGTAGTGATTTCCGCGAGCAGGGACTTGGCATGTTCGCCGTGTACTGCGGAGAAGCGGACGCCGTGAAGGGGGGGCGAAAGCCTGGCAAACTGAATTGCGTAACCGAGTCGGATGGTCCGGGCCAGCCAGCGAGATGGTTTGGGAAGTGAGAGCCACGTGTCCAAACTCCGCACTTGGGGCACCAAGGTGACGATTATTTTTGACATACCCGGAGGGGCTTCGCAGCAGGGCGGAGCAGGTAAGGCGGCGTCGGGAGGCGGTGATGCGTCCCGAGGCTCTGGTGCTGAGAAAAGACTCAAAGCACTTACCTTGCTCCACACACCCGGCAGGGGGCGGGTTAGCGACTGAGGAGGAGGTCCAGGGTAGGCGTCCTCTAGACTTGTCGGAACCAGCCAGCCGGGGAACAGTCGGGGGGGCTGGAGGCGGGTGCCGTGAGAACAGCATTTGCGGGCCAGGTGACCCAGAGACAAAAGAAAATAGCTCTGTTAATGAGAATGTGAGAATGTGAAAATTAATTCAACAAAAAATTCTCCTCCCAGCCCTCCACCGGGGGGACGGCGCGGTCTTACCATCTCCGGAGCTAACGTATTGGTCCCTGGATCGAGCGTCTCCGGAGCAACTGGGAGTCTTACAGGGCCTTGAGGGGGTCCGTGAGACGGGGTGTCTGCTTCCTGCGGAGTGCTCAACGCTGGGGCTGAGAGCTGGGCCCGGATTGAGGCGGAGCAGGGTCTTTCATAGCCGCAGCCTTCACCGCTGAGGACTGCTGGGCATGTGATACATGCCCGCACGACCGATCAAGTGGCCCGGGAAAGCATAGCGGACCTCCGTGCTTCAGGCTCAGGCTGGGCGAGCAGACCCGAAGGTGGCGGCCCAGGCGAGTCATCAGCGTCAGACGCCTCTGTAACGCTCTCCGATGCAGCGGTGATGTCATCCAATTCTGAAGCAAGCAAGCGTGCCGGGGAGGTGGGTGGTTCGAGGGGGTTTACCCAGCGAACAGATCCCGTCATTGTCCCCAAATCGCCTTCATCAACCGCTGCGCCTGCCTCAATCCCGTAGGAAGGAGGCGAGGCGCGGGGGGCGGCTGAAGTGGCTTTCTCTCATGACAAAAGAAAGCCGCGACCGCAATGCTGCCATGGCTATGTTCTCGCACTAAGAACATGAACCATTCATAAAACGCTGCCTGCGTGTGATCGCAGCCCAGGCA
The DNA here is from genome assembly GCA_032164185.1 of Moxostoma hubbsi. Classification (NCBI taxonomy): domain Eukaryota; kingdom Metazoa; phylum Chordata; class Actinopteri; order Cypriniformes; family Catostomidae; genus Moxostoma; species Moxostoma hubbsi. The sequence goes on from JAVLUX010000012.1 coordinate 34,564,133, forward strand.
CGCGAGGCAGCTTTTATGACCGTGAGAGGTGGGGAGAAATCGCCGCATCCAGAAACTACACAGGGGCAGAAATAGCATCTTTATAAAGACGCATCCTGAAAAGGACGATCAACGCCACTGTGTAATGCTCTTTCAGAGAAATAAACTCTTGTACTGAGAAAATCACTCTTTCGATATAACTCTTTCAATTCTCTGCGCTGTCGAAGCACCCTGGGGCAAACTGCACTGCCGTGCAGAGAAGGAGAAAGCCGCTGAAGTGCGCCATAGATCCAACAGCAAACAGAGCGTCAGAGGAACAGAAGCAGGAATCTGGTGTGTGTGACTCGCAGCTGGCTGCATACACGACCATCGGCTCCGAAGAAGATTTCTGAATGAACTTGTAGTATTTCCTCGCCTTTATACCTGTATGTCCGGGGGCGGGGTATGCAAATACTGTCTGCCAACTTCTCATTGGCCTTTTTTCATAGATCAAAGGCATATTCGGTGCTCAAGAGATACCCCTAGTGTCGCTTCTTTGACACGACGTCGAAGTGAGCAACAGACAGGGAACCACGATTGTTAAGATTGAGAACTTAGTTCAACTGATTGATTCAAATGAAGTACAATAAATGCATTGTCAATGCATGTTGTGTTTTTAAAATAAAATAGGCCCTTATTAAGTAAAAACAAAAATAAGAAAATCTGAAAATCAATTCTAGTGGGCAAATATCGCCCCTTAATTAAAATAAATAAATACATAAAATAATAAGAATAAAGAATAATAATAAAAACATAAACTTCAGAAAATTGGAGAGAATGAATTTAAAAGAATACTATAGTTCACCTAAAAATTAAAACTATCTCATCATTTACTCACCCTCATGCCATCCCAGATGTGTATAGCACTACATGGCCGAGATATTCCAAAAATATTTGGTTATGTTTCACAGAAGAAAAAAAGACATACAAATCTGTGACGGTATAAGGGTGAATAAATTATTTTCATTTTTGAGTGAACTATTCCTGCAAGGTAAACAAGACCTTATTTTCGTACTATGTAGATGGCACTCCTACTATTCCAATCTATTCAAGACGCTGAGGGAGTTTGACCTGATCCTGAACCTTCACAGATTACTGTCAGATGCAAATGACCTAGCAACAAATGCGACCAGTTTACCTTCCTGTCACGCCCAGACAAAAAACACCAAACAAAGCATGCAAATTAATTCAGTGTTCCTCAGGACAAGGTCACACATTGCATGCCTGTACATCAAAACTGCATAGATTATTTCAAATGGCAGTTGTATGAATCAGAATGTATTAAATCAATCACAAGTGCTTCACAACTTAATGCATTTTCTTGAAGCTCTGAGTTGAATAGGAAATGACCCCAATCTTAGGTACAGCTTAGTTTTGCTTGCTGTTGACAGAAGTATCTTTGGAATACTGTCAGCTAATTATTTAGTTTGCTACAGCTTAATTGGTCTTTTCCAAGTAGTTCTTTTACAGTACCTACAGTATATAGTGACAATTATCCATTCTCATTTCCATTTGTTTTAACGGCAGATGTTTGCTGTTGCATGCAGCCCTGAAGTACACAACCTGGATTCGGCAACCTTTGCATAATTGCCACATGTTTGAGCTAGTGATCTGAGCCATAAATGCAAACAAATGCTAACATGCCAAACCTTGAGTCCTTCTCTCTGTACAAATTGGATTTATCTGCCCTGCAAGCACTAATAAAGTCTAAAATGCTTAAATGTCACATGACTGTTGATTTCAGCTTATGCCCAGAATATGGCTTAGGCTGAATATTTGTATATTTGAGCATACATGTTTGTAAAAGCTATAAAGTAAGACCAAGTTTTCAGGAAAAGGTTTCAGAAGGTTACATTTTTTTTTTTAAAAGTACTTATCTGAATAATGAAGTGTGGCAGGAATGCAGGACAAGCATGATTTGAGAGAGGATCTTTTGCAAGTCTCATATTGTCCTCTAAAGGATGACTTATCAAGGCTCTGAGATGACATGGTTAGAATGTTAAATAAGCTTGGGGGAGTTTCACATTGTCACACTGTGTCACTGGAGCGTCTGGATAAAGTTAATCTTGAGGGCCATTTGAACAGCATTAGCCTGCTGAACCCTCAAACCACCCACTGCTTGCAGAGTCACTTTCCTTTCCAGTTATTTTGCCCTAAAACCTTCTGTAACCAGCTAACACAAACATACACAACCCGAATCAAATGGTATAATTTACTGTAATACTACTGTGTTGATTATTCATGATTCAATATTATTAACATTATTCATGATAAACAAATAAATGGACATGAAACATTGTTTTACCCTGAAATTTGTAATTATGTGAGTAGAAATAAATCTCTGAACAGCTGAAATCAGCCTCCATTTTGCATCAGCATTCTGTTGGTGTTTACTTTGTAAAATTGACCGTCTGACTCCTCATTATTCAGCCTATTACAAGAATGCTTGCCAAATAAATAAATAAATGCACATGAAACACTGATTTGAGTTGAAATTATTTTTAGCATACTTTTAGAGATCACACAGTGATCCGAGAAGCAGGAGAGATGGCTTGCAGAACTCGGATGAGTGGTCTGATACGTCTAAATCCCCAGATGTGCGGTTGTTACAGAGCAATATCTGACCACTGGATGGTGCCATTGACCAATCAGAATCGAGTATTCCAGAGAGATGTGTAATAAATACATATAAAGCAGGAGTTTTCAACGTTACAGAGCAGGGACCCTCCACCCAGAGACCCTTAACGTGAAAATATAGGATTTCTATAGTGATAATTTACACTAGGAGTAAATATCACCTGCCACACAACCCATATTTGCACTCAAAAAACCAATCCCAAATAACATGTGTCAAATCTAGATGTTATCTGGCTTTTCGGTCTGATTGACATGCACTGGGTGTTTGAAAAGAATGGGCTGTGTGTATTTGTATATTTGTGAGTGCCATTTCTGATGGGGATGGCTGTCAAGCTGTTAATGCAGCAGGAAACTGATGGTAATTTATCTGCACCACTCTATCGCATTTAAATAGCATGCATTCTTGGACTGGTATCAGCATCTGTTGCATGCACCTGCAGATCTGCAGATCTGTATAACTGAGCACTAAAAGTGGAGATATCTTTTTGTCTCTTATGTAGGGTTGTGCGGTTTACCGATACTAACGAAGTATCGCTATACATAAATAAATAAATAAATAAATAAATAAAATGGTATGATTTCATCTTGATGCTAATTTCAGTACCATATTACAGTAAGTTGCCATTAGCATTATGATATAAGAATTGACAGTTTTGAGATGAAATCAATGACAGTTTGAAAATAAAATAAAAACCTCTGGATTTGTGAACATTAAACAGCAGAAGGATGTAATTGAATTAAATATTATAGTCACATGCGCTGCATGCTACAGAATGTACAAGAGGTGCAGCTCTGCTCTGTCATATGATCATTTTCTGTGCAATTTCATAACAAATCTGAGGCTTTTTATTTGTTGATTATAGAATCGATTTAGTATCAATACCGAGGTAGCAGGGCTGGTATCGTACCGAAGCCAACATTCTGGTATTGTAGCAGAAATCCCTCCCTTTAATGGATAGATAAATAGCCTACTAGAGAAAGAGCATGCAATTATTGGGAGAAAATAGAAAATGTGAGAAGCAAATTTCCAGCGTGGTCTTATGAAATATACGTGAACGTGACAAAATTTATGCGATTCAAAATGTCCAGTGAAATGTCCAGCTGGGGGTGCCAAAAGCAAGTAAGATGGTGTTGTTTTTAGATGCAGTTTTGAGGTGAATTTTAGAGATTTTCTTTTTTTTAAACATACCTCCCTAACCTAAAACTTTTGCCTGAACCTAACCTATAGTGTTTTAAAATGCAGAAGCGAAATGAAAAAGCACATTTTCATAAGCAACCACACTCCTATGACTCTGTCATGAGCCACAGTCCTCCTACTCTAAGTCCGATACCCTATTAGGTGAGCTTCCGTGCAAACTATTCAAGTTTCACTGAAATAAGTGTATATATGTAGGTGTAATGCAAGAATTAATATGCATTGTTTTTCAAAGATGCATTAGAGTAAAAGTGTGTTGATATCATAAAATAGCAGGTTCTGAGTAAAAGAGAGAAAAACAAGTCATAATCAGCCACTGAAGTCATGATCTGAGTGAAAATGAATCAAGCACACAGTTGTTGTAGCACCTCTAGTGTTAATTTCACCTGGAAACTGTAGGACATTGTACCTGGAGATAAGTACTGCAAGCTTTGTAAAAATGTATTCAGAGTCACGTTTTCACTATGAGACCAGGTTGCAAATGTTACAAGTCAGATTTAAAGGAATAGTTCACTCCAAAAATTTAAATTCTGTCATTATTTACCCTAATGTCATTCCAAACCAATTTGGTTCTTGTGATATGATGTTTGGTCATGAAACACTCAAGAACTAATGCGGTTTGATGTTATCAAGCACATGCCCTGTAAGCATTTTATAGAATCACTGGTATGAGATCAACAGTGAGTGAGATTTGTGTGTGTGTGTGTGTGTGTGTGTGTGTGTGTGTGTGTTTGTGTGTGTGGTATACACATTCTTATTGTCTTTATTGTTATACTTAATAGTGACTTAATAATTTGAATATCTCTTTAGTTAATTGCAACATCCCCTAAATAAAGCAAATACTGAACCATCTTAACTTTAACGAGAGATGAGCACACCAAATTAGTACTGTTCTTATGAGGTGTGCGTGTTCTGAACAGTGTGTTCCTAAACGACAATGCCTGAAAGCAATAATGAGACAGCTTCTCATAATATTACTATAGCTGGCATAGATAGAACAGTTTAGAAGCTTAGCATACCCACAGATGGCTAGACATTCTCCAAGAGACAGGACTATACCCACATGTACAGTGTTGCCATTGAGCACAAATTTGTAAATAACTCATAACCAGTACTAGGGATGTGCCCGAAGCTAAAAACATTATTCGGAAAGGCATGAATAATTACTTCAAAATTAATAACAAATTAATCAGAATCCATCCATCCATCCATCGTCAACCGCTTATCCTGTGTACAGGGTCGCGGGGGGCTGGAGCCTATCCCAGCTAACATTGGGAGAAAGGCGGGGTACACCCTGGACAGGTCACCAGTTCATCGCAGGGCCACACATAGACAGACACACACTCACACCTAGGGCAATTTTTTTTGGAGACACCAATTAACCTAGCCTGCATGTCTTTGGATGGTGGGAGGAAGCCGGAGCACCCGGAGAGAACCCACGCAGACATGGGGAGAACATGCAAACTCCACACAGAAAGGCCGGGGCAACCGGGGTTTGAACCCACGACCTTCTTGCTGTGAGGCGACAGTGCTAACCGATGCTAACCTGGTATTAAGCAATATTTTAAATAAACATCCTGAAAATTACAAAACAACGATGAGTCTGTGAAACCAATTTTACTACAGTGTAAACCTTACAAAAGGAAATACGTACAGTGTGATTTCAAGTTCATCGGATAGCCGTGGTCTCGACTCGTTTCAGTCTCTGTTAATTGTGCTTTTCTCTTCTAGAAATGTATAGAGGCTCGCTCTTGCTATTTATTCCACTTCATTTAGCTAATTTTGCACATGTAATTTAACTAAATATTTCTCCACATTCTGTTAAAATATGTGTTCATAAAATAAGCCTCGAGAGTAGCCTGCCATAAAACGTTCTGATATCGATTTACGGTGCTTTCACCTATTCACTGGCTTAATAAAAGTTTTTATCATTTAATTTAAAGTTTGTATTTGTAGGTTATTTAATATTTGTTGCAAAATGTGTGTTTGTCATTTCAAAATTGCTTGACTCCTCGTGCCTCCAGAATAAAATTTTTATACTTGCACACCAGAGGTGGGTTACTACCCACCAGCGTGCTACATTGACTCCATTGTAACTTTTGAAAAAAAAAAGAAAAAAAAAGAAATTTGAGTAGGTTTAAAAGTGGGTACTTTATACTCTCACTCAAGTAAATTTCTAATTAATTGTTTTTACTTTTACTTCATTACAATGAGTGGCATTCCTGTCATTATATTACAGGGTTTAATTTTAATTAATGTGTAATTTATTGAGAGATTATTGAATGGGTCTTTTATGACAGCGGAAGTTCACACAGTTCCACGTGCTGTCACAGACTGTCACTCAAGTCATCACTGCTGCAGCATCAAGCTCTTCAAACTAAGTGAAACACTTTCTTCACTCTGTACATTGAAAAAAGAATAGTTTCGTCAATGCCTTCATTTAACACCAAGATATTTCAAGCTTAAAATTGCAGATCCAACTTTAGGCGGCTCGCTGAGGTAAGTTGTGGATCTAATGATAATGTTTGCTTTTCTGTGTCATGGTGATGGTAATTTTCATGGTGATTCTTTAAATATGGGCTCTTGTGACATCAGTTTTTATGTGTACATTTTTAAATCAGTGCGGCAATATATCAGTGCAGTATTTATGCATTTACTCCTCACCCTCACGGATGTACTGGAAACTATTGCAAATACTTCAGGCTGATTAACTGTATGAATCCATGAAAACATCCAAGTTAAGTGTACATGCCTTTTGCTCTACCGAACGTGTGATTGACAACTGGAGCATGAACAGACAGCATTTCTGTGCGTGGTGCCCTATGCAGGCTGCTTACTCTGCGTTTAACCATAAATTATTTAGACACTGAAAACTGTAACTGCACTGAAATAAGAACTAAAATCTATGAAATAGCGAAAGTTGGCATTAAAACATGATCTTGTTTTGGTTTATATTTCAGAATTATATATAATGTCCCTGTGGTACATTGTTCATGTTTTCACTGTAATAATTACTAGAAAGGTTTCCAAACCTCACTTCTTATTGACAAATTCATCCAGATTTGACAACAGCCCTTAAAGTGATAGTTCACCAAAAAATGAAAATGTTCCCATTATTTACTCACCCATATGCCAGATGTGTGTGACTTTATTTCATCTGCTGAACTCAAATTAAGATTTTTAGAAGAATTTCTTTTAAAGCTCAAAAAGTACTCCATAAGACATCAGTGGTTAAATCAATATTTTTAGAAGAGATGTGATAGGTGTGTGGATGAGAAATAGATCACTTTCAAATTATTCTTGTATTTTTGATGATTTACATTCTTCTCTGTATATCTGGAATATATCTGTATATCTTCTCTGCTGGGCTAGGAAAAAAACTTTCTAGCAAAAAATTATTTAAATATGGATCTGTTTCTCACCCACAGCTACCATATCACTTCTGAAGATATGGATTTAACTACTGGAGTCATATGGATTAATTTTATGATTTCTTTATTTGATTTTTGGAGCATAAATATTTTGGAACCCATTCACTTGCATTGTAATGAAGTACAGAGCTGAAATATTCTTCTAAAAATCATAATTTGTGTTCTGAAGAAGAAAGGAAGTCATACACATCTGGGATGGCATGAGAGTGAGTAAATGATGAGAGAATTTTCATTTTTGGGTGAACTATCCCTTAAATATTTAATATTAATATTTAATAGTTGTTCCAAAACCGTGTGACCTGTATTCTGTGGAACACAAAACATGTTGGACAGAATGTTATGGACTGACAGTCTCAGTCACCATTCACTTGAATGAATGTAAATCTGGGTGCCATCTGTGTAAAAATTATCTATCTATCTGTAAAAACGGGGCAGGCAGAACTGCTAAAAACATATAGATTTGCCCCTTGAAGGTCTCTGCGTTGTTCTGTCTTTTCTGAGCACTTTAGTAAAGCAATTATTGTTAATAATTTGCACTTTACAAATTCATCCCGTTATTAATTTTATCTGACTCCAATTTTATATTAATCTGACTCCATTTTTATGTTGACCTCTAATTTAGAATTAAAGCTCTAAGTACTGTCTGATCATTCTTTTATTTTAATCATTTAAGTTATTGATTACTCTGAATCCTCTTCTATTCATTTACCTGTTGATCAATTTCTAATGAGATTCAAACTGATAGTCTTTAAGTGGCTTCCTCCTACATTAAAGCTTCAGTTATGATATAAATGATTCCTAAAATGGTATTCTCCTGCTCGGTTCCTCCAGAGCAGTTTCTCCTATTTTAAAGAACCAGTACTGATATAAATGATTTCAGAGGAATACAGAATAAATCAAAAAGTAACAATTTATTTGCCAGGTAAGATTTAAAACACAAGATAAAGAAACAAATCAAAAGAACATATCTGACAATTGAGAACTACATGTAATTGCAAAGCATGGGAAATCTGAATGCAGATTTCTGTTATTAAAGTTACACACAGTGAGGTGTGCGGGATTGTCTGACTACAGAGAACCTTGAGCTCTGGGCCAGCCTTCCTTAAATATCCAGACAGAATACACATTGTGTACCAAATGGTATTGTCCTTTGAGAATTTGGGGGTGAATGGGTTCTTGGCTTCCTGGTGTTAAACCTTCAAGGAGGGGTTTAGATCTCCAGAGTTATTCAGTATTTGGCAAAGACCTTATAACTTTGTTGCCATTGAGTTTTATAAACCTGGGGACAAAACACTATACCAGACGCACTGAGACATTTTGAATGATACCAAACATGTTACACTAGTTACATTATTTGTATACATCAGATATGGTCTCTTGTTACATACAGATATTAGGTGAGTTTGAGGTGATTCTGTGCTGAGGGGGAATGGATGAGGAAGAGAGGGGAGAGAATGGGACAGATATGGAAGGGCAACAATGAGGTGTGAATTTGCAGTCTTCGCTCAGTGGGGTGTGGTGCCTCAGGAAGACACATTGGCACCCTGCCTTACACATATATGGTCTTTTGTTACATACAGATAATAGGTGAGCTTGAGGTGATTCTCCCTTGAAGGGGAATGGATGAGGAGGTGAGGGGAGAGAATGGGACAGATATGGAAGGGCAACAATGAAGTGTGAATTTGCAGTCTTCGCCCAGTGGGGTGTGGTGCCTCAGGAAGAGATGCTAATTGTGAGAAAGTTCATTTGTTGATTTTCTCGAAGATCATAGATTTGCTCTTAGCCTTTGAATGTAAACACAATGGCACCCAGCCTTACATATCTATCTATCTATCTATCTAACTATCCATCTATCTATCTATCTATCTATATATATATATATATATATATATATATATATATATATATATATATATTGATCAGTTTTACTGAGAATGATAACATGGTGTGCAGTTTTGCAATGTTTCAAAATGTTTCAATGTTTTAACAGTATTATTGACATGAGGATAACATTTTAAATTTGCATCATATATCACCTCCCAATTTTTTTTATTTTGTTTGAAACTCCAGAGCAGAGCCATCCATATTTAAGGTTAAAGAACCAGCTTTACGAAGCTTGTGGGGTGAACCAATGAGCATAACCTCAGTCTTGTTACTGTTGAGGCAAAAAAAAAAAAAAAAGACATTAGAGACATACATTTTTTTTAACTCATTAATAAATTGTGCAAGAAAGGCGACAGACACACAATCACCAGGTTTTGAATGAATGTAACTATGCGTGCCATCTGTGTAAAAATGATAATTAAGACCAAGAGATCTTAAGAGCTGACCAAGGGGAACATGTAAATGCAAAAAGTAAGGGGCCCAAATTCGATCCCTGAGGAACACCACATTTAACCAAACTAAATTTGGACCTACATCCACCCAAGGAAGCAAACTTTGAACTACCTGTGTTCAAAGACTTGAAAGCTGTTCCCCTGCCACTGCCAGTGCCCATGAACACAGAGGTAGTTCCCCTGTGTTTACAGCCACAAAGGCTGTTCCCCTGCCACTGCCAGTGCCCAGAACCACAGCGGTAGTTCCCACGTCCATGTCTGTGTTCTCAGCCATGAAGGCTGCTCCACAGCCACTGACAGTGCTCATGACCATGTAGGTCATTCCCCCGTGCCCTCCTGTGCTCACAGCCCAGACGATGTTCCCCTGTCACTGCTTATGCTATCAGCCATGGAGGCCATTCCCCAGTCACTGCTTTTGCTCAAAGCCACGGAGGCTGTTCCACTGTCACTGCCAGTTCTCACAGCCACAGAAGCTGTTCCCCTGTCATGGCCAGTACTCACAGCCACGGAGGCTGTTCCTCAGTTGTAGCCGCCATTGCTCACGGCCACAAAGGCCATTCCCCCTGAACCCTGTCCAGCAGTTGCCATCCAGTTCTCTGGCCCCTGCCCAGCTGCCATCACCCAGTCCTATGTCGCCTCCACCCAGGCCGCCATAAGTGTCCTCCAGCCTGAGGCCTACACCCAGGCCACCAGACCCTGCCCCTTACCTCAAACTCCCTCCCTGGTTTCCCTCCCTTTCTTTGAATTTTCCTGTTCTTTGTTGAGTGTTCATGTTATTAGTCTTTTTTCTTTTGTTTGATGTTCCCGTTGGTACACCAGGAGGCGTCCCTTTGAAGGTGGTACTATAACAGTCCAGTCAGCTTGTCTGGTTGGGGTTCTGCCTGATGGGGCTGTGGCAGTATCGACTTGCCTCAGTGTTTTGTGTACCCCCTTTGTGTGACTGCCATGCACTAGTTGCCGCCATGCATCCTCCGGTGATGTCATAGTCCTGTCAACTTGCCAGGTTTTGTCTGACGGGGGCCGTGGCATCATTATCCCCTGCCTGTTTTTGTCAAAGTGTGTTTACGTTTTGCCCTTATGTGTTTTCAGGTGCCGCTGGCATGCTGAATCAGCATTTGCATGGGAACATTGATCATCACAACCTTCAGATGCAAGCGGCACCTGTCACTTGTTTGTTTCCCTCCTTTTTTAAATCCCATTGTGTTTCATGTCTGATGTTTGATCATTGTGATTGAATGTAAATGCATTGTTTGAGGTCAAGTGTTAATCTTGCTCTCTAGTCTAGTTTAATTGCTCGTGTGTCTGTTGGTTGCCTGTCTCTAGAGGTGTGATTACCCTCTAGATCACCTTTGCCTTTGCTTGTATCTATGCCCATACCCTTGGAGGAGGATTCCTCATCTCTGCTCACATGTCGGGGGAGACCTTTGCCTGGGCTTTGTTTTGTTTGAAGAGAACTTGTGTTATTATTAAATCCCCTTGAACTGTTTCTCGCACCCCTGCCATCTGTATGAAATGCGCAAGGATACCAGAAGAGGATGCAGTTTTCCGCAAAATACTGTTTATATTCAGCTAAATCCACACAGGAAGTGAGTGTCAAAAACAAATTAGAAGTTCATTCAACTAGAATAGTTCATTCTCACTGCAAAAATTATGTTTTAATGACCATTCACACTAAATGTATTTTCCATGAATTCTTTGAGTGCTGCGCCATGTCTCACTTTGTTTTCAGTGGCTAGCTTACAAGTGCCATGTTTTAAGATGTCAATCAATGCAAACTTAGTCTCCCTAGTGTTTCCCAAAATGCTGCTACCATTTTGCCATTGTTAAATGTTAATCTAGAATCTTTCTTTCTGCTTGTTTGTCAGTAAAGTGTTTCCCTCACTAAACTGTGTGATTCACTGTGGTGCATTCTTATTAGATTATGCAGACATACAATTTTTTGAATCACAGGACTGGGGTTGGTTTTGTCAAATTAGTAGGTTGGGCTAGCAGGTTCATCATTAAAATGTTGTCCAAACTGAAGGAGAATTATAATTTTTTGTATTATTATTATAATTTTTATTTATTTTTGCAGTGGATCACAGATACAGTAAGAATCCTGCTGAAAATGCATCTTTAATTAGCATACAGTTAGATACTAATTCAGGCTGGTATAAGCTGTTTAGTGCTTATGTACTGTAGTTGGTGGGCTAGCATAGGGCAAATTTATTTAAATACATAGATACAGACTCAAACTTGTGTGTCCACCTTCCTTCTCTGGCGAATAAGAAAAAAAAAGTTAAGTAACTTACATTCTGGGCTAAAGTTAGTATAGCCAAGTGGAGAAATTTCATGGAATTTAACTCTGGTCATAAACAGACCCCTTTAATAGTTTTGCGATGCCTGCTGTTACACATATGTGTGCTGGTTAGAATGTGAGAGCATACTCACATATAGCTCCCGGTTTTGTTCATCGGTTGATAATCGAATAACATCAAAATATGTGTTCAGAAGAGTTGTATGTTAAAATTGAGTGTTTGTAATGTATTATTTTAGAAGGATACATATGGATCGCAAATGTGGAGTTTGACCACATTTGTGCACACATGCAAGAACTGGGTATTTAAATGTAGTATTAATCATATCTTACTTAATGATTTATAACCCAGAGTGTTTTCCAATTAAGAGAAGATGTGTATGACAATGCCCTTAAATCCTGGTTAAAAATACTGTAAATAAAATAATGTGAGCGATTTAAGCATGTGTTAAATGTATAGAATGCTTTCAGTGGTTTGAGCAAGTACTTAAGTGCTTGTATAAAATGCTGTGAATATTATAAGCATGCATTAAGTCACTGTTGAAGTATATGGTTAAACTTATGCCCTGTTTGTATTTTCTTTTGACATTAGCCTCTACAGTATTTAATTGTACCTCGTTCCCATATTCCATTTTTGTATTTAATTTTTGTCCATTCTTTATTCCTATATATATATATATATATATATAGCCATTAAGTGATAAATGAAAACCATTTATTTCTTATTTTTGAAGACATCCTCACTATGCAACATTTTTCACAAGTGCACAGTATTGTGTGTGTATATATATATATAGCTGCTCAGAACATCTAAAGCTCTGCGTGCGGTCCACAGCAAAAGCACTCACTGGACACAGCAACGAAAGGGCTGGGTCTGCCTCCTCCCGAGGCAGCGCTGGCAGGTTCACGTCCTGGTCCCTGAAAGGGGTCATATGAACCAAGGGCACATAGCCTGGTCGGGGTCTCAGGATAACGTGAGAAAGCGCCGGACTGAACTCCAGGCAGGTGTTGCTGACAGAGAACGCTTGCAGATCTCCAACCCTCTTGATTGAGGCTAACGCGATCAGGAGGGCCGTCTTCAGGGAGAGGGCCTTGAGCTCGACTGAATCAAGCGGCTCAGATGGGGTCTCTGAAGGCCCGGGAGGACCACTGAGAGATCCCAAGAGGGAAACAGGCTAGGCCGGGGAGGATTCAGTCTCTGGGCGCCTTTCAGGAACCTGATAATCAAGTCGTGCTTACCAAGGGACTTGCCATCTATTGCGTCGTGGTGGGCTGCGATAGCAGCTACATACACATTCAAGGTGGAAGGGGACAGCCTCCCCTCCAGTTTCTCTTGCAGGAAGAGAAGCACTGACCGAACTGTGCATCTCTGTGGGTCTTCGGCTCAGGAAGAACACCAATTCACGAACAAGCGCTACTTCAGGGCGTAAAGTTGCCTGTTTGAGGGAGCTCTGGCTTGATTGATCATGTCTATGACAGCCGGTGGTAGATCTACTAGATCTTCTGCATCCCGTCCAGGGGCCAGACGTGGAGATTCCAGAGGTCTGGGTGCGGATGCCAGAGGGTGCCCCGTCCCTGAGAAAGAAGGTCCTTCTTCTGGGGGATTTTCCAGGGAGGGGCTTTCGCGAGGAGCATGAGATCCGAAAACCAGGTGCCTCGTCCTCCCTGATCTTGTACAGCACCAATGCAAGAAGGCTCACTGGGGGAAATGCGTACTTGCCATTGAATTGTTTTAGAGGAACCGCTGTGCCGGGCTCGAAGTGAGCGAGGCACCTGAGCACTGACTGGGCACGCTCATTGATGAGTCGCGTTGTCATCGAGACTAACTAAGCCTGAGCACCTGGTCCCTGTGAGCACATAGTAATTCTCGAGAGTGGGTCAGGATGAGCCATTCGTCGAGGTAATTGAGTGTGCGGATGCCCACTTCCCTTAGGGGGCAAGAGCGGCCTCTGCGACTGGAGGGACGGCCTCTATCGTGTCCTTGAGGAGCAGGGTGGAAATCTCTGCTCGTAAGGCACTGGCTTGTTGGCCATGCACTAGAGTGGAGCGAATACCGGTGAAACGAGGCGGGAGCCGGGCAAACTGAATCGCGTAGCCGAGTCGGATGGTCCTGGTCAACCAGCGAGATGGATTGGGAAGTGATAACGACACACCCAAACTCCGTGCGAGGGGGACTAACGGGACGATCACATTTGGCACACCGGGAGGGGCTTTGTGGCCGGGGGGATCAGGTAATATTGCGTCAGGAGGCAAAAGAGCGTCCCGAGGCTCGGGTTCTGAGAAAAGACTCAAAGCACTTACCTTGCTCCGTGCACCCGGCAGGGGGCGGGTTAGATACTGAGGAAGAGGTCCTAAGGAGGTGTTTTCGGTACTCATCAGCGCTGGCCTGCCGGGGCTGAGCAGTTGCGGGGCCGGAGGTGAGTGTTGTGTCCGGGGAACCGGGACTGGAGAGTTGTGAGGCCGGGGTGCTGTGAGAACAGCGTGCACTGGCTGGATGACCCAGGGAGTGGGGAAATCACTCTTTTATTGAACATTTGGGTACCACAACCTGAAGAGGGTGCGGCAAATGAACATAAGGAAAACAAGGATTCTCGTCCCAGCCCTCCACCGGGGGATGGAGTTGTCTTGGTACCATCTCTGGAGCAAACATCCGACTGCCTGGGTTGCCCGTCTCAGGAGCGCCTTTGAGCTTTACTGGTCCGGGAAGGGGTCCTGGAGATGGGGGGCATACGCCGCCTGCGAGGTGCTCGATGCTGGGGCTGAGAGCTGGGCCATCCATGACCACTTCCGGGAAGAATGGTACCGGGGGGGTGGGGGGGTTGCATGGCAGTGAGCGGCACCGGGCACCGAGGTACCAGTCATCAAGCCGCGAAGGCTGTGGGGAAGAGGGAGGGTTCCAGTCCAAACACACGCTCGCAGCAGCCCAGGAAAGCATGTCGGCCATCTACGCATCCGCTTCAGACTGGGCGGGCTGGCCCGAAGGCGTCAGCCCAGTCGAGTCTTCCGCATCAGATGCCTGGACGCTCTACAATGCAGCAGTGATGTCATCATTCAAGCCCGGGGGCTCGAAGGAGAATGCCGGCTGGCCATGCGGCGAGTCGCACTCATCCCGTACCCGGACGGAAGCACACGAGTGTGTTGGGGGGCAGTTGGTCCGTGGGGATTTACCCGATGTAACCGAGCCCGTCGTTATCCCCATATCGCCTTCATCATCAGCCAGGCCATCCTCAATCCCGTGGGAAGAAGGAGCAACGCGGGGGGGGCAGCTGAAGTGGCATTCACCTTCAGGAAGGAGAGCCGTGACCGCAACTTTGCCATGGTCATGTTCTCGCAGTGAGAACATGAACCATCCACGAATGCTGCCTCAGTGTGATCTCTACCCAGGCACACGAGGCAGCGTCTGTGGCCTTCGTTCTTGGAGAGAAATCGCCCGCATCCAGGAACAACACAGGGGCGGAAAGGAATCTTGAAAAAGACGCGTCCTGAAAAGGACATTCAACGGCACTGTGTATTGCTCTTTTTTGTTAGTGGGAAAACTCAGACTCTTTTAGAGAAAATATAGCTCTTTTATGAAGAGAACATATAAAAACAGGAAGAAGCGCTGTCGAAGCGCTGTCGAAACACCCAGAGGTGTGAACTGCACAGCGTGCAGAGAGAGAAACGCCAGCTGGAAATGCGGTGTGTGGATCCAACAGCCACGCTTCTCGCTGGTAGAGGTGAGTGGAACAGTAGTTGCAGCTGCTTGCTGCACAACCATTCGGCTCCGAAGAAAAATTCGGACTGGCATTCGCTCCCCTGCTTCCCTTTATACCCGAATGTCCGGGGCGGGGCATGCAAATTCTGTCTGCCAACTTGACATTGGCCTTTTCTCAGGTTCAGAGGTAGGAATCGGCATCGAGAAGACCCCTTGTGTCACTTCCTTCGACACACCGTTGAGAGAGTGACAGAAGGGGAACAGAAATGTATGAAGACAAAATACCTTCCCCTAGAGTTACTCCACCAATATCTTCCCACTGACTGACTAAAGAAAACGTGGCTTTGGATTGATGTCATTCAGCTTTAGAAAATCTGGACCTTAATTTCAATAGCATCTGCTTAGCTAGCACAGGGTTTCCTGGAAGTGTGCTATCTGGAGGCTGCCATCTTTGCTCATGGGCATGCAGATCTGGGATTGGGTGTCATATGAACAATCACTTGTCCATGGTCGTCATTAGATGCATTTTGGAAATAATAAAAAAAGAAAAAACATGTGCAATTCCTTCAGTGAAAATTTCAAATCTACCAACATCAGCTATGCGGCAATTGCATCTTATTAAAGCAGATATTCTAACAATGATGGTAATCCATGAAAAGATCATAATTTACATCAAATGCCTTATCATGATGAAAATCTAAATTAACCCTAATCTCCAAAAATCTTTTGAAAATATAATGTTTCAACTCCACAAACAGCTCTTTAGTGGCTTTGTCAGCTCAGTTTAAACAAAGTGGCCATTGAAACCAGATCTTTTATGGGGTGCTCAAAAGAATGTATGTGCCACCACAGATCATTTATCTATAAGCTACATTTAGAGACTACTGTTTGTCATCATAGGATGTAGTTCCAGTATCTACCAGCAGAGGCTAACAGGGACCTGCTAACAAGCCCATTCCTGACCCCCTGGCATAGAGCTGCTCAGACTGATTTGTTTGGATCATATAGACCAGTTTTGTGGACCAATTCAACTGATTCATTGACAAAATCCATCTCAACAGATTGATTTGTTCATTAAAAACCCATCACTATTAAAATCTTCCTCAGCTTGATCAGTATTGTGTTTGAATGGATCATGATGCTTTTGGCAGAGTTTGGCACTCTTAAGAACTCCAATGGCTTTTAACTCATACACAATATGGACTTTTAACAATGTAATTAAAAACAAAACATCATCAGACTACTGATGTAGGGATAAAGAGTTGACTTTGACCGCTTTGTCCCTTTTGGTGTAGTGCTGGCTGGTTTTGCTCAAACATAGTTAACATGAATGCAGACAATGTTCAAGAACATTTCACTTTTATTGCCTCAGAGTTTCTCTGGTGTACTTGCGCAATAATAGCATTAGCTCTTCTTTTTCCATTAGGGTAATCACTGTGCTTAGCTTCTCATTCAGAAGGGGGGGTTGAATTGGAATCAGTTGTTATGTTAATATTGTAATTACAGTGGGAGGAATTTGGTTGATTGACATTATAAAGACAATGTTTGGCACAAACTGCATACATAAGTGCAGTGCACATTTTTTTTTAAGAACATAAAGAAAAGAGGGGTTGTAGGGATGTTAAAGGGATGTGACTATATCAGATGTATTAAACTTATTGGTTGTTGATTGATCAATTTCAACACAAATATGTTCAGTAATCATGCAAGAAGATTCTAAAAACAGTGCCTATAGTGTCATTCAAAGCTAGAGGACACAGCATGTCATATCACATCAAGCACTTAAACGCAAACCCTTTGCTTGCTTGGAAAATATTAAGCAATCAAAACACAGTGGACCAAAAATGTAATAAAAGGAAATAAAAGATAGTAATCAGACTGATGAAATCAGAAACAGTAGGTTGACTATTTTTTATGTAAAATCAGTGTGCGTTTACCGAAATTCAAAACACTGCCCCCAGTGGTCAAGTGGTGTTGCGTGTACAAGCATGTGTGAACTCAAGTTCAAGTGAGTTGTGATACAAAGTTGTTTTTAAATGTACAAGCTGTTATGCAGTGAAGAGGAATGCATATTTTATAAATTGAACTCCCCAACCCAATCCCATATCCAAGATTATGAATATTACTGAAAATTATATCCCTAGTGGGCTGTTTTATATGCAAGTAGAAGCAGCACCAGCTGAAGGTCATATTAATATTCTCACTCAAAAACTTACCAACCTTTTCAACACTTTCTAGAATGGGGTGTGATTCTGCATGTTAATCATGATTTTTGTTGATTTGGTGTTCGGTTTGACAGAAATGGTACTGGTGCCAGTATCGGTGTACCAGCCTCCTACACTTGACTGCTACTTAATGGGAGTTGCCCGAAATGTGCCAAGTTTGGCATCAAACCCCATAGCTCAAAGAAAACATTCAAACTATAGCTCATTAGTAACCTTTTGCTAAATTCTTCACAAATGAGGTGCTTATAATGCCGAAGGACTTGAATGGGAAAACTTTTTGGTTTCTGAACACAAAAATCACTCTAGAACACCCCTTCCTTTTTCACTTATATACTGATATAATTGCACTGAAATACAAAATCCTCTGTAAAACAGTTCATGCTCACGGGCAAGGAAGAGGCGAGAAACCGGCTTGACATACAAACTAAAGGTTTAATGGTAAACTCAAAAGACAAACACATAGGACAACGGACATGTTCATGAACAATCTCTCTCTCACGCCCGTCTTCCGCGGTCGGCCTTTAACCCTCTCGGAGGCTTGATTAGCCTAATACGGGACCGGGCGTGTTGAATCACGACCCAGCCCCACCCTCCACAATGCCACATTCCTCCCTCGTTCTTTCAGGCTGGGGACCCCCGGCCTGACGTACATCCCCGGGGGGGGGGGGGGGGGGGGGGGGTGCCTCCCACGCGGTCTGCCGGCAGGTCATCCCCATCAACCTGGACGAGGGAGGGGGCAAGGGGAGGGAAACAACAATAATTAAAAATGTGGAGGGGGGTCCTTCCTGCACTGAGCAGTACCTCCCCTCCCACAAACACCATAATTTAAAAAAGAGGGAAAAGGCCAACACAGAACGGCAGTGAGAGAGAGAGGAGAGAGAGATAAAAAAAAAAAAACTTACTCGTCGGTTCTCCGATACGCCGTAGCTTGTTCCTCAGCCACTCCTCCACCCGCGTTCTCGGGGAGCCGAAGGGGACTCCCCCGCCCCTGGCAGCGGTTCTCCCGCTCCAGGCGGTCGGTCGCAATCCCCTCCCCGCTCGCGGACGCCGGTCTTCCCTCGACACCTCCGCGTTTCAGCGGCTGGTAGGGGCATCCTCCGCCCCTGGCAGCGGCCCTGACCGCTCCAGGTGGTTGGCTATAGGAGCCCCTTCTCCCCTCGCGGTCAGCAGCCGTTCCTCCGCGTCCAGGTGGCTGGGCTCCTGGTCCCCCCGGCAGATGGCCGCGGCTGCTTCATTGGAGTAGTGTCGAGAACTCCGCTACGGCGTATCCCTCTTCCTTCCCGGGCTTTCGGCACCAATGTAAAACAGTTCATGCTCACGGGCAAGGAAGAGGCGAGAAACCAGCTTAACATATAAATGATAGGTTTAATGTAAAACTCAAAATACAAACCCATAAGACAACGGACATGTCCGTGAATGATCTCTCTCTCACGTACGTCCTCCGCAGTCAGCCTTTAACCCTCTCGGAGGCTTGATTAGCCTAATACGGGACCGGGCGTGTTGAGTCACAAACCGGCCCCGCCCTCCACCGTGCCACATTCTCTAACTTTCCTCATTTTATTTTACTGTACTGGAAACAATCTGTTTTGTAGCCAGAGTGGTAGGGTTTCCTTAGGATTTTTTTCTGCAGCAATAATCAGTAAATCTGTTTCAATATAAGTCAGAATCAGTAGTGCTTTGTGCTGTGACTGACTAGCTTTGACTGGCCTTCTTATCCATTGCTTTTGTCACCCTTTAGTATCTACAATGCCATGTTTGAAATTCAGAAGAATACACTTGTTCCCCATCTGTCACTCACTCGACTTTGTGTCGATGAGTTAACACTAGGGGTCGCTCCTGCGGAGCCCAGACATCTCTGATTTTGAGAAAAGGCCAATAAGAATTGGCTTGTGGAATTTGCATGCCATACCCCTGGACATATTGGTATAAAAGGAGTGACGCTGCAAATACACATTAGATATCGCACTGAGGAGCAGAGCCAAAGACCCGGCGCTTTCAGTGGTTGGTTCAGTGTTGTGGCCGGAGGGACACAACGTCTCGTTCCCTCCATCAGGGAACGGAGGTTACATCAGTAACCGAGACGTTCCCCGTCTGTCACTCACTCGACGATGTGTCGATGAGTTGACACTAGGGGTCCAAATGGAAAATGGGGCAGACCTCTGTGTGGCACGTAGCCAGTGCAGCAAGCCGTCAAATAACTACCCACAACACACTGGCAGGCATGAAGCGATCCCCTGCACCTAGGGGAACGGCTAACTGCTCAGAAGCCTTCTCTCTATTATTCTCCCCTGTAAAAGGAAAAAAATTGTCCAGCTTGGGGCCAAATATATGGTCCAAGCTGGGGGGGGTCCCTCACACCGCGGAGACCACACCCGGCCCCTTGTCATGAAATTTTGCTTGAGTCACCATCAAAGCAAATTCAAATATATTCATCCCACGCTCCTAACATGCCTCCTATCCAAAACACGCACAGCTGTGTTTTGTGCGAGTGTTGCACACGCAAGTGCGCGCAAGTCTTAAAGTCATCCCAGTCCCTTAATTTGTGCTCCTCTGACATAAAAAGCAGATCACACCCATTGTTGGATTCTCTCAATTTAATGTGGGTTTTTAAAATAACAATCAAAACCCTTTCTAAAGTTGTGTTCAGCCATTTTTTCCATCAGATATTTTATATTTTCTTTATGGAGATTATTAAAAACACAAAGAGCTTAATTAAGTGTTTTATTTATCGCTAATTTTTTTATAAATATGTTATTTTTATTTTTGCATTGCTTTAAGAAGATGATAAGTTTCTTGAGGAAAGTTATGACAATAATCATAATAATAACATTAACAACAACAACAATAATAGTAATACAATTATAATAATATAATAATAATTTAAAAAAGAAGAAAATTGGTGCACATCATCAGACTGAAATGTGACATTTTTTTTATTTATTTTTTTTTACTTTGACTTTTTTACTTTATTTCAAAATAAAGAGAAAATTATTTAAGAATAGTTTTCATTAATAAAGTATTTCATTCACTGACTGGATTGATCATAATTACACATTGCGACATGGCTTAATATATAGAAAATGTTTTTATTAAATTTAAATATTTTACTAATTTTACTATATAGTGATATGTATCGTTATTGTGATATAAAATTACTCATAACGTAATATAGGATTTTGGTCATATCGCCCACCCCTGTTTGTTTCCATTCCACACTTACTATACATACTATACACTTTTAGTACCTCAAAATATGTAGCCATTTACATGCTTTGTTCTGCATGACCTCAGTGTTTGTTGTCCAGGTGAGGTTGTAAGACATTTGCAGTTCAAGTAATCTGAAGTCCTTGATGAATTAAGCAAACATGTCATTAATGCAGATAGGGGCGTGAGATGTCCTTTGTTTTCTGAAGTCAATAAAAATATCCTTGTTTTGCTGACACTCAAGGCTAAACTGTGTTTCTGTTTCATACTCTCCTCTTTGTATACAGATTTATAATTTCCACTGATTAAACAAATAATGGTATTGTTTGTTGGGCCGAAGAGTATCTCCAAAAATCACCAAGTCTGGAGTTTTCACCCCAACCTAAAATATTTAACAATATTTTTTTAATCATGGTGATCACATAGGAACGGAAAGGGAAAATATTAATTATATATATATATATATATATATATATATATATATATATATATATATATATATATATATATATCAGACAAGGCCACCTTCTTCCATTGCTCCATGGTCCAGTTCCGATGCTCACGTGCCCATTGTAGGCACATTCGGCAGTGGACAGGGGTCAGCATGGGCACTCTGACCGGTCTGCGGGTATGCAGCAATATAGCAGAGCTAAAATGCACTGTGTTCTGGCACCTTTCTATCATGCCCAGCATTAAGTTTTTCAGCAATTTGTGCTACAGTAGCTCTTGATCAGAACAGACGGGCTAGCCTTCGCTCCCCATGCACATCAGTGACCCTTGGGCGCCAATGACCCTGTCACTGGTGTCCTGAAAATAGATGCTACATTTCAGGATGTGCTAACAACGCTATATTCGCATATTTTTAGGGCTGCCCTGGGGTAGGGTTAGGGCTTAGTACATCCTGCTGCAATCTTTTCCCCAGGTAAATGATGCACATGCAACCACGTGATCTAAAAGAAAACGTGATTCATCAGACAAGACCACCTTCTTCCATTGCTCCATGGTCCAGTTCTGATGCTCACGTGCCCATTATAGGCACGTGAGTCTCGCACCATTTCACACTGATCTGATATCCACTGATATCTGATAGTTATGCATGTATCACATCCTGATATGTATTATCTGCCTGACAAGATGTGATACCTAGGTTTTGAACCCATTTCATGCTGTTGCAGTAAATATCAACAATCCCAACATGTGCTACCCATGTTTTAATAGAATCCATAGAATCCTTTATTTTGGTCACACATTATACACACAGTTTTTTTTTTCATATATACAGTGAAATTTATTAGTTTCCACATATCCCAGCTAAGCTGGGGTCAGAGTGCAGGGTCAGCCATGATACGGGGCCCCTGGAACAGATAGGGTTAAGGGCCTTGCTCAAGAGCCCAACAGTGGCATCTTGGTGGTGCTGGGCCTTGAACCCCCAACCTTCTGGTCAGTAACACTGAGCCTCAACCACTGAGCCACCACTGCCCCCTAACTTTACATATCACTGTTTTTTCTGCTGGTAGCACATCCTGTGCAGGTAGCACAGATTTTCAGAACACCAGATCACCATTTGTCCATCCTTGGGCCACTTTTGGTAGGTACTAACCACTGCATACCGGGAACACAACACAAGACTTGCCGTTTTGGAGATGCTCTGACACAGTCAACTAGCATCACAATTTGGCCCTTACACTTGCCCATTTTTCCTGCTTCCAACACATGAAATTCAATAACCAACTGTTCACTTGCTTCTTAATTTATCCCACCCATTGACAGGTGCCATTGTAATGAGATAATCAATGTTTTTCACTTCACCTGTCAGTGGTTTTAATTTTGTGGTTGATCGTATATACACACAGTATTAAGCAAGTGGTTTTAATGTTGTGGCTGATCGGTGTGTGTGTGTGTATATATATATATATACTGTATATATATATATATATATATATATATATATATATATATATACTGTGTGTATATATATATATACCGATCAACCACAACATTAACACCTCTGACAGGTGAAATATATATATATATATTCGCAAGTGATTGGCATTTTATTGTTGCGTTGCCTCCTAAAATATTTTAAAAGAACCTAAAACATTGAGAGAGACACTAGGTTACTTTAGAACTTAATTAACAAAGACATTGTTGGAATCTGTTTTAACTGCACACAATGTGTTTTTAGAGTATAGTTTAGCTTGGACCCGTTTGCTGATTGTATAGCTTTTTCTCTGAAGGGAAAGTTCTGAGCGTTTGAAGTAAAATGTTTATAATTGTTGTCAATTTTGTTAATTACATGTTCATTTAGCCATTTAAATAGTTTTTTAACACCATAAAATATTTATATTTAAAATATTTACATGCACACATATTACAATTCCTCCTTGTTAGGGAGCAGATCTGTGTTTTCTATCTGTGTTTATTCCTCTCAAGCTTGTTTAGTAGTTGTGAGATAGTTTGGGTTGGTTCGGCATGGGTGTTACCTCCATATCAGCCTCTAGCTGATATAAGATTATTTATAGAACTTCCCTCTACTAGAAATTTTTCAAATGCTATGATGAAAAGGTGCTGTAAATAAAAAGCTATAGAGGCTTCTGAAATACTTTTCCTGTAAATTTGAATATTTGAAATGGTTTAAGGGATTACAAAGACTGGGCTACAAGTCCACAAGAGCATGCAAGTCGGGATTGGGAACCTAAAGTGCAATAGAAGCACCACAAAATGACATGATTGCTTAAGCAATTAGATTTTTTTTTAGATTGCATTTATTTTTATGACATTATCAGTTAGGTATACACATTTTAATGTAAGGGTTGGGGAGTCGCTTCCCTCCACTCCTCACGGACGGTGGTCCTCTCAACCACTCCGTGTTTCTGGGGGATGGCAGGGCACTCCTCCGCCCCTAGCAGAAGCTCCTTCACTCCAGGCAGTTGGTGAGTCTAGTCCCCTCTCGCCTCATGGACGGCAGCCGTTCTCTGCATCCAGGAGGTGGGGCTACTCAGTCCCCCAGCGGATGGCAACGGCACTCCCCTGGGTGGACGGCAGTGTCGAAGACTCCGCGGCATTCCTACTCCTTCCTGGATTTCGGCACCAATGTAAAGCAGTTAATTGGAAAGGAGGAGACGAGAACCGGCTTGACAATATAAATAATAGTTTATTGAAGAAATAAACAAAAAACGGACAAACATAAACTCACAGAACAGCTGCCTGTAATTCTCTCTCTCGAACCGTCATCACTTGCCGCATTTATCCCTCGCACGCCCCCATCAGGCTGATTGGGGACCGGCATGCCTTGTTTAAGCCCAGCCCTGCCCTCCTCCACTCTACATATATATACATACAAGGGCTAATGAGTGAATAGAAAACAGGTGAGAATGATGGGAACAGATGGCCATGATGATGGCAGTGCATTATGGGAAATGTAGCCCGGGAAAACACTTCAAAATAAGAGTCCTAGGAAACATGAGGGAGATGCAAAAATGTTATCATAGTCCATACATTTTTATCAGATTACAGAAATTAACATTAGGATGAATATTTGGGTTAAGATTTGGCTTAGGGCTGTGTTTAAGGCTTCAACATCTAATAGAGTTGGGGTAAGGGTTAGGACTAATTGTTCCTGTAGCTCAGTAGATCTTGAAGCCAAGATTGTGGTTTTGATCACATATGCTGGCAAAATGTATTCCTTGAATGCACTATAAGCCGCTTTGGATAATAGCATCGTCTGAATGCTTATTTGGCAAATCAGGGGTGTATGTGCATGGCCACTGATATCCAGCATCCTCAATACAGCACATGCTGGGCTTTTCAGCTGAAAACCACTTTGACATAAACAAAGATGTCCACACATGAGGAAATCGACTGTAAGTAAACTCAGTCTTGTAATCTTTCTGTTAAAGGTTATCGTATCATTTGGGCATTTTGTTGCTTTACTGAATATATTCTTTAAAAAAAGCCATGGGCACTCACTCGGGGTAGTGTCAACAGTCCCCAAGCCCTGCTGCGAATTCCAAGGTAAGAGTTAGAGCTGTGTTCTCTGGGGAGTCATTACTGCAGCCTGTCTGCTGTGGGGATAAAGATGAATGGAGCTCAGCTCAATGTACCCAGCCTTGCCTTCATCGCTGATAAATCAAGGACTTCTCTATCAGCACTCAACTGTGTCACCCAACACATATCTCTCTCTTCTCCCACCATTTACCGCAGCACACCGCGTGTTGTCTGTTTTTGCTCTATGCGTTTTGTCATTAAAGTGCTTTCAGATTTATTCTATGTGGTTATGTCTGAGGCTGTTGATATTTCATTTTCTAGGTAAAACATTACAAAACTTAACTTGTGTTTCCTGAAGGAAACACCATTGCTTGCAAAGCAGAAATTGAATGGTGTTAACAGTTTAGGTAAGCTTAGGTGTTAGGCTTGGATTTTGCATTAATACAATGCTGAATCCGAGAAGCTTTACTTTTGTCATAAAACTCGGTGTTTGTTTTGTTTTCAGTCGGCTCTGCATGAGAATCAACACATATCTCATTGTTACTATTTTTAATTGTTGGATTTACTTGTGCCATACAGTTGTTTTTTTTGACAGCTGCACTGTTTTAAAGATAGTATGTTAAAGCTTAAATTATTTAAAGATAAATATGTATTACTTAAAAAACATGTATTAGGTTCTACTCCTTTGCACACTCTATCGCTGTCTTTAAACGCAAGTCCACTGTGCTGCCTTTGCAGTGGTTAGATACACTGTAAAAAACTGGCAGACTTGGTTGCCAGAATAATTATGTAAAAACATATGTAAATAAATTAAACAACTTAACAGTACAACCTGTATATTTTACAGTTTAAAACTGTTGCTTTTACTGTGCAGTACCGTCGTTTATATTATTAAATGATAAACTTAACATATTAAACTTCTGAAACTGTAAATATCTTCTTTTCACTTTAGAATGCATTGTTAATCACTGTAATAATTGCAGAAGGGCACATGATGAAGTTCATCAACAGACCTTTTTCACACTCCGGGTTTTGGAACACGGAAGTAAATGTTTGCAGGGTAAACATTGACAGCGGTGAATGGGAGACCACAGCAAATATTGTTTTCACTTACCCATTTGCTCCAAGACCAAAAGAAAAAAAAAATCCACTATTGTGTTTCAATGACTTTCCAAAAGAGGAAAAAAATAGAGCAGTAGATTAAGACATTAAGTCATTTTCTCAGCAGCTGTAATCAAAACCCCCTTGCAGCTGTTGTAGTTTCTTAAAACTAAATCCAGGGTAATATAACAAAAAACATAATGTTATAAATTGACAGTCAATATTTAAAAAATGTATCATATAAAATCATTTGCGAGATTTACGCTGAGAAATCAGGAGGAAAAGTATCATCACAGTCTGTGAAAAAGGTCTATTGTAGCCCTCCCAGGAGCAATGACCAATAAACACAAAGAGACAATGCTCAATGTCACTCACACATGCACAACAACAACAGGATAACAAATGTTAAATGAAAATTATGCAATAAACATTAACTATCATCAACTGTAACACAGAACACACCAAAGTACATAACTGATACTAAAAATAAGAAGAAACATAACTATTCTCATAAAATATAATGAATTGTAATGGGTCATGTTTAAAACCATTAAAAAAGTATATGTACTCTAATCAAACATATTATCAATTTCAACCATTAATTAAATGGGAAAATCATACTTTTTACATAAAAAAAATATCTATATATTTTTACAACATTTTACCATAAAACTACGGAAGCTCAAATTATTATTTTTCTGTCTCGTTTTCTCATGATCTCCACATAAAGGTTTTTTTTCTCGTGATCATGACTTAATTTTCTTGTGATCTCGACATAACAAAAAGTTGTTTTCTTGTGATCATGATTAAAAAAAAATTCATGATCTCGACATTTTGGGATGATTTTGCATTTAATTTTCTCAAAAACTGTACAGTAAAATGACTTGAAAATTTATACAGTAACAGTCAGGGTAACTCTAAACTATAATCCTATTACAAGGTATGAAGGACAATGAGAGATCCTTGGCAGAAAAGTAAAATGTATTATATGTCATATGTAAATGTAATGTTATGTTAAATCAGTACACTTTAGTTATAAATTATTCACCTGCCCTATCCAAGAGTCTTCTAAACCAGTCACTTTTCACATAGGCTAAATCAAACATATTAATAAACACCAGCTCATCATAAACACTTAATAAACGCTTTTTTATCAATATAGTAAGACTCGCTTTCTTCTGCACTCAACAGGAATCAAGAAGCACGTCTTTATGTTCTTTCCGCAAAGTACCGTCATAACTGCAATATGCGCGCACTCGGATCTAAATCACGGCTGGCTTGACCGCAGTCATGCAGATGTCCCGGTCCCTCAAGTTGGCTGGCAATGAAATTGACCAAACATTCATGGTCACTGTATTATATACAACAAATTTGTAGACGTGATAGTCTTCTTCTAAGGTGTGTGACACTAATCTGGAAGTTGTCAATGACTGAGAGACATACTGCTATTTCATCTTGAGTGAGTCCTTGTTCAAAGTAATGACCTATTCGGTCATTTAGCTGTTGCCACCAGATAGCCTTATTGAAAACAACTTTTTGTTATGTCAAGATCATGAGAAAACAACCTTTGTTATGCCGAGATCACAAGAAAATTAAGTCATGATCACTCACATATAGCTCACATTGCAAGCACAGTAATTCAGTATGCAAATATTACAGTGATGTCAATGGTGTCGTTTTAATTTTTAATGTTGAACTTTTTATCAATCTAGAATTATATATACATTCAATTGCACACCGAATATTAGAACAAAGTTTGAATTAAGTCTGTGCATTCAGCGGTTCATGCTGAAATAATTGCTGACATTTAATACTAGAAATATAAATACTGTTCTGGTTTGCAGATATGGAAATAATGAGATTAATCATCGTTACCTGCAGCTAAATGTTTCACATCCTTGACTTTTTGGCAGGAAGTAGCATCAAATATGTGTAACATAGAAATAAGTAAAAGCGTTGGAGGAGAATGTGAAAGAAAAAAGAAGTGTTTAAGTGAGCTGTTACATACCTTTGACGTGTGAAGAGAACATTTCTTTTGAAAGCCACCCCCATGTTCTCATTCATCCTTAAAAATGGGAGAGATACGGTGGAAAACAGACATGAGGTGATCGAGAATGTCTGCCCTTTTTAAACGGGACTCTTGGCTGACAGGTTTGAGTGGGCGAATTGGAGGAGGTTAGACAACACTTTACACAATTTTAGCCCAAAGAACTGCTTTACCTTTCTCGCATCTGTACAGCCATTTAGTGCTTAGTGTCACAAATTGCTTTTATACATGACTGGATTTCTTCTTTTGAAATCAGCAAATACCTCAGGTTTTCAAAGACTTTGCATTAGAGATGAAAGGACCAGGCACAAGGTGGCAATGTTTGTAACTTTAAGGCTTTAGCAATGTTCATATAAACAATGTGAAATATTTATCTATTTTAGTTGCAGTATGTGATTTTTGGATGTTAAAATATTCTCCCATCCTAGCTTAACATGCAGAGACAACTAGATAAGTGAGTCATATGTAGGTTTAATTCACCAAAATGTGTAAAGACTTTGGATCTGTGGCACCATCAAAACTCCGTTTTTTTGTGTATGCCGATTAGCAAGACATGCTATAGCTACATTGGTTCAACCAATGGAGTATATTAAGTGACATTCATTATGAATGTACTGCAAATATGGTCAAATTTGACATGTTGACTTCAAGTTCCTCTTTAAAGGGATAATTCCCCCCAAAAAATAGAATTCTCACATAATTTGCTCACCCTCATGAAATCTCAAACTCATATGACTTTCTCTCTTCTGCAAAACACAAACAGATATTTTGGAGGATATATGAAGTGTTTTTGACCATACAATGTAAGTCAATGTGGTCCAAAGCTTTCAAGCTTCAAAAAGTACATAAAGGCAGCACAAAGGTAATCCATACTGTATGACTCAATGTTTTCTGAGCATGTTATCACTTTAGCTGAGATTCTGACTAAAATTTAAATCCTTGTTAAGTATCAATTTAGGCATCCATGATACATTTTAAAAGTATTCCCAAAAAACAAAACAAAATGTGACTCTCTCATTTCAGCTTGCATCTGCATTTTCAAAATAAAATAACAGCAGACCTGTATCTGGTTTGTGTACAGTGCGCTGTGCATACATCAAGCATGAGGAAGTGTGTGAATGATCTTTCTCACGAATGCGTAATGGAGACTTGGAGATTTATAGAGAATAAGGAATTCAATTTTGGTTTGCTTCGCACCCAAAGTGATCGTGTCGCTTCTGAAGGCATGGACTAAAACACTTGAGTCCAGTCGATTACTTTTATACTGCCTTGTAGAGCTTGTAGGCCTGTTGTAAGGCAGGTCCTTACCAGACATCACCGGCAACATATTGCCTATGGGCACAAACCCATCTTCACTTGACCAGACAGGACTGGTAAAAAGTGCTCTTCAGTGATGAGTAATGGTTCCCCTTCTGTCACTAACTCGACGTTGTGTCAATTGTAGTGACACAAGGGGTCTCTTCTGAGAGCCCCGCGTACCACTGAACTTGAGAAAATGCCAGTGTCAAATTGGATGTTCCACCCCTGGACATACGGGTATAAAGGGGAGCGGGCGTGAGTCTGTCAGTCAGATTTTTTCTTTGGAGCCGAGCGGTTGTGTGATCAGCGAGGTGTGTATCACGACTGCTTCACCCACCTCTGCAAGAGAGTTGGATCTGACGGCGTGTTCCAGTGGCTTTTTCCTCTCCGCATGCTGTGCAGTCTCTGTTCCTGGGCGCTTCGACAGTGCTTCTCTCCTAAAAGAATTAGATTTTTCTGAAAGAGTTTATTCTCCTCTAAAAGAGTTTATTTCTGGTAAAAGAGCAACATTAAAAGCGAGCATTGAACGTCCTTTTCATTACGCGTCTTTTTAAAGATGCCCTTCCGCCACTGTGTAGTTTCTGGATGCGGATGTTATCTCTCCAGATCCGACGGTCATAAACGCTACCTTGTGTGCCTGGGTAGCAATCACACTGAGGCAGCGTTTGTGGATGGTTCATGTTCTTACTGCGAGCACATGACCATGGCAACATTGCGGTCGCGGCTTTTGTTTCTCAAAGCAACGCAACTCCAGACGCCCCCCTTCTCCAGGACCTCTTCTAGGGCCCATAAAACCCCTAAATGGTCCTGAGACTGTGCACCCAGGAAGCCAGATGTTTGCTCCGGAGCTGGTAGCAAGTCAAGTCAGCAGAAATGGAATGCAGGGGCCCCTTGTCCAGATCTGGTATTCGCCAACCTCCGATACGAGCGTTCAGGGATGATCTGACGGTCACATCAACTTCAGGGGCAGGATGCCTCTGGCTCCTCCGCAGGCTGGAGAGAGTCATCACGTTGGCAAGGATGGCCTTCAAGCCAGCCAAATCCAGATCCTTGGTCCTGAGGAAGGGGATAGTGGTCGATAAGTATCGCATCCACCTGGAGGAAGTCCTAGTTCCATCAGTGTCCGAGAAGCCCGTGAAGAGCCTGGGGAACATCTTCGATGGAACCCTGAGAGACACCGCGGCGGTCCAGTCAACAGAGAGGGAACAGAAAGCATGGCTGTCAGCAGTGGAAAAGTCAGGACTCCCAGGGAAATTCAAAGCATGGATCTATCAACACAGAATTCTGCCAAGACTCCTTTGGCCATTGCTGATATATGAAGTCCCGATAACCACCATAGAGAGCTTTGAGCGAAACATCAACCAGTTCCTTCGCAGGTGGCTTAGCCTGCAGACGAGCCTTAGCAGTATTGCTGTATATGGGCACACCAACAAGCTGCAGCTTCCCTTCACTGGCCTGATGGAGGAGTTTAAAGTCACCAGAGCCAGGGAGGTCCTACTGTACAGGGACTCATATGACTGCAGAGTCTCCTCTGCAGGCATCACAGTGAGAACTGGAAGGAAGTGGCGGGCTCAGGAGGCAGTTGAGCAGGCAGAAGCAAGGCTGAAACATGGTGTCTTGATAGGTCTTGTGGCAGTCGGACGAGCAGGGCTTGGTAGCCATACAAGACCCCGCTATGAAAAAGCGCAGGGGAGTGTGAGACGGCGGCTGGTTCAGGAGGAGATTCGGGCTGAGGTAGAGGAGGAGCACCACAGTAGGACAGTGGCCATGCGTCAGCATGGAGCGTGGACGACCTGGGACCATGCATCTACCAGAAAGTTCACCTAGACAGAAATTTGGAAGTCAGAAACAGCGAGACTCAAATTTCTGATTCAGTCGGTATACAAGGTCCTCCCAAGCCCATCCAATCTGCATACTTGGGGTCTCATGGAAACTCCAGCATGCCCACTGTGCCTGGCAAGAGGTTGTCTAGAGCACATCCTGAGTTGCTTCCCGAAAGCCCTGGGAGAGGGGAGGTACACATGGTGCCATGACCAGGTGTTGAAGGCAGTAGCGGATACCATTTGCACATGAATGTGACAGAGCAAACAGCAGCTCCCAGAAAGGCACAACATCACCTTCGTCAGGGCAGGGGAGAAAATGCAGGCAGAGCTGAAGACCTCAACAGGGCTGCTAGCCACGGCTCGTGACTGGCAGCTGAAAGTGGACCTCGGGAGTCAGCTGAAGTTCCCAGAGCACATTGAGTCACATTGAGTCACACTGAGTCTTAACATCTGACAGATGTTTGCTCCGGAGCTGGTAGCAAGACCACTCCGTCCCCCTGTGGAGGGCCGGGAGGAGAATCCTCAGCTCTCCCTTTTTCTTTCGCCTCACCCCCTTTGGGCTGCGGTACCTAAATTGTCAATAAAAGAGCAATTTACTCACTTCCTGGGTCATCAGACCGGCGCATGCTGATCTTGCGGCACCCGGCACCAAAACTTTGTGGTCCCGGCTCCCTAGACACTCCTCTGGACCCACGACTGCCCAGCCCCTCGGCAGGCCAGCTTTGACAAGTCTTGAAGACATCCCTACAGGACCTCATCCTCTTTCTAAAACCCGCCCCCTGCCGGGTGCGTGGAGCAAGGTAATTGCTTTAAGTTTTTTCTCAGAACCCAATCCTCAGGACGCACTTTTTCCTCCTAAGCCCCGCCGCGAGGCCCCACCCAGTATGTCCAAAATGATCGTCCTGTTAGTGCCCCTTGCACAGAGCTTAGATGCATGGCTTATGCTTCCCATCCTGTCACGATGACTGGCAAGGACCATCCGACTTGGCTATGAGATTCAATTCGCCAGGCTACCACCTGGTTTCAGTGGAATTCACTCCATGCCAATGCATGGCGAAAACACCAGCACTTTACAAGCATATTTTTTCTTCTGAGCCAAGCGGTTGTGTGATCAGCGAGCGGTGTGTCACGACTGCTTCACCCAACTTTGCAAGTGAGTTTCTGTTGGATCTGATGATGCATTCCAGCGCCTTTCTCCTCTCTGCATGCTGTGTAAAAGGAGTTATCACTCTGCTACTCAAGAACGCAAAAGAGGCAGTCCCTTCAGCCGAAATGAAGAAGGGTTTCTACAGCCCTTACTTCATTGTACCCAAAAAAGTCAGTGGGTTGCAAAAAATGTACAGAGGTTACAACAGTAACCATGACGTTTTGTCTACATCCTCCTCCCTCATGTGGTACCCTTCTTGCAGGCTCATCCTGACATGACCATCCTGCATGACAATGCCACCAGCCATACTGCTCATTCTTTGCGTGTTTTACTGCAAGACAGGTATGTCGGTGTTCTGCCATGGTCAGCGAAGAGCCTGGCTCTCAATCCCATGGAGCTTGTCTGGGACCTGTTGGATAGGAGGGTGAGGGCTAGGGCCTTATCCCCCAGAAAAGTCCAGGAAATTGCAAGTGCCTTGGTGGAAGAGTGGGGTAACATCTCACAGCAAGAACTGGCAAATGTGGTGCAGTCCATGAGGAGCAGATGCACAGCAGTACTTAATGCAGCTGGTGGCCACACCAGATACTATATATATATATCTCTGGGACAATAACATTGGCATGGCATCGCCTAGAGAAATGCATTATTACTGGTTGCACTATTTCAGTGGTGTTGTTCGCCCTGGCAATGAATATGCTCGTCAAGTCAGCAGAAGTGGAATGGAGGGGCCCCTTTTCCAGATCTGGTATTCGCCAACCTCTGATACGAGCGTTCAGGGATGATCTGACGGTCACATCAACTTCAGTGGCAGGTGCCTCTGGCTCCTCCGCAGGCTGGAGAGAGTCATCACGTGGGCAAGGATGACCTTCAAGCCAGCCAAATCCAGGTCCTTGGTCCTGAGGAAGGGTATAGTGGTCGATAAGTATCGCTTCCACCTGGAGGAAGTCCTAGTTCCATCAATGTCTGAGAAGCCCGTGAAGAGCCTGGGGAACATCTTCGACGGAACCCTGAGAGACACCGCGGCGGTCCAGTCAACAGAGAGGGAACAGAAAGCATGGCTGTCAGCAGTGGACAAGTCAGGACTCCCAGGGAAGTTCAAAGCATGGATCTATCAACACAGAATTCTGCCAAGACTCCTTTGGCCGTTGCTGATATATGAAGTCCCAATAAACACCATAGAGAGCTTTGAGCGAAACATCAGCCAGTTCCTTCGCAGGTGGCTGAGCCTGCAGAAGAGCCTTAGCAGTATTGATCTATATGGGCACACCAACAAGCTGCAGCTTCCCTTCACTGGCCTGATGGAGGAGTTTAAAGTCACCAGAACCAGGGAGGTCCTACTGTACAGGGACTCATCTGACTGCAGAATCGCCTCTGCAGGCATCACAGTGAGAACTGGAAGGAAGTGGCGGGCTCAGAAGGCAGTTGAGCAGGCAGAAGCAAGGCTGAGACATGGTGTCTTGATAGGTCTTGTGGCAGTCGGACGAGCAGGGCTTGGTAGCCATACAAGACCCCACTATGAAAAAGCGCAGGGGAGTGAGAGACGGCGGTTGGTCCAGGAGGAGATTCGGGCTGAGGTAGAGGAGGAGCACCACAGTAGGACAGTGGCCATGCGTCAGCATGGAGCATGGACGACCTGGGACCATGCATCTACCAGAAAGTTCACCTGGACAGAAATTTGGAAGTCAGAACCAGCGAGACTCAAATTTCTGATTCAGTCGGTATACAAGGTCCTCCCAAGCCCATCCAATCTGCATACTTGGGGTCTCGTGGAAACTCCAGCATGCCCACTGTGCCTGGCAAGAGGTTCTCTAGAGCACATCCTGAGCTGCTTCCCGAAAGCCCTGGGAGAGGGGAGGTACACATGGCACCATGACCAGTTGTTGAAGGCAGTAGCGGATACCATTTGCACAGGAATATGACAGAGCAAACAGCAGCTCCCAGCAAGGCACAACATCACCTTCGTCAGGGCAGGGGAGAAAATGCAGGCAGAGCTGAAGACCTCAACAGGGCTGCTACCCACGGCTCGTGACTGGCAGCTGAAAGTGGACCTCGGGAGACAGCTGAAGTTCCCAGAGCACATTGAGTCACATTGAGTCTTAACATCTGACTCCTCAAAGCAAGTAGTGATTTTGGAACTTACAGTCCCCTGGGAAGACCGCATAGAGGAAGCCCATGAGAGGAAGAGGGCCAAATACCTTAAGCTGCTAGAGGCCTGTAGAGGGAAGGCCCGCTGTGAGCCTATTGAGGTGGGCTGCAGGGGATTTCCAGGGCAGTCTCTGCACCGGGCACTCAGACTCCTTGGCATCAGGGGATTGCAGGAAAGAAAAGCCATCAGGAACATCATTGAAGCTGTGAAAAAAAGCTTCAAGGAGGTTGTGGATCAAGAGGGGGGATCCATGGTGTAGCGTTCCGCTTCGACACAAGCTGGGGACTGATCATCCCTGGTTGGGTCACCCAGGTGTGGGTGTCTGATGATTAGACCCGAAACACCCGACGACCCGGGTTTGTCACTGATGATGTGTCCAAGCCACATCATCTACATACAGATGGTGTTTCTCCAAACTATATAAATATTTAGATAATTAAAATGCTTTACATTCCTGTAGCAGAAGAGTTAATCATTGATAAGGCCATACAAAAAGCAGCTTTAGAATACTATGTATTGTTTACTACCATATTATTGATCATAAGTCAATCATTGGCATACAGTTCACAGCAATCCATTTCAAAAGTTAATTTGTCAATAAGTTGTAAATTTATTGTGAGTGCTTGTTTAAGGGCCCGTAAATTTGCACCTACGTCAGACATTCTCGGGTGTGTTGCGTCAGAAACATAAAATGTTTAGGTTACTGTGTCAAGTTAATTATAGTTTAATACTCAATCTTTAAACACATCTTGAAATCCCTTAGATCGCATTTGCGCTCCTTCAAGTGTTTTGATTGCTAGAATGTAACGCATGTTTGTGGATCGAGTAGTGGCACTGCCTACTGAAGTGTTTTCTTCACTTTATAAACTGCACGTTGCTCATACAGCTGAAATTTCACTTACTGCCCTCTGGAGTAAACAGGTGGTACTACAAGCTTGCATTTCTCAGGAATCTTCCTTAGTATGGTCCGTGGGCATGCGATTAATTGTGTTAATTTTTGTATTTTTTGTCAAGTTAGTCGCACTGAATTAACGCGTTAATCGACAGCCCTAACAAAAAACACATGTTATCCCCATCAAAATATTTTTGTTTGAGCCTGCTGTAGAAGAAAGAAAGGCATGCGAGATCGAGGCATGCGGAATGACATCTGTGGCTGAACCTTGTCGAGATGCGAGATACTGACAAAGTCCACATTTCTCAACCCCCCTGTCTCCCAGCTCAGACTATTTGGCAACGCCACTGAGGACCAAGCCCTGTGGTTTTCAGCGGTGAAGAAACAGACAGAGGCCATTCAACACATCATGCCTCCCTGTCACACAAGATCACATTCTTCGTCTGTTCGACGAGGGTGTCCCCCTGCAGCTGCGAAGGCTCAGGCATCTCTGCCCCTCTTGGCCCCAGTGTAGAGCTCTCTACAGGAAGCTGATGCCCCCATCTCACAAAACCCTTTGTGGACTCGAAAGGCTCCCAAGCATTCCTGAGACGATCAACTGGGCACTACAGAGCTGGCCTCTAGACCACTCCATCCCCCATTTTCATATTTTCTGGTTAACTGTCTTTGTTTTGCTGCTTGTTCTTTGACAGCATGTATACATAATATATGAAGATTGAAGGATATCACATGTATTGTGTCACATTTATCACTGTGTGTGCTTTGATAATCCTCTGGTTACTGCAGTGTACTTGCAAAATACTAACTGAGTTAATGCTGAAGGGTACAAGACAGAGGAGCCCAAGCAAGGTCACATCACTGTCTGAACGATCCATTTCAAATTACTTGTATTCTATTTGAGCTTGGCGAACATACGGATGAGCAATGAATGACAGGGTTATGATTTTGATACTTACATTTTAAAACATACATTTAAAATGTATAAATTTCCAAGAGAAAACAAAATAAAAAAGTTATGTCTTATTTCAAAAGAAGAGAGTAGATGAATCTGCTTCTGTTTTGGAGCTGTGAGCCAGATGCCATGCAGCTCATATGGGAGAGATTGGAATCCAGCCTGCAATGTGTCTTTATTCCATTTTGTCATAATCCAGGATATTTTTTTTGCCCCATTTCTATGGTTTCTGTCAATAATTGTGTCAAAAAAGACTAAAATATTTGCAATATTTAACAAAAAAAACACAAAACAAAACAAAACAAAAACAAAAAAACAAAAAAAAACAAAAAAAAACAAACATTATTTACTTTTGTTTCCCTTGAAATTAATGTTGTAGGATAAAAAACAAAGTAGAAATATTTAAAGGGTTAGTTCACCCAAAAAAAAAGTAGCTAATGATTTACACACCTTCATTGAAGTAAAAAAAAACAACAACAAAAAAAAACTACAGAATTGATCCCCCAAAATACACGAGGCAGCAATTTTCACCCACTTTCTTAGAGTAATTTTTTTTCTCAAATTAAGCATGCAATATAGGTTAAGAATATCAGGTAAAGTCTAACAAATATAACTTATATTTAAATACAATTTACCTTTGCAATATAGGCAGTTTACTTTTAATTATTGGGCAAAATTAACAATTTTTAATATACATTGGGCTGTGGCTCAGTTGGTAGAGCAGGTTGGCCACTAATCGCAGGGTTCGTGGTTCAAATCCCGGCTCATACGACCATGTGCTGAAGTGTCCTTGGGCAAGACACTGAACCCCAAGTTGCTCCTGATGGCAGGCTAGCGCCTTGCATGGCAGCTCTGCCGCCATTGGCGTATGAGTGTGTGTGTGTGAATGGGTGATTGGGACACAGTGAAAAGCACTTTGGTAACCTCTGAGGTTAGAAAAAAGCGCTATATAAGTGCAGACCATTTACAAATGGGTTGCAAAAAATCTGATCTGGCATCCAGTTCTTTAATATTTATTCCTATTAACGGTGCACAAGCGTGTTGCTGCAATTAGTCAGTACTTCACTGTCATCAAAATGATAGCAGAAGAAAGACAGAAATATTTCCATATCACACAGGTGTATAACGTCTCGGTTACGTACTTAACTTCCGTTCCCTGATGGAGGGAATAAGATGTTGTGTCGAAGAAGCGACACTAGGGGTCTCTCTTGAGTGCCGAATATGCCTCTGATCTATGAAAAAAGGCCAATGAGAGTTGGCGAACAGTATTTGCATACCTCGCCCCCGGACATACGGGTACAAAGGCGAGGGAAATACGCACGTTCATTCAAGTGTCCGGCCACCTCAGCGGCTCGTCTCAGCAACTAGGTGTCCACTTCAAATCACACCATGCGCTGAGCCATGTACGTGTACTGCTGACACAGGAGCGGGCAGGTATTTCATGTGCACAAGCAACCAACTGTGTTTCAGACTGCACGTACCCTTCCCCAATGCCCCAAAAAAGTCGTCGGAATCCTTTTGGTTACCCTAGAGGGGAACAAGGCGACACTTGCCAACTAGGGAACGGGCCAAGCCTGGCTGGGCCTCTTTTCTCTCTATGTTTCTCGGCATAGAGCAAGAGAAGCCGGGGCCCTTACCGCATCATGGGAAGGGGGTCTTACCCGAAATCCTATTCTTTCAGGGGGAAAAGAGGAGGCCACACCTGCCTGAAAGGGGAGGTAAAGGTGGCAAAAATACATCACATGGCCTCTTCGGTCACATGTGGGAAAGAATGGTGTGGTGGTAGATCCAACCTTGAGGAGGGGGGAGTTGCTACATCACGGCGACCGGAGGGCAGTGAAGGACTGCCTAAGGGAGACGCGGGTCTGCTTGCAAGGTGACCATACCGCAGAAGTACAAGGAGTAGGAGGAGTCCGCGTAGGAGTCCAGACCTGTGGATCACCTATTCCAGTAGGGCTAGCCTGGGATACCCGTAGTGTACTGGGTCAGCGAGTTCCTCCGCTGAACTGCGGACCCAAGAGGGCTAGGGAGGAATCAACCAGGGACCTAAAGGGGTCTCCTGGGAAAGAAAGCTCACTGTTTTACCTCGGCAGAGGGAAAGGGCGCAGGACGCTAGTGATTCACCCGGTCAGACCGTCGACGTGTACCGAGTTCTACCGGCTCGGACCTGAGAAAACATGGGACAAGACTGACTCAACCCTGAGATTGTAAAATCTTGCTAAGGTGTTAGGTGTTTCCCAACCCGCTGCTCTACAAATGTCTGCTAGGGAGGTGCCCATAGCCAGTGCCCACGAGTACGTAATACTCCTTGTTGAGTGCGCTCGGACCCGCAAGGGAGGGGGGGGCACGGCCTGGGTGTGATAGGCCAGTAAGGTTGCATCCACCACCCAGTGGGGAAGCCTCTGTTTGGAGACAGCGTTCTCTTTCCGCTGTCCAAGAGCAGACAAAGAGCTGCTCAGAGCACCTAAAGCTTCTGTGTGCGGTCCAGAAAGGCACGCAAGGCACATACTGGATACAGCAATGAAGGAGCTGGGTCTGCCTCCTCCCAGGGCAGCGCTTGTAGGTTCACTACCTGATCTCTGAAGAGAGTGGTAGGGACCTTGGGCACGTAGCCCGGTCGTGGTCTTAGGATCACATGTGTGTCTGCCAGACCGAACTCCAGGCAAGTGTCGCTAACAGAGAATGCTTGCAGGTTCCCGACCCTCTTGATGGAAGTGAGTGCGATCAGCAGGGCCGTCTGTTTAGAGAGAAGGCCCTGAGCCAACTGAATCTAGCTGCTCGAAGGGGGATCTCTGAAGACCGGTGAGGACCACCGAGAGACCCCAGGAGGGGAACAGGCCTGGCCAGGAGGGATTTAACCTCCAGGCACCTCTTAGGAACCAGATAATTAAGTCATGCCTTCCTAAAGACTTTCCGTCTACTGGGTCATGGTGAGCTGCGATAGCGGCGACATACACCTTCAAGGTGGAAGGGGACAGCCTCCCCTCCAACCTCTCCTATAGGAACAGGAGCTTTGACCTAGCTGCGCACCTCTGTGGGTCTTCAGCCCGGGAAGAACACCAATTCGCGAACACACGCCATTTCAGGGCGTAAAGTTTCCTGGTAGAAGGGTCTCTGGCTTGGTTGATTGTGGCTACGACCATGGGTGGTAGACCAGCTAGATCTTCCGCATCCCATCCAGGGGCCAGATGTGGAGGTTCCAAAGGTCTGGGTGCGGATGCCCGTCCCTGAGAAAGATGGTCCTTCCTCAGGGGAATTCGCCAGGGAGGGGCTGTCGTGTGTAGTACAAGGTCCGAGAACCAGGCCCGGGTGGGCCAGTAAGGAGCCACAAGAGTGAGTTGTTCCTCGTCCTCCCTGACCTTGCACAGCACCTGTGCAAGAAGGCTCACTGGGGAAAATGTGTACTTGCGCAGCCCCACTGGCCAGCTGTGTGCCAGTGCATCTGCCCCGAGGGGAGCCTCTGAGCAGGCGTACCAGAGCGGGCAGTGGGAGGTTTCTCGGGAGGCAAACAGGTCTACCTGGGCCTTGCCGAACTGTTCCTAGATCAGCTGAACTGAGTGGGGGTGAAGTGCTGAAGCGGTCTCATATGCATCAGCCCCAGCGGTGCGGCCACCACGGAGGATGCCATATGCCCCAGGAGCCTCTGGGAAAGTTTTAAGGGGACCGTTGTGCCTGGCCTGAAAGCGGCAAGGCACCTCAACACTGACTGTGCACGCTCGTTGAGGAGACGTGCTAACATTGAGACTGAGTCAATCTCCATGCTGAGAAAAGAGATGCTCTGAACTGGAGTAAGCTTACTCTTTTCCCAGTTGACCTAAAGCCCCAAACGGCTGAGGTGCCTGAGCACCTGGTCTCTGTGAGTGCATAGTAACTATCGTGAGTGGGCCAGAATGAGCCAGTCGTCGAGGTAATTGAGTATGCGGATGCTGGCTTCTCGGAGCGGGGCAAGAGCTGCCTCTGCAACTTTCGTGAAGACGCGAGGCGACAGAGACATGCCGAAGGGGAGGACTTGTACTGACACCCCTGGCCATCAAATGCGAACTGCAGAAAGGGGCGGTGTCGAGGCAAAATTGAGACGTGGAAGTACGCGTCCTTCAGGTCTACCGCTGCGGACCAATCTAGATGTCGAACGCAGATTAAGATGTGTTTCTGCATGAGCATTTTGAACGGGAGTCTGTGCAACGCTTGGTTGAGAACTCACAAGTCCAAGATCGGTCGTAAGCCGTCGCCTTTCTTGGGTATGATGAAGTAAGGGCTGTAGAGACCCTTCCTCATCTCGGTTGGAGGGACAGGCTCTATTGCATCTTTGAGTAAGAGAGTAGCGATTTCTGTGCAGGGACTTGGCATGTTGAAGCCTGGCAAACTAAATTGCGTAACCGAGTTGGATGGTCTGGGCCATTCAGCAAGACGGGTTGGGAAGTCAGAGCCACGCGTCCAACTCTGCGCTAGGGGCACCAAGAGGATGATTATTTTTGACATACCCGGTGGGCTTCGCAGCGGGGCAGAGCAGGTAAAGTGCCATCGGGAGGTGGTGACGCGTCCTGAGGCTTTGGTGCTGAGAAAAGGCTCAAAGCCCTTATCTTGCTCCGCATACCCAGCAAGGGGCGGGTTAGCGACAGAGGATGAGGTCCAGGGTAGGCGTCCTCTAGACTCGTCGGAAACGGCCGGCTGGGGAACAGTCGTGGGGGCTGGAGGCAGGTGGTCCACATCCAGGATGCCGGGACTTTTGAGATCTGGAGTGCTGAGTACAGCATTTGCGGGCCAGGTGACCAAGAGACAAAAGGAAATAGCTCTGTTACTGAGAATATGAGAATATGAAAACTAATTCAACAAAAAATTCTCCTCCCGGCCCTCCACCGGGGACGGAGCTGTCTTACCATCTCCGGAGCTAACGTCTTGGTCCCTGGGTCAAGCGTCTACGGAGCGCCTGGGAGCCTTCCGGGTCCTCGAGGGGGGTCCGTGAGACGGGGGCTTCTGCTTCCTGTGGAGGGCTCGACACTGGGGCTGAGAGCTGGGCCCGGGTTGAGGCGGAGCAGGGTGTTTTCTCGCCCTCGGCGAGCAGACGGGGCATGTCCCATGGCGGCAGACTTGCGGCAGGGCAGGATGTGAGATAGCCTCCGTCTACTTCACCGCTGAGGACTGCTGAGCAGAGTCATCAACGGTGGTACCGAATGGACAGAGCTGGGAGACGGGGATGTGGGAGAAGGTGTGCCTTGTCTGCCTCCCGCATTTCGACCAGGTCCAGTCCATAGATGCGTTTCTGGACCACAAGGGTGGCCATCGCCTGTTCGAGTGCCGGCGCTTCTGACCTCTGTGGCCCGGGGGCGCGGTTGGTCATCCAGTGCAGTTCCTGCAGCACATAAAGAACAGGACTACCCAAGTGTAAGTTTTGAAGTGCCTTGGCCTGGTTTTGGTTGCAGGAAGGGCCATGGCATGCAGGGCAGAAGCGGTCTGGGACCGTTCCACCGCAAGGGTAGTGAGAGCGGAGGCGATCAAGTAGTTTGGGAAAGCATAGCAGATCTCCATGCCTCAGGCTCAGGCTGGGCGTGCAGACCCGAAGGTGGCGGCCCAGGCGAGTCATCAGCATCAGACGCCGCTGTAACGCTCTCCGATGCAGTGGTGATGTCATCAAGAAGCAAGCAAGCATGCCGGGGAGGCGGGTGGTTCGAGGGGGTTTACTCGGCGAACAGAGCCCGTCATTGTCCCCAAATCGCCTTCATCACCCGCGGCGCCTGCGTCAATCCCGTAGGAAAGAGGCGAGGCGTGGGGGGCAGCTGAAGTGCCTTTTTCTCATGACAAAAGAAAGCCGTGACCGCAATGTTGCCATGACTATGTTCTCGCACTGAGAAGATGAACCATTCATAAAACGCTGCCTGCATGTGATCGCAACCCAGGCACGCGAGGCAGCTTTTATGACTGTGGGGAGAAATCACCGCATCCAGAAACTACACAGGGGTGGAAATTACATCTTTAAAAAGACGCGTCCTGAAAAGGACGTTCAACGCCGCTGTGTAATGCTCTTTCAGAGAAATAAACTCTTTTACAGAGAAAATCACTCTTTCAATGTAACTTTTTCAATTCTCTGCGCTGTCGAAGCGCCCTGGGGCAAACTGCACTGCCATGCAGAGAAGGAGAAAGCCGCTGAAGTGCGCCGTAGATCCAACAGCAAACAGAGCGTCAGAGGAACAGAAGCAGGAATCTGGTGTGTGTGACACGCAGCTGGCTGCATACACGACCATCGGCTCTGAAGAAAATTTCTGAATGAACGTGCATATTTCTCTCGCCTTTGTACCCGTATGTCCGGGGGCGGGGTATGCAAATACTGTTCGCCAA
The DNA here is from genome assembly GCA_032164185.1 of Moxostoma hubbsi. NCBI lineage: Eukaryota > Metazoa > Chordata > Actinopteri > Cypriniformes > Catostomidae > Moxostoma > Moxostoma hubbsi. Next base: position 34,606,896 of record JAVLUX010000012.1, read on the forward strand.
CTCTCATTGGCCTTTTTTCATAGATCAGAGGCATATTCGGTGCTCAAGAGAGTTCGACACGACGTCGAAGTGAGCGACAGACGGGGAACAGCTAATTCTGTGCAGCTTGGTCTGTGCTTATCAGGGCAATAAAGGTTCGCCAGCACTGCACTGCTCGGATAAGAGACCAATGGTGGCCCTGTTCTGCTCTTGCACTGTGGCCGGCGGATGAGCTGCAAGGTTTAATCCCAATTGCTAGTCCATCCTTGTATCCCAGTCTAACATTGTCAGAACAAAAAATCCTTCATTGTTGATATAAAACACATATCTAAGCCTCAGTGAGATGATGGCAAATTTACATGATTTTTTAACAGCAGGACCAACATGAGTAGAATGCATAAAAAGTTTTTTATATTTTCAGAAATCCATAACATAAGAAACATGAATTAAAATATATTAAAAAAAAATATTACATTTTTAAATAGTCATTTATTTAGTATTTACACAGAAATGTTTTTTGTCGATCCTGCTGGCTGTCCGTTATTTCTGTCACCAAGTCTCTCATCATTGATTGCACATGTACGCATGCGTAAGTGAATTAAATTTATTTTAATAGAATTATTGAGGCTTTTCTATGTGTAAGTTTATAATTTCATTATCAGAGGACATAATTATATCAAAGGATGCTTCTAATTAAATACATTTTAACTGTTAATTATTAACTAAATCTACATTAATTTACTAGGTAAACTGAATATCTTGTTTCCTTGGGTATAATTTAACCAACGTGTGTGAATAGTAATTCAAACCCCCCAAAATCTTAAAATTAAATTTCAGTGTTCATGCCATCCAAGATGTGTTTATCTTTCTTTCTTCAACAGAATACAAACAACGATTCTCAGCTCTGTAGGTCCATACAATGCAAGTGAATGGGTGACAAAATGTTTAAGCTCCAAAATCCACATAAGGGCAACATAAAAGCACTCCAGACAACTCTGGCTGTTAAATCCATATCTTCTGAAGTGATATGATAGCTGTGGGTGAGAAAAAAGATACATATTTAATTCTTCTGTTTTTGGTGATTCACATTCTTTGAAGAATTCTCTTTGAGAATTTAACAAAAAATGACTTAAATATTGATCTGTTTCTCTCACCCACACCTATCATATCATGTCAGAAACCATGATTTTGAGTCATATGGATTAATGTTATGCTCCCTTTATTTGGATTTTGGAGCTTCAAACTTTTGGCACTACTTGCTCATCCACTTGCCTGTTGAGGACCTACAGCTGAGATATTCATCTAAAAATCTTCATTTGTGTTCTGCTGAAGAAAGAAATTCATACGCATCTGGGATGCCAGGAGGGTGAGTAAATCATGAGAGATGTTTTTGATGAACTATCCCTTTAAGATTATGCACTATTTCTGGGTCATTAATCAAATGCAAGTACATTTGTGACATTGACCATGTTAACTCCTTTGTACAAAATTCACTTTTCCAAAAGGTTTAATTTTCACACAATGTTTTTTGGAGCATTCTCAAATCATGCTAAAATAGCACAGCCTTCCCAGATCTCATTATTATTCATAGCTATTCTCGCGTATTAAAGATAATTGTCTTGTATAAAATTATATAATCCTTTTGAAACTAATGGAATATGGCACCTGAAATCATACAGAACAGAATGAAGCTGTTATAATTTCAAATTAGGTTAAAGTGTCAATTGAATTAAATGAATATGATGGCTTTAGACATTTCATTAATCTCAATTATTATAAATACAATAAAATCAGCAGAATAATTCCTTGAATTCAATATTCATGGATTCAATAAAGATTCATAAGAATTTGTGTGTCTCTGGTTGTTCAAAATCAAAATGATTAACATTTTAAATGGTGCCAGTATATTAACATTGTACGTGTTAGTGTTCATGCAAGCGCAAGCAAATTGTTCTGTTGAATTATTTTTTCAAATAATTAAATTATAAAATGTAATGAAGAAATTAAAATTTAATTGGAAAAATTAAATGTGAAGTCAGTGTATCTTGAGAATTTTTTTATTTTATTTTTGAGAAGCATACTGAGAGCGAGTACTGGAGGGAGTAGCAATGTTTACTCTAAGAAAATGTCTAGAAGTTAGAGAGCACTGTCCCAGTTGAGGACTTCTGTCCACTTTGATACATCTCAATTAACTCATAGTTTGCAAAATACAAATCAAAAATTGAAGTTTTCCAAAGGGACATTCTCTCTCTGTTTTTTCTTTAGTATCAGAAGCACTGAAAACAACTGTCTCAGGCAATGGCACCAACTCCATATGTAATGTTGACAGATACGTGCTATAATTAAGCTGCCAGAAGTGTCTTCTCATTATTCTACTCTTCCCCCATGAGTGCCATGTGTTTCTTTGTGCATGTGTGTGTGTGCGCATGAATAGCCACATCTGTGTCATAATAATTATTTGGCCCACTGCAGCGCTCAACTATTAGCTGCAATATCAAAATTATGAAGATCAATTATACACATTGGTACACATGTATTTTAGTGGTGCTCACTATCTTGCACCATTTCTGCTACAGCCACGAATGATACCTGAAATTGTGCAGTAAATATTGTACGAGTTGGCTCGAACAAAAGAGATTATAAAATACGACTTTAACTCCCATAGAGAAAATTAAACTAACCAATTAACAATGCTATTGTAATTTTCTAAAGTTTAAACCCTTACCCAAACCCTAAACCGAACCATGATTTAAATAGGACAATATCTTTTGTGAAACAAAGAGGAAAGACAACATTAGGGCTTGGAATGGGAAGTATGACCTTCTTGAGCTTCTATCCTTGACACACTGCACCCTTAAGCACTAAGTGCTCCAAATCTGGGTGGCTTTACAATAGGGAGTTCAGTGACCAAGGTTAATGTGGATCAGTGATATCCCCTGATTTTCTCACAAAGCACTGGGCATAGACAGCCGTTGGGGATTTAATCATCTATCAACACACACACACACACACACACACACACACACACACACACACAAAAGCCCCTCTCATTGTATTCCACCCATCCATGGGGCATATGTGAGCACTCTCAATTCACAACCCATCTCTGGGAATCATAACACCCAATGCAATTATTCTGACATGCTGACTTCACATAATTTATAAGACAGTTTTTTTTTTTTTTTTATAATTTTTTTTATTGCTTTTCAAGGTAAAAATAATACTCTCTAATGTAGTGGTTGGAGTTAAATAAGATAACAGCATAACAGCATAATTTGTTTTTGTTTTTGTGGAAGTTCTCAGTTATGACATATAAGAAACTATTGCTTGCATTATTCATTAGACACAAGGCTATATCTGAGTAAACAGACTTCACATGTAAAGTAATCAGGGTTGGGAGGGTTACTTTTGAAATGTATTCCACTACATATTACAGAATACATACTGTAACATATTCCATTGGATTACTCAAGGACAGTAACTTATTCTAAATACTTTGGATTTCTTCTTCAGCACTGATAGATTTTTTAAATTGTTTTGACTATAAAAACTCTGCCAGTACAGTAAGACAAAATACACATGTTAACAGTACATTCTCTGAAAAACCTAAATATCTAATGCAGTGTTGTTTCTAAAATATGATCAATCAAATTGATCTTGTTTTAAGGATTTTTAGATATTTTTACATGAAAACAATACAAACATTATCATCAAGAATATTATTTTTGCCCTAATATCAAAGGTCTTACTAGAAAAAAAGGAATTATAATCTAACATGAATTTTCTTGATAAAAAAAATGATTGTGCCTGGTAACGTGCATGTAAAATGGCTAGAAATAGCATTTTAGCTTAGCGTAAATATGACAATTTACACAAAGTTTATTTATATTTCTTCTGCTCCAAACTCTTCTCTGTGTGCTCGTATGAATGCATCACATCATAAAAAATTGTTTCACCACTGTTCAAATGCACTTTGGATCACATAATTTATATGTATAAATGTTTCCATCTGAAAGGACTTAATATTAAGTGAAACAAATGACAATAAAATGCAAAGTAATCTCTTCAGTAATCAAAATAATTTTTGAATGTAACTGTATTCTAATTACCAATTATTGAAATTGTAACTTTAATGGAATACAGTTACTTATATTTTGTATTTTAAATACGTATTCCTGTTACATGTATTACGTTACTCTGCAACCCTGTATGTAATCACAATTTTAAAGTATTGCAATACAGTAGGGTACTAAAATCAGCATGTAAAATGATGTAACCATACAATAAAAATGGGGTACCTCACTCAAAAAAGTTAACGTCTCAGTTACTGTCATAACGTCTAGGTTACATATGTAACCTCTGTTCCCTGATGGATCTTTTCTCTCTATGTTTCTTGGCATAGAGAAAGAACAGCGGGGCCCTTACACGCATCGAGGGAAGGGGGTCTTACCCAGTTTCCTATTTTTTCAGGGGGGAAAGGCAATATGTGGAACGTGGCACAGTGGTAGATCAAACCTCAAGGAGGGGGTAGTTGCTACAGCATAGCGATCGGAGAGCAGCTAAAACTGCCTAAGGGAGACGCGGGTACACTTCGTAAGGGGACCGTACCACGGAAAATACACACAGAGGGAGTCAGTGTAGGAGTCCCGATCTGTGGAGCACCTATTCCAGTACAGGGTAGATTTGAGTACTCGAAGTGGACTGGGGTCGGCAAGTTCCTTCGCTGAACTGCGGACCCAAAAGGGCTAGGGAGGAATCAACCAGGTTCCCGGGTGGGTGGGATCTCCAGGGAGAGAAAGCGCACAGTTTTCCCTTGACCGAGGGAAAGGGCACCAGGTGCAAGCGATTCACCCGGCCAGATCACCAGCATGTTACTGAGTTCTACCGGCTCGGACCTGAGAAAACACAGGACGATACTGACTCAACTCTGAGATTGTAAGATCTCTCAAAGGTATTAGATATTGCCCAACCTGCTGCTCTACATATGTCTGCTAGGGAGGTGCCTCTGTCCAGTGCCCACGAGGACACAATTTTCCTTGTTGAGTGCACTCGGACCTGCGGGTGGGGGGGACAAAGAGCTGCTCGGAACACCTAAAGCTCTGTGTGCGGTCCAAATAGGTACGCAAAGCATGTTCCAGACACAGCAATGAAGGGGGCTGGGTCTGCCTCCTCTCAGGGCAGCGCTTGCAGGTCGGGGTCGGGGTCTCAGGATGACGTGAGAGTCTGCCGGACTGAACTCCAGGCACTTGTCACTGACAGAGAGCGCTTGCAGGTCCCCAACCCTCTTGATGGAAGTGAGCACGATCAGGAGGGCTGTCTTCTAGGAGAGTGCCTTTAGTTCGACTGAGTCTAGTGGCTCAAACGGGGCTCCCTGAAGGCTTAAGAGTACAATGGAGAGATCCAATGAGGGAAACAGGCATGACCTAGGAGGGTTCAGCTCTGGCTTGAGTGATTGTGTCTATGACGGCTGGTGGTAGACCATTTAGATCTTCCATATCCCATCATAGGGCCAGACGTGAAGGTTCCAGAGGTCTGGGAGCAGATACCAGAGGGGGACCCGTCCCTGAGAAGGAAGGATTCCCGTTCCTCAGTGGAATTTGCCAGACAGGTGCTGTCGTGAGGAGCTTGAGATCCGAAAGTTAAGTCAGAGTGGGCCAGTGGGGGGCCACAAGAATGACTTGTTCCTCGGCCTCCCTGACCTGGCACTGAACTTGAGCAAGTAGGCTCACTGAGGAAAGTGCACATTTGCGCAGCCCCTAGGGCCAGCTGTGTGCCAGCCGTCTGTGCCGAGAGGGGCTTTTGTCAGAGAGTACCAAAGCGGGCAGTGGGTGGAATCTTGGGAGGCAAACAGATTTACCTGTGTTTTGCTGAACCGAGACCAAATCAGCTAGACCACCTGAGGGCTGAGTCTCCTCTCTCCGCTGAGCATTACCTGATGTTACAGTGCATCTGCTGTGGTGTTTAGGTTGCCCTGGAAATTAGTGGCGTGCTGACTCATGGCGGGCGAGTTGCGACATGCAACGAGAGCGGACGCCGCACTGGCGATTTATATGGAAATTTTATATTACAGCTAGTGTCGCTGTGTTGTCTAAGTGAATCAACACGTGCTTACCGTGGATCAACGGCAGAAATCTACAGCCAGGTAGCCAAGATTTACAGCCAGCAACTCTAGGCATTTCATCTGCCAACCCAGCCGGGGCCCCATCCAGGAGCCAGTGGCTTCATGCACATTGCACATTGCACACAGTGCCCCAGCCCAACTGGGAGGTGTCCGTAGTAACTATGATGCATCTGGACACCTGCTGAAGGGGGACACCTGTCCGTAGAAAACAGAGGTCTGACCAAGGGCTGAATAAGTGATGGCAGGAAAGGGTGAGGGTCACACGTTATGTACCGTGACCTGAGTAGCACGACCGTCGCTGAGGATGCCATATGCTCCAGGAGCCTCTGAATTTATTTCAGTGGAACCTCTGTGCCCGGTCTGAACGAACTCATGCAGTTCAGCACCGACTGCACGTGCTTGCCTGTGAGGCATGCTGTCATTGAGACTGAGTCTAACTCCATGCCGTGAAAGGAGATGCTTTGAAACGGGGAGAGCTTGCTCTTTTCCCAGTTAACCCGAAGCCCTAAACGGCTGAGGTACGTGATCACCAGGCACGGGGCAAGAGCTGCCTCTACGACTTTCATGAAGACGCGAGGGGAGAGGTACAGACCAAAGGGGAGGACTAATAGACCTGGCCATTGAAAGCGAACAGTATAAAGGGTCTGTGCCGGGGAATATTGAGACGTGAATGTACGGATCCTTCAGGTCTACCGCAGCAAACAAATCTTGATGCTGGAAGCAGGTCAGAGTACATTTCTGCATCAGCATCTTGAACGGGAGTCTGTGCAAGGCCCAGTTCAGATCTCGCAGGTCCAATATTGGCCACAACCCACTGCATTTCTTGGGTACGATGGAGTAAGTGCTGTAGAAACCCTTTTCCATCTTGGCTGGATGGACAGGTTCTATCACGTCCTTGCACAGTAAGCTTACGATCTCCACACACAGGGTGGAGGCCGTGGGGATCGAACTAGCAACCTTCTGATTAACAGTTATGTGCTTTAGCCCACTACGCCACCACTATGTGTCTTTGTGCAAGATGAATGTAAAGGGGGAGACTTTGAGTGTTTAATGTTTTGTAATGTTAAGATTTAGAAGACTTTCTGTTGTGTTGAAGTTTGGGGGGTTACAATCAATGTGAAGTGTGGAGCTTGAGCTTAGGTCTAGAACCAATACATTTCGAGGATTACAATTTTTGCACTAACCATAGCATTGTGACCAAATCACACCCAGTAGTGCTTCCCACCGACATGTATTTAATATGCTAGCATTTTCTGTCACTAGCTAGCATATAGTATAACTAAAATAGAGTACTTTTGAGTTATTTTGACATTTAAATTGAAATTACATGGTATTTTTAATTTATAAAAACTAATTTTAAACATGTGGAACAACTGTCCATAATTGAATCTAGTTCAGCCAAAATAATATTTTTTTTAGTGCAAAATAGTTTCGAATTGTGACCGTAAAGCATAATTAACATGGCTAGAGTTTGATGCCTCAGGGTACTTTTGTACAAGAGAAGGTTTAGATTTACTTATTGAATGATTATGAAAATTGTTTATGCAAAGCCAACAACAGCCTTGACAATTGGCATAAAAAGTAAATTCACCCCCACCGCCTCCATCCTATAAATATTGTAGTCGTTTACTCAAGGTCTTGAGCAATGCAGATGGCATTGTTTTATTTTCATCAGTAAAAGCTATGTCCTAACTTGACTTTTTTAAGTTTTCTTTTTTTACTTATCCTATACTTAATCCGTCACCTTTGAAATAGTATTGTCTACTGTTTTATAGCCTTGCCTAGTTTGCAATTGATTTCAGTTGACTCAAAAAAAATAATGCTCACATTTTTGTTTTTTCTCTCTTCTTTAAAGCTAAGCAAAGGTGCATTTTCATATTTGAGGGGTTGATTATACAAACATATTTAAACTTTTTGTGTGTGATATGAAGATTACATTTAAACTGGCCTGAGGTGATGTGGGCGTGGCCGTGCGTCTGTGGAGCGCGTGACCAGGAGAGGAAGAGCGATAAGGTTTGACACATGTGGGAAATCACCTCTAACAGTTGTTTTGCATTGCTGTGAGAGCTGAAGTTAAACTAAAAAAGGCAGTCCAAACTGCCAGAGGCGAGAGAGAGCCGAGGCTGAAGCTTTGTTTGCCTGTTTGGCTGAAAAGAAACCAGTGTGTTTGTTAAGAAAAGTGTTGTAAAAATAAAGACTTACGTGGATTGTTCATTCAGCTCCCGCTTCCTCCTTCCCAACTGAGCAAGAGATATTTCACATGCCCATATAAACTTTTTACCATGCCTTCATCATTTATTTTTGGAACTTTTCAAATCCTCTTTATGTACTGATTTTCTTATTTTAGCTGAGTTATACTCAGACTTTCAATATTTGACTATGAAAATCTATTATAAAAATAGCATTGTTTAAAACTAGTACAATCTAAACAAAGAGTGAAATAAACAAAACATTTCAATATTTCTTGAGAGAAAATTATTTGTCCCATTGATTATATATAGTTGATTAACTAATGTTTAATGTTCCGAAACTTAATTAAACCAGTTTTATTCACCAATAACACTACCTTTGTTTATTTAATTTTTTTCACAAATATAAATAATGTAATGAATAGCAATTTTTTTTTTTGCACATTAAAGGAATATTCTGGGTTCAATACAAGTTAAGCTCAATTGACAGCATTTGTGGCAATTTGACTTGTCCCTCCTTTTCTTAAAAAAAAAAAAAAAATACAAAATGAGGTTACAGTGAGGCACTTACAGTGGAAGTGAATGTGGCCAATATTTGTTTGGGTTTCAAGGCAGAAATGTGAAGCTTATAATTTTATAAAAGCACTTACATTAATTATTCTGTTAAAACTCATGTATGATTTGAGCTGTAAAGTTGTTTAAATTGTAATATTTACATAAATTTTAAGGTTTTAGGGCTTGATGACATTACATAGTCATAGTCATTATCACACTAAAACCATTTTAACATGCATATTGTTTATGTCTTGTGGCTATAGTTTTGAAAAAGTGAGTATTTTAACGTAAAAAATGGCCCTATTCACAAGTGCCCCACTGTCACCCAGAATGTATTATTTATTTATTTTTTAAGAAAAAGAGGGGCAAGTCAAAATGTATTTATGAGGTAACAGGCTGTCAGTTAAGGAGGGATAAAAAGTTAACTGTGTAATTAGCCTTATAAAAACAACAATTTAATTTCCATACCAGTAATTTCCACCATAGAATTATATTAAACACAATACAGAATTTGTGATGTGTTGGGAATTTTCAAAAAATTACATAAATCTCCTGTGATGCAATGTCTAACATTGAAAGTAGAGATAAAATTCTAGAGTTCCTAAAAATTCCAGAAGTTGAATTTTTTTTTAAAAAAAACACCCATGAATGCTTTTGCATTAAAATATAAAACCAAGTGTCATTTATTTCAAAGAAATGGAAAGTATACATATAATTCCAGAGCAAAACATAAAAGCAGTTTTTCAATTTCATATTTGTTGTGACCAACATTGGCTCAAAAAGGACTATTGGTTAAGCCAATGTAGCTATATTGTGCTGTTGGGATGTTCAAACAAACAGAGCAATGTTATGATATAGCTACAGAGCCACAATGTTTACACTTTTTGGGGAATAAACCTACTTTATATTAAAGTGAGAAGTGAGAAAGTATTTTAACACTGAAAAATTACACCTCTAAATTACTTCACCTTTAAAACTCTTTAAAGTGGTAAATAAAGTCAATAACATTTTTAATTACAGGCTATAAACATCATCCATTCACCTACATAATTTATTTCATAGTTCCATAGGTCAAACTGTTCACTGACTCAGATGGCAGCTTTCACCTTTCAGCTAACTTCTCATGAGGCTGGTAAATTGCACAGGCCCAGAGTTGAATCTGGATCTGTTCTGATGGTAGTATGAAACTTTCTTGGGCTTTGTGAATGTGTCGAAATTACTACAACATACACTAATTAATTTTAATCTACCTGCCTCCTGCTTTCACCTAATGAGAGGCATGCTCCTGTGTGCATAAGCAGCTCACCGAGCTGTGGAGCAGATGTGGCATTGAGCAGAATGGCAGATTCAAGAAACATCACATAGAATATTAACAATTTGGGTGCATTAAACAACCGGTCACACTTCTTGATGCTAAGAGAAAGTGCAAATTCATGCAGTCCACATCTTGGAAAATCATGAATTATTGTATGGATAATTGTATTATACATAGTGAAACACTAAATGCTGATTTATTAATAACTAAAATCTGTAGAATGTTCTAAGACTGTCAGACATTTGGTTATGAAACAGGATTTGTCATTCTCCGCTTTTTACTCCCATTCAGACTGATCACACTGTGACTTAAGTGATAGAAGGACAAGTTTTGAAGTTTTGAAGAAGTTTTGCTGCTGAAATCGGTCTGTGCATACAGAATATGGAATCACTGCCCCCAGTGGCTGAAATGTTGTTGAACATATGGGCAAGTGTGAGCTTCAGTTTCCAGATGATATAGTGGTGCCAAAAATTTGATGATTATTAGCATACAGTAAGACTATTTGTATTGATGTGTACAGATAAATCCAGTTAAATTGGTCATGGATGATGGAATTAAGATTTGATGAGAAACTCTCATGTTTTTTTTTTATTTTTTGCATTTTTGGCTTGTGATTGCAGAACTAGCAAATTTTAGCAAATCTGAGCAGAGTTTAATGTTGAGATTATAGAGGAGATGTTTTTTCTTCAACTGAGATATTAAAGAGATCTCATTATTTATATGTATTCCCCCAATGGGGTTATCTTGTTTGATTTAGGATACTTCTGTAAGGTGACTGTTCTTAGATATCTCATTAGCTCATTGCAAATACTTCACCTATAGGGAAAAATTTGAGCATATTTCATTGTATTTTCATTGTATTATAATTGTTCTTGTGTAAAATTGCTGTGTGCAGTTTTATTTTATTTTTTTTAAATGCTGTTTTGCACAGCAATTTCCAACCTATTTAAATCAATGCTGCTTCCACCATTTTATTTAATGAATAAAAACTGTGGGAGAATTTCACAGTTAGAGCACTGAATGAAGTCTTGTGATTTTTTTCAAACAATTCACTTTGTCTAACCACAAAACTTGATTAACACAAGTTGTTTGAATTGTCTGGGCACATATGAGTGTCTGATTTCTGGGTGAAATGTCCATAGAGGGGCACCAAAAGCAAGTTGTGGAGTGATTTCTTTTCAGTTGTACAGGCAATAATACAGTGGAGAGGAATTCACATTTTAAAAACTGTACTCCCAAACCCCGAAATTAAACCTATCCACCTTACTTTCTGGTTTTAACGCGGAATAGAATCTCAGGTCTCCCATGCTGCTGTTGCAACATGCTTCAGGTCGTGCCACAGTGGAAGATATCCTTGTGGATTTGGGATATTCTGATGTGATATTTCAGATTTGTAGAAATAACGGATTTGTGATATCTCAGATTCATGACGGCGTTCCATAGTACAATGCTTCATCCTGGCATCCAAAGAAGGTCCACCATGAAGTTGATGGAACTCATCAATGAGGACCAGTCCACAACAGTAAAGATGACTGTATTGTCATTGATAGTGCTAACACAAACCGGACAGCCCGAAATGAAATGACAAGTGATGGTCATCAAAATAATTGCTTGATTAACGCTTGGGTCCGGGTAGATCCTGGATGACAGGCTAGGTTGGAAGACTGCTCCAATGCAGGACTTGCATTTGTACTGATTCAGAAACAAACAGCAGACCCCTAGGGCACTTTGTGGTAATGGTGAGGTGACGAGGAGGAGGGCATGGCCGGGCCGTAAGGATGGACGCCTGGCACTGGAGTTACCCCAATCAGCCGGGAGGGGGATCAGGAGGAGCCGGAGAAGCTAGTTCGAGAGAAAGATACACACAGAGCTGTGTGTGTGCATGTATCAATATTTGGTTGCGCTGAAAAGCAGTTTATGTGTTGTGTCTGGTTAAAAGTATTAAATTATTCTAAATAGACAAAAAAACACTGATTTACCATGTCTCTGAGCACATCATTAACAAGAGCCTGGAAGACACCGGGGCAGTGGAAAGACCGAATGGCATGACCAAATTCTCAAAGTGCCATTCCCCACAACCTGATCTGGACAAGGTAGTAAGCACTGTAGAGGTCCTGCTTTGTAAAGACGGATGCTCCCTGCAAGAGTTTGAAGGCCGATGACATCAACGGCAAGGAATAGCGATTCTTGACCATGATGTCATTCAACCCCTTATAGTCTATACAGGGATGCAAGGAACTGTCTTTCTTCCCCACAAGAAAGAACCTGCTGGAGAGGAAGATGGATGGACAATACCGGACAATATCTGGACATGACTAGCCAGATTGTTTGTCAGGGTGTGTTGAAGCAGATTAGGACTCAAATGCAAAGGAAATTAAAAAGTTCAGTATTTATTGAAGGAACAGAGAATACAGAAACAATTTGGCAGTAAATGATGGAACTGGCACTGACTGCTGAATAAAATCTCTGGCGTGGACTGTGAGAAGTGATGGCAACTTGAAGACACCTGGGCTGAGGATGATGATGAGAGGAATGGTGAGTGAGAAGTTGTAATCCACATAGTCCATAAACAGGAATGTCCAACGGGTAATAAACCAAACCAGGAACAAAACTAGTTTAGACCACAAACAGAGGCAGAGACAGAGGCAAGACTGAATTGACAGAAAAACACTGATCAATATGGCACCTAACGTGCCTCATGAGCGAGAATATAAAGGGAGAGGGAATTGAAAACAGGTGAGGGTAATTACCATGTGAGCGGCACGAATGTGCGTTACCATGGAAACTCTAATCACACCAGCCGCTTGGCAAAGAAAACACATGTGGAAAACAAAAAAACAAACAGATCCACTGGGACATGACAGTTTCCAGATCAACAAACAGGTTTTATAATTATGTAGTGTAATGTAGCATCTTTGAATCTTATACTGTGTGCTATTTTTTTGCATAAAAGTTAATGTTTATCCTTAAAGTCTATTTTATACAGTACAATGGAAGAAGCCAAACTTTTTTCATCTAAATGAAATGAAGCACACTAGCTGGGCAAAGCCTGCAATTAATGTATACTATGTGTGGCGCCATTTTAAAATTAGTTCATTGGGAGGAAATAAACCTATATACTGTAGAACGTCACATCCAAACTACAACAACAATTTGTTTTAACCAATCATCAACTCTGTTTGACTAGCTGAGTTTTCCTAGGTCAAGAATTTCAGGGATGTGCTCAAACAGGACAAATATCAAACAAACACCTTAGCAGAACAAAAATCTCAGTGCATTTAATCATAACTTTAGTGAAACTAAATGAAGCCAGTTCACCCAGTTAGTATATATTAGTTATAACTGTCTATATTTCCAAAAGTTTATTAAATGATCCAATTATTTTCAGAATTTTCAAGGGATGTCGTAGACAAAAGTATTAACTAATAAACAAAAGTCTGATTTTGATTCTCGACTTTTGCGTGTTTTGCCCTCTCGCTCTAATATGCTGAACTTGTGGTATTAGAAATGAAGGCAGTGTCAAAGTTTTAATGTCCATCAATGAGTGGTAGTGAAAAGGAGTCATTACTCTCAGTCCATTGAGTACATTATTGCCTCGTGCTGCAATAACCATATTTCAGAAACTTAGTGTAAAGCAGTTTGGATCTCCGCCACTCATTCACTCAGGACAGTATTTATTGATTCACTGTTTAAGGTCAGACATCCAGGTCAAGGCTTGAATCTCACAATGTTTTATTAGTATGAAACACTACACATGCTGGAGAAAGTCTACTTATTTAATGATGTTGGTGTGGTGCCAAATCCAAGCACCCATATATATGGTAATGGTAAACCGTGTTTTCTAAAGGTCTTGTGAGATTTGTATTTATAGCTACCAAAGTAAAGGTTAGGTGTATGGTCCCAGGGGTGGACTGGGAATTTTAAATAAAAACCTGCCCAAAACGTCTGGGTTTCATATGTAACCTCTGTTCCCAGATGGAGGGAACAATTCTAGACCATTGATGTGCCAGCGCAGTGGGGGCCCCTTTTCAATGGCCCACGGTTGCGTGCCCATTGCACATGGTGCCTGAACCCAATTTGGAGGTGTCGGTCGTGGCCAGGATGCATAGGGACACCTGCTGTAAGGGGACTCTTGTCCGCAGAAGGCAGAGGTTTGTCCAGGGTTTTGACGTTTAGCGGCAGGCGGGGGTGATGGTCAAACAGTGCGTGCTGTGGCGCCATGCTCGTCTTGTGACTCGTGACTCGAAAGTTTTAAAGGGACCGCCATGCCCGGTCTGAATATGGGGAGGCATTTTAGCACTGACTGTGCATGCTCGTTGATGAGGCGTGCTGAAATTGAGACTGAGTCTGACTCCATGCCGAGAAGAGAGATGCTCTGAACCGAAGTGAGCTAGCTCTTTTCTCGGTAGACCTGAAGCCCTAATCTGCTGAGGTGCCTGAGCGCCTAGTGTCTGTGAGTGCATAGTAACTCTCGTGAGTGGGCCAGAACGGGCCAGTTGTTGAGGTAATTGAGTATGCGAATGCTGGCTTCTTGGAGCGGGGCAAGGGCAGCCTCTGTGACTTTCCTGAAAGGGACAGAGACGTGCCGAGGGGGGGGGGGGGGGCACTTTGTACTGATATGCCTGGCCGTCGAACACGAGCCGTAGGGAGGGTTGGTTTCGAGGCAGAATTGAGATGTGAAGGTATGTGTCCTTCAGGTATGCCGCTGCAGACCAATCTAGAGGTCGGACACAAGTTAAGATATGTTTTTGCGCGAGCATTCTGAACAGGAGTTTGAACAGAGCCCAGTTGAGAACTCGCAAGTCCAAGATCGGTCGTAAGCTGCCGCATTTCTTGGGTACAACAAAGTAAGGGCTGTAGAGACCCTTCTTCATTTCGGTTGGAGGGACAGGCTCTATCACATCTTTGTTTAGAAAAGAGTAGCAATTTCCGCATGCAGGGATTTGGCATGCTTGCCGTATACTGCGGTAAAGCGGACGCCCATGAAGGGGGGCCAGCCAGCGTGACGTGAAAGTCATACATCCAAACTCTTTGCTAGGGGCACAAAGGGGACGGTTATTTCTGACATACCTGGCGGCGCTTCACAGAGGGGCGGAGCAGGTAGGCGAAAACACCTCCCTAGTTTTTATTTCTGAGTAAAAGACTCGAAGCACTTACCTTGCTTCGCACATCCGACAGGGGGCGGGTTAGTGACTGAGGATGAGGTCCGGTTTGGGCATCCTCTAGACTCGTCAGGTCCGGGGAACAGTCATGGGGCTGAAGGCGCCAGCATGCCGGGACTGTAAAGATCTTGCTGCAGAGTGTCGTGAGAATGGCATTTGCGGGCCAGCTGACCCAGAGACAAATGCGGTATAACTTGTAGCAAACCCACCTTTACCATAAAGCTATAAATGTTTACTTTAAAATAAAAAATACTTTACAGCATTAAAAAAAAATCATAATAATTGTTTATATATGTCAATGGGTGGTTGTTATATATATATATATATATATATATATATATATATATATATATATATATATATATATATATATATATACACAATACAGTTTTATTCATAAACATTTGAAAATGCATTCCTAGATTTATTGGTGGTTTTATTTGAAATTTCACTACATGTGGACATATTTTTTAGGAAAACAATTTGCTCTAGAATTGTTTTGTTTTTTTGCTTGTTTATTAAGTGCTGCTATTTACAAATTAAACGGAAATGGAAATGCACAGAGTAATCATGCTCGGATCTCAGGAGGGTGAATGTTAATATGTTTTTCATGATCTGTATCATGACCAATGTATATAAAACAAAGCATAATTAGCACAACACACTAATTCTTATGGTCTCAGTAGTGTATACATTCTTAACATTTGCAATCCATTAAAATAATAAGGTTGTCTTTATATCAATATTTGCTTTTTTCAACAATATTTTTTTTAATTCAATCAATTAATATGCATGTCATATAAATAATAATACAATTTAAATGATTGTCATGATTTATGGTCTTTCATATACATTATCAGCTCAACACATTTCTCTATACTTGAAGTCACCATGAATTCATAATCGACAATTATTATTTTCTTATTTGGATGTTGCTGTTTTTATTGTAAATGATTACTCTGTGTAAGTTTTATATTTATTTGCCCTCTTAATCTTTCATCAAAAACAACAACTTGCCTCCCAAACAATTTGCAATTGTGTTGCAAAAAATAGTGGCTGGAGTTTATTTAGATTTGTTTGTGCAGCCAGAGATTTCATGGGATGTACAGTTCGAGTAAGTGTTCTTTGTTTATTATGTTTGGTGTATTGTGATTATAAAAATCTATATATTACGTTTACTCACTTGTTTCTCATTCATCTGTACTGGCAGAACAGCTCCCGCCTCATTGTAAGCAAAGACAAGCGTGTGGCTGTAAACTAAAGCCTGTTGGCTTTTTCTTTTTTTTTTGTCCCACCTCCAATTCCTGTTTGTTTCATTTTTTTATTGGACGAGTCTTTTGGCATGTCCCACCTCCAATTCCTGTTTCATAAAAATGTATATCCCCTTCTGTCATTCACTCAACGTTGTGTCGAACGAAGGGACGCAAGGGGTCTTCCTGGGACGCCAAATGTTCCTCTGAACCTGAGAAAAGGCCCCGCCCCGGACATACGGGTATAAAGGGAAGTGGGGCAGCAAATGCCAGTCAGAATTTTTCTTCGGAGCCGAACGGTTGTTTAACAGCAAGCTGAGTTCACCACTGTTTCACTCACCTGTACTGGCGATAAGCACTGCTGTTGGATCTACAGCACGTTGTGCAGTTCACGCCCCTGGGCGCTTCGACAGCACTTTCATTGCCTGAAAGAGTGTTTCTCCTCCTAAAAAGAGTTTATTTCCTCTAAAAGAGTCTGAGTTCCCACTCATAAAAGAGCAATACACAGCAGGCACTGAACGTCCTTTCAGGACCCGTCTTTTTATAGATGTCTTTCCGCCTCTGTGTAGTTCCTGGATGCGGTTGATTTCTCTCCACTTGTGACGGTCATAAAAGCTACCTCGTGTGCCTGGGCTGCAATCACATGCAGGCAGCGTTTTATGAATAGTTCATGTTCTCAGTGCTAGAACATAGCCATGGCAACATTGCGGTCGTGGCTTTCTTTTCTCACAAGAGAAAGCCAATTCAGCCACCCCCCACGTCGTTCCTACTTCCCACGGGACTGAGGATGACCCGGCTGCTGATGAAGGCTATTTGGAGATGACGACGTGTTCGGTTTCGCCGGGTAAATCCCCCACGAACCACCCACCTCCCAGCATGCTTGCTTGCTTCCGTCCGAGCTCGAGATTAGTGCGGCTCGCCTCGCAGCCAGCCAGCATTCTCCCTTGAGCCCCCAGAATTGGATGACGATATCGCCGCTGCATCGGTGAGCATCACAGCGGCGTCTGATGCGGATGGCTTGTCTGGGCTGCCACCTTCGGGTATGCTCGCCCAGTCTGAGGCTGACGCGCAGATGTCCGCTATGCTTTTCCGGGCAGCCATGAGCACGAGGTTGGACTCGAAACCTCCGTCCCCCCCCTCATGGCTACTCGATCGGTTCCTCGGTTCTGGGCGCCCCCCACGGTTCCAATCTTCCCTGAAATGCATGACGAGCTGATGCTGTCGTGGAGGGCACCTTTTACTGCCCGGAACCGACCCCTCCGCTCGTCCACTCTCACTACCCTGGATGGCGGGGCAGCCCACATGTACACAGAGGTCCCCTAGGTGGACAGAGCGGTTGAGATCCACTTGTGTCCCGTGAATGCCGCCACCTGGCGGGACCGCCCGGTACTCCCCTCCAGAGCCTGTAGAATGACATCATCACTGACCTCGAAAGTCTACAGTGCCACCGGACAGGCTGCCTCCGCCCTGCATGCCATGGCTCTTTCACTTGCCAATCCGTGCTGGCTGGCCAGGACCATCCGATTACCGACTCATCAGTTCGCCCGGCTCCCACCTCGTTTCAGCTGTGTTCGCTCCACTTCCGTGCATGGCGAGTACAGTACTTACACTTGGTGCAAGTCCAGTACAGTACCCACATTCTCAGTACAGAACGATTTCCTTACTTCCTAGGTCATCCAGCTGGTGAGCGCCGTTTTCACGGCACCCCGACCCCAAAACTCTGCAGTCTCGGTTCCCCGGACGCAGTTCCCTAGCCTCTGGCCCCGCGACTGCTCTGCCCCGGCAGGCCAGTGCTGACGAGTTCTGAAGACACCTCTCTAGGACCTGTTCCTCAGTCTCTACCCCACTCCCTGCCGGGTGCGCAGAGCAAGGTAAGTGCTTTGAGTCTTTTCTCAGCACCCAAGCCTCAGACGCTCTTCTGCCTCCCGAAACGCTATTACCTGCTCCACCCTGCCACGAAGCCTCTCCCGGTACTTCAAGCGATCGTCCCGTTAGTGCCCCTCATGTGGAGCTTGGATGCGTGGCTTTCACTTCTCAATCCATCACTCTGGCTGGCCAGGACCATCCGACTACCGACTCATCAGTTCGCCCAGCTCCCAACTCCCCGGCTCCCAGTCCGCTCCACTTCCATGCGTGGTGAGAAGGCCAGTGCCTTACAAGCAGAGATCACGACACTGCTCCACAAGGATGCGATAGAGCCCATCCCTCCAGCTGAGATGGAGAAGGGTTTCTACAGCCCTTACTTCATCGTACCCAAAAAAGTGGCGGGTTGCAACCAATCTTGGACCTGCGAGTTCTCAACAGGGCCTTACACAGACTCCTGTTCAAAATGCTTACGCAGAAACAGATTCTTACCTGCATTCGACAGCTATATTGGTTCGCGGCGGTAGACCTGAAGGACGCATACTTTCTCGTCTCCATTCTGCCTCGACACGACCATTCTTATAGTGTGTTTTTGACGGCTAGGCGTATCAGTACTAGGTCCTCCCTTTTGGCCTGTCCCTGTCCCCTTGCGTCTTCTCGATGAACGCAGAGGCAGCACTTGCCCCGTTAAGGGAAGTGGGTATCTGCATACTCAACTACCAGGCACCTCAGTCGTCTAGGGCTTCAGGTCAACTGGGAAAAGAGCAAACTCGTCCTGGTTCAGAGCATCTCTTTTCTCAGCATGGAGTTAGACTCAGTCTAGGTTAGCTACTAAGCATCGCTCCCAGGATGTTCTCCTCCCTTGCCTTCTGGCCTGCGAATTCAGCGGAGCAATTCGCAGCCAGACCCACCACGAGTCACAGGTGCTCTGTACTTTGGTAGGGCTCCACGGGCTTAGTTCCCTTTTCAGGCAAACTCCCTGTGATGTATTTGCCGTGGTACGGTCCCCCTGTCGGCGGACCCGCATTTCCCTTGGGCAGCCCCGCTGCCCCAGTCACCTAGCTTGTAGAGTCCCCCCTCATTAGGCTGGACCTACCACCGCACCATTTCCCACGTACGGCTTCACAACCCTGGTTTTGTATTTGCCACATGTTACCTCCCCCTAGACTGGGCAGGATGTGGCCTCCACAGGGTCTTTTCCCTTTGATAGAATAGGACCAGGAAAGACAGCCTTCCTCAGTGCATTTCAGCCGCTTCACATCCTATGTGAGAGACATAGTGAGAGAAAAGGAGCAGCTGCCGGGCTTACACCCATGCTAGTCATGTAGTGCCTGTTCCCCCCTTCAGGGGTGCGGGGAACCTTAGGTCTGTATGTGACACCTCTTTGGGGGCTTTGGGGAGGGCTACATGCAGCCGACACAGTTGCCTCTAGCACGCAGTAGCCTGCTTGCACCTGTCTCGGCAGTTCACGTAACACGGTCAGTGCGTGGCATTTTATATGGGACCCCTTGTGTCACTTCATTCGACACAACATTGAGTGAGTGACAGAAGGGGAACGTCATGGTTACTGTTGTAACCTCCATTCCCCGAGGGAAGGAACGAGGCGTTGTGTCCCTCCTGCCACAGCACTAGACCTACCACTGTAAATGTCCGTACCTTATTTTCGGCTCCTCAGTGCAAAATCCTGACTGGCACTTGCTGCCCTGCTTCCCTTTATACCCGTTTGTCCGGAGCGGGCATGCAAATTCTGTCTGCCAACTTGACATTGTCCTTTTCTCAGGTTCAAAGGTAAATTTACACAAGTAAATTTCATACATTTCGGAACAGCTAATTAAACCCATGGCAACTTATTTGATTGGCTGTGCCACTCTCGTCGCATCCCAAATGTGGATGATTTTGGCTGTGGATGATTGCCAATGAGACTGCTGTCAATATATACAGGGAAAAAGGAGTTATATTTTGGTCTGTTCTCATCCAAAAACAACTAGATTGCTTCAGAAGACATTGATTTAACCACTGGAGTCATATGGATTACTTTTATGAAAGTTTAATTTGATTATAGGTGCTTCAAATGTCTGGCCACCTTTGACTTACAGACTGTAGAACAAAGAAAGTCAAGCATTCAAATCATGTCAGAATGATCATATTTATGAGATAAGTGTACATGAACCACCTCAAAGTCGTAAATCAAGTGAGACTGTCTTGGAGTGTCTATTTTCTGGAATGGGGGCATGTCAATTTAAGAAGCATGGCAAGAATCAAACAAATTTGTGACTGTACAGTTTAGATTGAAAGTATTTGTTTCCTATTGATGAAGAATAAAGCTTTTCCAAAAAATCAGCCTCATTTAGCTACTTGATATGAGGTGAAAGACTTGTGCAACAAAATAACATTTCCCATCAGTATATGTGGCCACAAAAGAATTATCAAATAAGAAATACATAATATGCAGTGTGTATATAAATACATGTACATGTCGTTGCATTGGTGCTGAAAAAGCCTATTATTACTTTAGTAAAACCATGGTTAACTATTTTTTTATTTATTTACGTACTTATTAACAACAATTATAAGAAATGTCACCTTTAGATATGTTATTATTTTAGTGTGAATTTATTCCAGAAGCAGTAGTGTAGTAGTGTCTGAAGAGGTACTGTGAATTTATGTGAAAAAAATATGCATGCACCTGATCTCTAAAATTAATTTACATTTATATACAGTACATTTGTAAAATGTGTAAGATTTAAAAAAAAAAAAAAATTCAGGGTGTTTCTTGCTGGCATGTTATATAGTAAACTGCTAAGAACCAATATATGGTAACTTAATGTTAATTATATATTTTAATTAAAAAGGGTTATTAATGTTCCTTTTATTAGGTTACAATGAAAATTGTTAATACTTTATAATTACTCTAATTAATACATTAATACATACTTAATAGGCTATAAACTGTTAAGCATTGTATAGCTAATATGAATGTTGTCATGTTCATATTAAAACCTTATCTAGAATTACCATATATAGCCTACATAAGAATGAGTGATTATTAGTTTTATTTGTGTACTATTATGTGCTTTTCTGTGTATAATTAAATTGTTTTCCTATGTAGAAATATACATTTAAATGATTGAGCATCAATACATCTGAAACTCTGTCTTACTAAAGCCATAATTATTTATTTCATTAAATTCTGTAATAGATAGGTAATACATTTCAGTACCTTGATAAGGTTTCAAACATCTTCCATGTTTGTCAGTATTTCCACCTGTTTTATCATTTTGAGAAGACAGACACCTGGACATACTGGCCAAAGTGATCACCACATTTGCGAGCTCTGGGACAGCTCCCATTACAAAGCACTTAAGTTCTACTTTATAATGAGAGAGCTACGTCTGGGTTTGGGAGAATACATAATAAAATCACAAGCGACGTTAGTTAAGATGATGATTAAAGCTTAAGTTGCAACATTATAGGGAAACCCAGCCATAGTGAGAATTTCCTTCCAGTGCATTAATGGTCATGTGTCTCACACAAGTGCACATTAACACATTCTCACATGAATCACTGGACATACACTCTCTGACACTCTGATCTTGCTTGGCATGCTCGGGCCATCTGATCTAGCAGATGGTTCAGCCCAGAACTAAGAAGGTGTATGATAGGTGGAAATAGGTGTATTTAATTGCATGCCAAGTCTGCCACCACTGCCAGGGTTAAAGTGGCCTGTCTGTTCCTGTAGCTGTTTGCCCTCACACCTCCTTCAGCCAAACCCAACACTGTCCCAGTAATCACAATTATCAATAGCCATCAACCATTTTTACCATGATTTACCAATATGTATGGAGACCCCTCACAATTTACCTCAGATTAGTCTGCAACTCACCAAGCTTATCTGCCATTTCTGAATAAATAAATAAAAAACCTTACTTGGGGTCCTCCACCCTGAAACAAAGCCAGAAATGTTTTTTGGGTTGCTCGAATGGAGACTGGGATAGCTGAGATTCCAGGCTAGGATTAGTTTCTGGGGATCAGTTTTAAACAATCACTCATTGTAATACTTCATTAAAGTGCCCACTGTGCTTGGATTGGCAACAATGAGAGAAGAAGCTTGTGTTAAAGCTGTTGCCATGCACACAATCTTTTTATGATTGAAAAAGAGGCAACTGACTCTTTTATCTCATTGTTATGGATGGCAGATGTTTAGTTTTGCAAAAGCAGGTCAGAAAAGCAAAACCTTCGCTCAGTAATTTGGCTAATTATTTTTTAAAGTAATGACCTGTGTTTTTCTTCCTTTTTTACACAATACAGTATGTATGATGCTAGAGCACCCATATGGATTAAAAGAAGATTTATGATTGTGGCCTGAAGATACTGCTTAAATTGTTTGTATAGCTAATGCAGCTTTGGAATGTTTCCAGTGATTTTTTTGGAGTACTTCTCATCCACCCACCTAATTTTTGTTGGCCTTCATAGATCTAATTGTTTATGAAAGATTCAAAGCTTGCAGTGTATTCAAGGACATATTTTACAAGGTCTTTAATCACATTTCAGTAATTTTTTCCCCTATTTTTTCTCTCTCTGCAGTTTGTCCTGGCACCGACAACAAGCTCAGTACACTATCTGATTTGGACCAACAGTACAGAACTCTTCGAAAGTTCTATGAGAACTGTGAGGTGGTCATGGGTAATCTGGAGATAACCAGTATCGAACGGAACCGCAACCTATCTTTTCTGAAGGTGAGCTAAGATTGAAATCAATTGTTACATGTTATAGCTATGTTCGTTTCAGCTTTGCATCGGGATTGATCCATTTTTAATTTTGGCATGTTTTAAAGCGTTAGGTCTCTTAAAATAGACAAATATCTCAATGTATTTGCCTTTGTGTAATTCTATACCAATTTGACTTCCTTCCTTCCATGGAAAATAAAAGAAGTTTTGAAAAATGTTCACAATGCTCTTTTACATATAACAAAAGCATATGGTGACCATGAGCTATTGAGCTCCACAAAAGACATAAAAGTAAGAATGCACAGATACAAAATGTGTGCGCTGATACCGATATCCAATTATTTTGAACAACATTTCTGATAACAATACAGACCTTTGGTGGTTATTTTTTATGCTTCATTTATTACACAACTTTATTACACCTCTATAACATCACATAAATATATTCAAAAACAACTTTTTAACTTAACTAAATAAAGTTTAATTATGAACTTTACTGGCATTGGCCTTGATTAAAGTCTGTTTTTAAACAATTGTCCAGAATACAACAGTGCAGATAAATGCTATTGCGACACCAGTGTTTGGCTTATACATCAGTATTTTAATAAAATTACAATATGAAGTAGACCAAATGATTTGTGTGCTACTTTTCAAGTCTTCTAAAGCAAAATGATAACTTTACCAAAATGTAAGTTGCTATTCTCTGATAAGAATTATCCCCTCATATTTTTCACTACTTTTTTATTTCTTATTTATTTCTTTTTATAGTATTTTTTGTCAATTAACAATCAGTAACAAGGTTATGAAACTGTACTTCGGTCCCTCATAGTTGTGTTAAATTAAAATCTTAGTAAAGTCTATTGACCACTTATGAATTCAAAACACACAAAGCCAGAGTGCCAATTTTCATTGGTTTGTGTAATAGCTCATTAGGCTAATATAAACCTTAAATGGGTTCACATTTCTATCTGTAGTTAAATAACTGGTCATTTGTGCAGTAGATGAGCAGTATTTATTATACAGAAATATTTTATGAAATTGACCAACCAGAAAGAAGTATTTCAGGGAGCTGTGTAGTAATACAGTACAGCATATTATTACACCACCAAAAATCATTCAGTATGGATCAATAATTCTCTCTCTATTCTTGTTTATATCCTGACTCTATACCGCATCAAATTCTGTGTATCAGCAACCCCATATAGCAAACGCTCTAGATGTTCTAAAAAGGAGGAAAAGACTAAGGATAGAAACACAGAATGGTAGTTAGATTGTAGTTAGAGGCAGGTGTATTGCTCTGGGTCTGTACTCACCAAGCAGAAAGCCCACCCAAAGAAGAGCTTCTCTCTGCAAACATGACATTTCCATGAGGTGAAGATGATTTATAGTTTGAAATCAAATGCTGAATGATATGCTGATTATGTTACAAGCAGACCAGCCTGACCAGTGTAACCATGCCACTTAATCAGTCAAAACAAGCATGAGAAGACCCAAAATATACCTTATATTGGTAGCCAGCAATAACTCAATAACACAGCCATATTACGATTTTTTAAACTTTCTTTTCTCATACTTATCTAAGTCATAAGGGTAATTTTGGGATTTGTGGAGAGTAAGGGCTTATGTCTTCTTTTCTTTTTTTTATTATTTCACATGTAACTATGTAACTAGGTAAAAAAAGTTTGTGGACAAACTTTAGGTTGGCTTCAAAAAGCCTTGTCTGAAAGTTTAAGAGATAGATAGATAGATAGATAGATAGATAGATAGATAGATAGATAGATAGATAGATAGATAGATAGATAGACTCGGTTGCTAGGGTTATCCTATCTGGTTGCTAAGCAGTTACCAGGGTGATATTCAAAAGGCTTCTTGCTAGCCTGAATCAAATGAGCCAACCCGAAAGTGTCTACAATGTTCTGGTGCAGAGATATTTGTTTTGCTACACGGTTGCTAGTGTAACCCCGTCTGGTTGATAGGCAGTTACCAGGATGATACTTAAAAGGCTCCTAGCTAGACTGAGACAAATGAGCCAAACAGCCAAACTAGGGTGCTTTAAATGGTTGCTAGGGTATGGCTAAGTAGTTTCCAAGTGGATATTTGAAGACTGATTGCTCACCCAAGTAAAACAAGTCAAACAAGTTCCCCTTCTGTCACTCACTCAATGTTGTGTTGATGTAGTGACACTTGGAGTCGTACTTGGGAGCCCCAAACCCGCTGGTCTTTGAGAAAAGGGTAATGTGAATTGGCTAGTGGAATTTGCATGCCACTCCCCCAGACATATGGGTATAAAAGGAGCTGGGTTGCAATCACTCATTCAGATATTTACCCTGCCGGGTAAATCTTCACAGACCTCCCATTCCCCAGCATGCCTCATGGCCAGCTTAACATGTCTTTCAGAGCTCGCAAGCAAGATGAGTTCTCGATCGCTGCATCGGAGAGCGCGTTGGCGATGTCGGATGCCAAGAACTCGACTGGGCTGCCACCTTCGGGTCGGCCCACCCTGTCTGAGGCCAACGCAGAGCTAATTGCCATGCTTGCCAGGGCCGCTGCAAGTATTGGGCTGGAGTGGAAACCTCCACCCTCACGGCTGGATGATTCCTGGTTTCGGGGTGCTGCTCACAGCTGCACACAGTTCTTCCCAGAAGTGCACAATAAACTGACAAGGTCATGGAGAACACCTTTTTCTGCCTGAACCGGACTTTCCAGTTTGTCCACTCTCACTAACTTCGATGGCGGGGTAGCACATGGGTACACTGAGATCCCTCACATGGATAAGCTGGTTGCGTTGCACCTGTGCCCACAAAACAGCACCACCTGGTGGGATCACCCGGCACAACCTCCAGGGCCTTTAGGACTATGTCATCTCTGCCGACCAATGCCTACAGTGGCGCTGGACAGGCCACCTCTGTTCTGCATGCCATGGTCTTCCTCCAAGTCCAACAGGCCAAGGCACTGAAAGAGCTGCATGTGGGTATTCCTGATCCCAATGTGATGCAAGAGCGTGCTCTGCGACTGACCACGCCCTCCAGGCGACGAAGGTCATGGCATGAGCACTCAGGCAGGCGATATCCACCTTCGTGGTCCAGGAGTGACACCTATGGCTGAATCTGGTCGAGATGAGGGATGCCGACAAAGTTCGCTGTCCTGAACGGGCTGTGGTACAGACATTTAAAAAAAAGAGCGGTTTCCTCACTCCTTGGCTCACACAGCCTGTGTTTATGAACTCCGTTTTCACGGCGACTGGACACCGAGCACCTGTGACTTGAACATCACGAATGTTGGCCCCATGCCTTCGCGCACCTGACCACACCACACTCACACCCATGGCCAGGCGGTTGTGATGAGCTAAGAAGACAATCAAATAGTCCCTCCTCCCCGGTCGCCGACTCCTCCGACGCCTGGTACACGGAGCAAGGTAAGTGCTTTGAGGGCACCCTCAGAACGGGAACTAATTTGTAATGAATCAAGGCTCCTCGATGTGGTGTCTTCTGTTCCCCCCTGCCGCGAGGCCCCACCCAAAGGTACGTCAGAAGCGATTGTCCCCTTAGCGCCCCTTGCCCGGAGCTTGAACGCTTGGCTAGCGCTTTCCAACCCATCGCAGTGGCTGGCCAGGAACACCCGACTTGGCTACGCATTTCAGTTAGTCAGGTGCACGCCCCAGTTCAGTGGCATCTGCTTCACCTCATGTCACCCAGCATGTGGAGATTGTGACCCTTCTGCGCAAGGGTGCGATAGAGCCTATCCATCCAGCCGAGATGAGGAAAGGATTCTACAACCCTTACTTCATCAAACCAAAGAAAGGCGGTGGGTTGCGGCCAATTCTGGACCTATGAGTTCTGAACTGGGCCTTGAACAGACTACCATTCAAGATGCTGATGCAGAAATGCATTTTAGCATGCGTCCGGCATCAAGATTGGTTAGCGACAGCAGACCTGAAGGATGTGTACTTCCACATCTCGGTTCTACCTCGACTCAGACCCTTCCTATGGTTTGCTTTCAAGGGCTGGGGGTATCAGTACAAGATTCTTACCTTCGGCTTGTCCCTGTTGCCTTGCGTATTCACGAAAGTCACGGAAGCAGCCCTTGCCTGTTAAGGGAAGTGGGCATTGTGTTCGCACAGGGACCTGGTGCTCAGGCACCTCTGCCTCTTAGGGCTTCGGGTCAGCTGGGAAAAGAGCAAGCTCTTCCCGGTGCAGAGCATCTCTTTTCTCTGAATGGAGTTAGACTCAGTCTCGATGATAGCACACCTCATGAGCGAGCGCACGCAGCCGGTGCAGCACTGCCTGAAGTCATTCAGGAGGAGAACAGCAGTTTCACTGAAACACTTTCAGAGGCTCCTGGGACATATGGCAACCTCTGTGGCAGTCACGCAACTCGGGTTGATGCATATCAGACCGCTTCAGCACTCGCTTCAGACTCGAGTCCCGAGATGTGCATGGCACCATGGCACACATCTGCCGCCACTTGTTCAGCCCTTGGATAGACCTTGCTTTTCTGCAGGCAGGAGTTCCCCTACAGCAAGTTTTCAGACGTGTCGTCATTACAACAGATGCCTCCAAGCTAGGCTGGGGCGCCGTGTGCAAAGAGCATGCAGTCGTTGGTTCCTGGACGGGACCGCGACTGTGTTGGCAGTACTGCTCACCATGCAGAGGCTTTAGCCATTGATCCAGGGCAAGCATGTGTTGGTCCAGATGGACATCACAGTGATGGCAGAATATATATACACCAAGGTGGCTTACATTTGATCTGTTTCTCTCCCAAAAACTTATCAGATCACTTCAGAAGACATGGATTAATCCACTCTAGTCATCTGAATTACATATTATGATTCTTTTTTTTTTTTTGGTGTTTGAATGTTTTGGAACCAATTGACTTGCATTGTATTTACAGAAACGCCTCATATCTCCATCAAACTATATATTGTTTGTGTTCTGTATAAGAAAGAAAGTCATAAGTGTGTAAATGATGAAAGAATTAGATTTTTTTGGGTGAACTATTCCTTATAAAAAGCATTTGTTTTTCACAGAGTTTTGAATAAAGAACAATCTATATAAAGCCAAATAAATTGTTTGTTTGCACTGAGAATCACAATGACAAAATTTAATTAGCATTGCATCGCTTGTGCCTGTGATTATGTCTGCTTAAACAAGATGCAGGTGGTTAGTGAATAAGTTTTTGCACAAAAATACTATGCACAAATGTGGCGCAACTGTTTAGAGAATTTACCCCTCGGCGTACAGCTAATACAGAACATATAAAACAAGTAATCACAACAAAATATCTTTGTTTGTTGCTAAAGTATGTAAAAAAAATGTAAAACATTCACACTTTTTGGGTAGATGTTGATCTTCTGTGTTGTTTTTGCAGACCAAGCTGGATTTTCAGCACAATGGAGCCCCACTCCAGTGAATTAATGCTTCAGTTGTTCTATCTGGCTCTTGTTTTCTAACAAGGGTCATTCATTGGAGTCTCTGTGGTCATTGTATAGTGTGAAGTGGTTTCAGGGCTGTGTGGAGGATGAGACTCTCTTAATAGAGTATCATTATTATGTGCAACCACCTCTCACTTTCACCCCCAAACACACACACAAACACATTTAGAGTTCCCACGGTCATGGAAGACCTGGGAATAAAAGGGAATTTATTAAAGAGTATTCTAGGCTCAAAAAAAGTCAATTTGCAAAAACTCTTAGACGTCATAGAAAAGTCATGGACATTTCTATGAATAAACATTTATTCTAGTTTTTCTCTGCTCTAAAATATTTAATAGGCTAACTGTTGGTTGTGTAGTGTAACTTGAATGGTCAAATATGTTAAAACCTGGACTACAATCTGCTTGTAACAGTTCATCATTGACAATAATTTTAATTCTTTAGATGTGACAGAAAAATATCATGTGTTTTAACGTCTAATGTTATACAGGTTTATTCACGTTAGCCTTATAGTGATCATGGTACCATCTATTCAGGACTCTGTATGAAATCTCTAAATATTTTTAAATATCCAGCTCTTTTATAATGTTCAATTTGTTTTTAAATCAACGTAGCTCTCCTCTGGAAATATTCTCCCACACTGTTTTTTTTTTTCAAGTTTTGCCCTTGCAACAAAAGGATTTATTTATTTATTATTTTGGGATGTGTTAAAGAGTGACTTGAGAATAGGAATTAATTTGATTTTAGTTTCACAGCGTGGATCAAAGACTTTGCAGTTTGTATAATCAGCACCCAAAACTGTTGAAATGTGAAATGTAATTAGATTTACTGATAATTGCAATGCAGGGTAAAATATAAATAAGGAGCACTGTGTATGAGGATAGAATGTTGAATTTAGTTATTTGTTATTTAAACTATTTTTTTATAGGATTTGTCAGCAAATGAACACTAATAAGTTGACTCTACTGAATTGATTAAGTCATTCCCTCAATTGAATTGGGTGTCTCCAAATCTTGTGTAATTAAGTTCACTTAACTTGGTGTTCATATATAATTAACTTAACTATTTAAATTCAGGTAACTAGATGTAAGTATACATAACTCAGATTTGCTATTTAAAAGTTGTTGTATAAACAAAATCATTTTAATTTGAAGTGAATGGACTGAGTTTGAGTTATTAACCTGAAATTATAAGTCTTTTATTTTTTTTAAGAAAAAATAAGTTCAAGGATTACTTCTAATACATTTGAGTAATTTTTAAGTAAGACAACATTAGTGTTTACAGTGAAGATGTTGTTTATAATTATCAGATAATCGGACCATCATCTAGGTCTGACAATAATTTCCCAAGGATATGGTTTCCCTCATAATGGTGACTATTCTTCTGGCATCCCTCCCCCTCCCCCTCCCCACCTCCCCAGCTCAACTTTATATTTTTATTATGCCTACAAATTATTATTTAAAAGTTGTCTTTCTATTTCTTGCTTTAGTCAGAAAGTCCGGGGGGATCTCAGAGCTCTAGCTGAGTCCCGTGCTTGAACCCTTGCTTTGTGAACATCAAGCCAAATCCATTTACCTTAATGTGCTCCAGGACTATATGAAACAGTGAACTCATGAAGTATATTTAGATGTTGTTTAGTATCCAATTTCAACGGTTTCAAGAAGGAACATTTGTAATGATATATGTATGAAGCAAAGTAAACATGAAATATATAGACCCTCTTTACTTTCTTAAAAGGCATTCCTGGTCTTACTGATTCATCATTGTTCATTACTCCAAAGAAAAAAACATGTAATGTTTGTAATGTTTTGCCAAAATGTAATAAATTGTTCCATTTACGAAACTATTTTTACCCCCCCACCCCAACCACCTTCTGCTAACAGCGATTTATTTTATTTTGTTTGCAATCCTATCAATTCCCAAAGGATAAAATCAATTTCCAGTCTACAATAGATTTGTGAATGCCACATGTTGACTTCAATGTGCTCTTTTATCCTTTTTCTTATATGTTTCAACACTTTTCCCTAAGTTAAATTCCCATTAAATGAAATGTCTTTGCTGTAAAAATTGTAGGTAGGATTGATACATCAGTCATTAATCAAAGCACCTATATGAGAGGTGATTGTTCTGTTCACTGGTCTTCTCAGAGGTGTGTGCCTTTATATTTGAGATTAAAATCAATCTTTAAAATATCTTAATGTTCAATAAAATTAATTTAATATAAAACATGTGTAACCAGGTGCTGGTTAGGGTCCTTTATGCTTTTATTATGAATAAGATGTATCTTTCTAGAATGTGTTTTATATGTATTGAAGGTTCCTTTAAGGGGCATCGGGTGACGTCATTGCGTATACGTATGAGAAAAATGAACGTGAACGCGCAAAAAAAGAGGAAGTTACAGAATATGCTGCACATGTGCCTGTGACTGTGGTTCGAGTTAATCTGTCATTATTCAGGTACCGATCTGTGTATAATGGAGTTGTAATAGTGTATATTTGTTGCTTTCTAGACGATTTCCTAGAATATTGATTTATATCCATAGGGAGTTGGATGGGTACGCCGGATTGCGTGAATGCGTGAGTGTGATCGAGCTAACGGCACCGCGTGTACAGACGAGGCCTGTTTGCATTGACGAAGTGATTGTATAGTGTGTAACGTGAGAAACACGAGGAAAAAGTGAGTTATATACATACTATGTCATTTCAGGTGCATTATGTGAATGTTATTTCAGCTTAATTGTTATGTAGTTCTAAGATGTTTGTGTTTTCTTTATAGAAAGTACCACTACCGTATTATTGTCATTGGTGTTTCAGTATTTGTATTGTTTGGATTACTGCACACAAAAAGAGATGACCATTGTATTTTCTTTTTATATTTTCCTTTATTTTGGGGAACAATTTGCTGTGTTATTTAAGAATACACTGGCACTGTATTTTGTTTTATTGTGAGATTTCTGCCTGTAACGGACAGCAAAGAAACAGAAACTCCTAACTAATTTATAAGGAATAAAATAAGAACCCCATTTGTATTAGTTGGTCCTGTGTCATTTTCCTGTGGCCACAATTTTGGTACCAGGAGTGGGGTATTCCAAGAGAGTTAGGAAAATCAGTTTGTTTATTGGTGTGTGCACTAAAAAAAATAAAAATAGTGTAATGCAGTAATACGGTAGTGGTGCAGGAGACTGAAGACGAGGAGGAACGGCTGTGGCGAGGAAAAAGACGGATCGTCGTGAAGGATCGCCAGGGCCCAGCTGGATCTCATCGCCAGGGGCTAAAAGAGACTGTTCGACAGTGTTGCATCAGATTGGAAGGACTTCAACAAGCACTTATCCTTTTTAGAGCTTTGCATAGAGACTTGTAAGGACGTGAGATTTTACAATGTCAGACCCAGATGATGACCATAGCGGAGCTAATTTAACAGAACAATTCGGAGATGATGATCATCGTGGAGCTAATTTAACAGAGCAAATTAGAGAGTTGCATAGTAAACATGATCAAGCAATGGCTGCGATTTCCTCACTGAATCAGAAGTCTTATGTGTATGTCCCGAGAGAAAGGCACATACCACCATATTGTGGTGATATGGAGAAAGATGGCAGGTCAGTCGATGACTTTATAGAGGAAGTCGAGCGGGTGCTGCGTGTTAGGCACCAGTCTGACCAAGATCAGTACGATTTTGTTATGTCTTTGTTAAGGGGTACAGCCTTGGAAGAGGTACGTCTTCGCAGTGCTACTGATGATGAGGTTGACGATCTGTTTGAGTACCTCAGGGCGGCGTTTAGAGATAGACGCAGCGCACCTCAGCTCCTCCACTGTTTTTACAGCCGGAAACAATTAGAGGGGGAAAACATTAGGGACTTTTCTCATGCTCTGTCACAAGCCCTCGGCTTAGTTTTGAAATGTTCTCCTAATGCTATTGCGAACGAACGGGTGGCATTGAGAGATCAATTTGTTGAAGGTGTTCGCGACCCATCGCTTCGAAGCGAGCTTCTTAAATTTGTAAGAAACCACCCTAAGTGTACTATGATAGAGGTGCGAGATGAAGCGCAGCTTTGGTTCGTAGAAGAGCCCACAGCAAAAACGACTAAGTCTCTGTGTAGTACTAATATGACACAATGTTCAGTTCTCAGGGTGCAAGAGAGAAAAAGTGTCACATTAGAGGATGTTCTCGAAGTGGTTGCCGAACAAGGCAAAGCAATTAGTGAACTCACTCAAGCCGTAAAAAATCTGACTGTAAGGGGTGGTAGTACAAGAGTAGAAACCTTTAGGCCAAAAACACAGCCAAAATTCACTGAGGATGGACAACCAATATGCTTCAAGTGTCAAGTCGCTGGACATGTGGCAAAGAATTGCCCACAGAAGCAGAGCGCTAGAGCAGTTAGGCCTGTATACTCTGACTCCCAGGGAAACGGGAGCCCTCGGTTGTTGTGAGTCAGGCAATTCGGGGGAGACCTACCGACTCAAAAGAAACACCTCCAACCTGTGACCAGTTATTGCAATGTGCTGTTGGCACATGTCCTGTAGTAGACCTTTCAATTTGTGGCGTTACCACTAAAGGCCTATTGGACACAGGAAGTCAGGTTAGCACCATAAATGAGCAGTTTTTCAGAGACCATTTGAGTGGTAAAGATGATGATATTCTCTCCATGGCTGGTTGGCTAAAGCTCACAGCGGCCAATGGTCTGGATATACCCTACCTGGGTTATTTAGAGCTGGAAGTGGAGGCAGAGGGAATTAAGATCCCGAATTGTGGTTTCCTAGTGGTCAAAGACATCTCCAGCTCTGGCAACACAGTTCCATGCATCATCGGAATGAATATTATCAGCCGATGTGGACAGCTGGTTCAAGCAGAATTTGATACCACCTTAGGGGGAAAATTAGGTTCTGAGTGGAGACATGTTTTCCAGAAAGTCCAGACATGTACTGTGAACAGAAAATCTGTTGTGCGTGTTGCTGGAAAATGGACAGAGCGCATACCTGCAGAAACAGTGGTGACAATAACCACGACGGGTTTCAATAGAGGTGGTGGGCAAGGAAGTCCTATGCTGTTAGAACCGCTCAGTACTCCGTTGCCAGGAGGTCTGATAGTCATCCCCAGCCTCGTTGACTCGCATTGTCCCTGCATACCTGTAAAAATTCTGAATTTGTCTCGGGGGGGATGTGTGGTTGTCACCAAGGACTCGTCTGGGTATCCTGTCAAAAGTGGAGTGTGTGGACAGCTCGCAGCGGTGTGAAGTAAAATTTCAACGGATTTCGGCGGACCTGGAACAAGTGACTTTAAACATGAGGAATGAGCAGGGCCGGGACCGTGTGCAGGATATCTTGGATAAGATTGATGTAGGAGGAAGTGAGTCGGAGCAAGCTCAGCTCAAGTCGTTGTTGACGAAATACATAGATATCTTTGCCTTAGAGGATGAAGACCTCGGTTACACAGACAAGATCAAACATGAAATCCACCTCACTGATGAGGAGCCTGTCACACAGCCCTACCGTCGAATTCCTCCTAATCAGTATAAAGAAGGGAAGGAGCATATCTCACGACTGGTAAGGAAAGGAGTCATACAAGATAGTAACAGTGCCTATGCATCGCCAATCGTGCTGGTACGTAAAGCAGACGGCTGTATCCGGCTGTGTGTAGATTACCGGAAACTAAATAAGAAAACAAAAAGAGACGCTTTTCCCTTACCTCGAATCGACGAGAGCTTTGATGCTTTGCAGGGGGCGTGTTTTTTCTCGACAATTGATTTAGCAAGCAGCTATCATCAGGTGGCTATGGCGGAAGAAGACCGGCACAAAACGGCTTTCTCAACCCCTTTTGGCCTCTTTGAATTCTTGCGTATGCCGTTCGGGGTCTGCAATGGTCCTGCAACCTTCCAAAGGCTGATGCAGGCTACCATGAATGATCTTGTTTTCCAGGTTCTGTTAGTTTACCTAGATGATATCCTAGTGTATTCTTCAACGTTCCAGGAGCACTTGGTACGGCTGGAAACTGTGTTGAGCAGGCTGAAGGACACTGGTCTCAAGGTCAAGTTAGAGAAATGTCACTTCCTTCAGTCGGAGGTTGTGTTTCTGGGACATCAGATATCTGCCGATGGTATTGGCACAGACCCTCAGAAAGTGGCAGCTATAAAGCAGTGGCCAGTTCCGTCTACACTGAAGGAATTGAGATCATTCCTTGGCCTCTGTAGTTACTACAGACGGTTTATTCAGGGGTTCTCTAAGATAGCTGGCCCACTTCATGATGTGGTGAATTCATGCTTGACCACTGAAGGCTCAAAAAGAACAAATGTCTCGTTGGGGAGTCTATGGACTGAACAATGTCAAGCCACGTTTGAAACTCTCAAAGATCGGCTTAAGAGTGCGCCTGTCTTAGGAGTGGCCGACTATTCTAAACCTTTCATTGTGGAGACAGATGCCAGTAATCAGGGGCTAGGTGCCATTTTATACCAGAAACAAGGAGATTTAAAAGTGTGATTGCCTTTGCCAGTCGACGGCTGAGAGACGCAGAGAAAAACGATAGAAATTACAGCAGCATGAAGCTTGAGCTCCTCGCTCTCAAGTGGGCGGTCGCTGAGAAGTTCCGAGGGTATTTGTTGGGGTCCAAATTTACTGTGATTACTGACAATAATCCTCTGTGTCACTTGAAAACCGCAAAGTTCGGGGCGATTGAACAAAGATGGATTTCACAACTATCCGTCTTTGATTTCGATGTCCAGTATCGTCCGGGGTATCGGAACACAGTGGCTGACGCACTATCTAGGCAGCCATTTGCAGGGGAGCCTGAGCCAGCCCCAGAGGATGCAGAGTATGATGGATGTGTGGCCGTCTGTGGGTGGATTCACCGAGGTTCCGACCTGGATCCAGCACTTGTGGCTTCTGGGATGCACAGCTGTCAAGTGAGGCAGATGCGAGCTGTAGTGTCAAACTCCCTGAATGATGGTAATGGATTGGGTCAAGGTAATACGCCTACCCTTCCAGGTTATTCACATGAGGAATTGATCAGCTTTCAACAGCAAGACCCTGTGATTGGCGGATTTAGGAAGTTCTGGGATCAAAAGAAAAGACCCTATGGTAAAGAACTAAAAGCTCTACCGAAACCTGTTCGATCAATGCTGAAGCACTGGAACCGCATGAAGGAGCGCCAGGGTCTACTGTACCGTGTCTTTGAGGATGTGCGGCACGGGGAATGTTATCAGCTCTTGTTACCTCTCAATTTGAAGAAGCCTGTTCTGGAGTATGTGCACGATTCTATGGGACACCAAGGTATCGAGCGTACCCTTCACTTGCTGAGGAGACGGTGTTTTTGGGTAGGAATGCACCACGATGTGGACAAGTGGATTAAAGGTTGTCAACGTTGTGTGCTGACCAAAATGCCGCAGCCAAGGGTCCACCCACCCATGAAATCATTCTTGGCTTCTAGACCGCTTGAGGTAATTGCTGTGGATTTCACGGTGTTGGAACCCACAACAAATGGTCAGGAGAATGTTCTTGTAGTCACTGACATCTTTACGAAGTTCACCCAGGCCTTCCCTACCCGAGATCAAAATGCGGATACCACAGCCAAGGTATTGCTTCGGGAATGGTTCATGAAGTATGGTATTCCCACACGTCTGCATTCCGATCAGGGGCGTAATTTTGAGAGTGAAGTTGTAGCTGAACTTTGTAAGCTCTATGGGGTGAAGAAGAGCCGCACCACCCCATATCATCCCACTGGCAACGCTCAGTGTGAGAGGTTTAACAGGACGCTGCATGACCTGTTGAGAACACTGCCCCCTGAAAAGAAACGATGGTGGCCTGAATACTTACCAGAGTTGGTCTTTGCGTACAATGCAACACCTCATGCAACCACTGGGTACTCTCCATATTATTTATTGTTTGGGGTTGATCCTTACCTACCCGTGGATGCCCTCCTAGGCCAGGAGCAAGGTTTTGATCAGAAACATGACTGGTTGTTGATTCACCAGAGACGTCTGAATGATGCTCAATCCAGGGCAAGGGAATATTCTGAACAGAAGGCTGCCGAACGCATCTCCTTGCACAAGGATAGAGTCTTTTGTCCGAAGATCGAGGTTGGAGCACTTGTGTACCTGAGGAGTAGACCAGTAGGCCGTCACAAGATCCAGGATGCCTGGAGCCCAATCGTATATCGAGTAGTAGGAATCATGGACAACACCTACACAGTGGAACCATTGGAAGGAGGACCTACAAAGAGAGTAAACAAAGTAGACATCAGATCCTGTGTGAGTCCGCCTACTCCTGCCCCTAGAAGACAGCCAAAGGTACGGGAGGAAAAGTCAGAGTCCCTTAGTGAAGCGGAATCTGAGGATTCAGAGGAAGGTGTAGTTGTAAGGGAAGAGAGACCTCATGCGCCTGCAGAAAAAGGGCTTAGCACTTCGTCAGTTGACCAACAAAATATAGTTCATGTGCCCGATGTGGTACACAGCAGAGAATCAGTTGGTTCTGACATTGCCAATGTTAGACAAGACCCTGCTGAGGCCTTGGAAACTGAGGAAAGGCTGGATGCAGCTACCAGGGTGTTGACTCTTCCTGTTGCGGCACCCCGTAGATGTAGCAGGAGACCAAACGCTGGCCAACATTCAAATGTGCACCATGAGCCAAGGTCTGTCTTAGATTGTCCGTCTATAAGTCCGGTAGCAGTTTCACAGATATTAGCTGGGTTAAGTTCTGTTCTGTTCCGAGAAGCAGTTAAAGAAGTTAAGAATACTTTGACCCTTAATGAGTAATCGAGGTCGTCTACTCATATGCAGGGGAGAATGTAACCAGGTGCTGGTTAGGGTCCTTTATGCTTTTATTATAAATAAGATGTATCTTTCTAGAATGTGTTTTATATGTATTGAAGGTTCCTTTAAGGGGCATCGGGTGACGTCATTGCGTATACGTATGAGAAAAATGAACGTGAACGCGCAAAAAAAGAGGAAGTTACAGAATATGCTGCACATGTGCCTGTGACTGTGGTTCGAGTTAATCTGTCATTATTCAGGTACCGATCTTTGTATAATGGAGTTGTAATAGTGTATATTTGTTGCTTTCTAGACGATTTCCTAGAATATTGATTTATATCCATAGGGAGTTGGATGGGTACGCCGGATTGCGTGAATGCGTGAGTGTGATCGAGCTAACGGCACCGCGTGTACAGACGAGGCCTGTTTGCATTGACGAAGTGATTGTATAGTGTGTAACGTGAGAAACACGAGGAAAAAGTGAGTTATATACATACTATGTCATTTCAGGTGCATTATGTGAATGTTATTTCAGCTTAATTGTTATGTAGTTCTAAGATGTTTGTGTTTTCTTTATAGAAAGTACCACTACCGTATTATTGTCATTGGTGTTTCAGTATTTGTATTGTTTGGATTACTGCACACAAAAAGAGATGACCATTGTATTTTCTTTTTATATTTTCCTTTATTTTGGGGAACAATTTGCTGTGTTATTTAAGAATACACTGGCACTGTATTTTGTTTTATTGTGAGATTTCTGCCTGTAACGGACAGCAAAGAAACAGAAACTCCTAACTAATTTATAAGGAATAAAATAAGAACCCCATTTGTATTAGTTGGTCCTGTGTCATTTTCCTGTGGCCACACATGGGTAACAAGCACTACCCATACTCATTGTGCCACATAAATCATACTAATACCATCAATAGTCCACAAGGACATATATTCGGTTGAACAAGACTTTCTCTCTGGAAATGTTATTTTTCCATAATATAGACATCTTTCAAAACTTTAATTGAGGCATGCGAACTTAGCTTGATGCCATTGTGTAGTTTGAGGCTTTTTGCTTGATGCAAGGAAGACTTCAGAATCACAGAGCTGTGTATAGGAGACACAATAGATATATTACATTTTCATAATATTCAAGTGAGGGAATAGTAAATAGCAGACTGTAATGCATTGCCTATGTGCACAGTTAAACCTGCTTTAGGTTTGGAAATATTTAGAACAAAATATAATTGAGAGTAGCACTGGCAGTGAAATGCAGTCTCAATAAAAGTTTTGCTATAAATGTAATTCTTCAGGAGTTATGTTCAAAAGAAAGAAAGGACAAGGGCCCTATGGGTGGACCTTTTTTAATGCTACCCAGTCTAGGATTTCCTAGTAAATTATAATCACTTTCATTATATTGTTTTTATACCTAATGTGGTTTTATAGCAGGGAAAAATATGACAGTAGGAGCAATATTGGGAAACATACAGTATGTATCATTGTGAGGATGTGTATCCTACAGCAAATATTTGAATACCAGAAAGGCTTGTTAAACTCTCAGTTTGTGATAATGCACAGGCCAAATATAAGGTTATGATGAACCGCAAATAATGATGGAGAGTTATGTGCCCAATTACCAGCAGCGGTGTGCATTTGTGTCCTTATTAGTGGGTAAACAGATGGGAGTATGGCTAAGGTAAAGGGATGTTTGAAATGCTAGTGGCAACTACAGTCAACAGCTTGTCCTATGATAGTAGAGTTCATTCTTGGTAACATAGCTACACATTGGCTCTGTTGCAAACTCTAGTGAGCTGCCTAGTTAGACATCATTAGTAGGTATCTTACTCTCAGTGCACAGGAAGTTACAAAAAGTAGGCAGCAAAACTATGCTGCCTAATGAGAAACCTCATTTTGGCCTTAATTTTGGGAAGCATTGCATATACCCTTCACAGATCAATTTTAAATATAACTATATTTTATTTATATTGTATATAGAAAAGACCCACTCTATCCCCTTTGTATTTGTGTTTGTCTTTTATTACCGGGTCATTAGCTTAGCAGTATGTGCTTGGTGCGGTTTAAGTTATCACGTACACACTAATCCGTTTTCATTTGTAAAATCAGTTGCTTCTGTTCCTCTGTCTGCTGTGGGATCTACGGCGCACCTCAGCGGCTTTCTCCTTCTCTGCACGGCAGTGCAGTTTGCCCCTGGGCGCTTCAACAGCGCAGAGAACTGAAAGAGTTTATTTAAAAGAGTGATTTTCTCTATAAAAGAGTTTATTTCTCTAAAAGAGCATTACACAGTGGCACTGAATGTCCTTTTCAGGACACGTCTTTTTAAAGATGCCATTCCGCACCTGTGTAGTTCCTGGATGCGGTAGAGTGCTCTCCGCTTCAGACGGCCACAGGCGTTGTCTCGTGTTTCTGGGCAGCGATCACACTGAGGCAGCGTTTGTGGATGGTTCATGCTCTCACTGCGAGGGCATGACCATGGCAACATTGCGGTTGCGGCTTGTTTTCAATAGAAAAAATTGCCCCCCGTGTCGCTCCTTCTTCACACGGGATTGAGGACGATGTGGCTGGCGATGGAGGCCATTTGGGGAGGGCAGCAGGTGTCCAGCATTTCTGGTCACCTGGCCCACAAATGCCATTCTCACGGCACTCTGCCGCCAGATCTCAACAGTCCTTCCTGGACAGGGACCACCCATCTCCAGCTCCACAACTGTTCACCGGCCGGCTGGTTCCGATGAGTCTAGAGGATGCCTACCCTGCACCTCCTCCTCAGTCGCTATCCCGCCCCCTGCCAGATGTGCGGAGCAAGGTAAGTGCTTTGAGTCCTTTCTCAGCACCAGAGCCTCGGGACGTGTTGCCGCCTCCTCACGCCGCCTTACCTGCTCTGCCCCGCTGCTCCGCTCCGCCGGGTATGTCGAAAATAATTGGCTCAAGTCGCTGTGCGCCACTCACATCCCCGGCAACCTCAATGTGATAGCAGACACACTGTCACGACAACGCTTGCCTGGCGGAGAGTGGAAGCTCCACTCCCCAGTCGGTCCAGCTGATTTGGGAATGGTTCAGCAAGGCCCAGGTAGACCTGTTTGCCTCCCGAGAGACCTCCCACTGCCCGCTCTGGTATACCCGCTCAGAGGCTCCCCTCGGGGCAGACGCACTGGCACATAGCTGGCCTGTAGGGCTGCGCAAGTACACATTTCCCCTAGTGAGCCTTCTTGCACAGGTGCTGTGCAAGGTCAGGGAGGACGAGGAACATGTCACCCTTATTGGCCCACCCAGGCTTGGTTCTCGGACCTCGTACTCCTTGCGACAGCCCCTCCCTGGCGAATTCCCCTGAGGAAAGACCTTCTTTCTCAGGAACGGGGCATGCTCTAGCATCCGCACCCAGACCTTTGGAACCTCCACGTCTGGCCCCTGGACGGGATGCGGAAGATCTAGCTGGTCTACCACCTACGGTTGTAGCCACGATCAACCAAGCCAGAGCCCCCTCTACCAGACAGAGATACGCAGTTATGTCAGTGCTCTTGTTCCTACAGAGAAGATGGAAGGGAGGCTGTCCCCTTCCACCTTAAAGGTGTATGTTGCCACTATCGCAGCTCACCATGACCCAGTAGACGGCAAGTCTCTGGGTAAGTATGACTTAATTATCAGGTTCCTAAGAGGGACCCGGAGGTTAAATCCCTCCTGGTTAAATCCCTCCCTCCCGATCCCTCGGTGGTCCTCGCCGGTCTTCATAGATTCCCCTTTGAGCTGCTAGAATCAGCTGGACTCAGGGCCCTCTCTCTAAATCGGCCGTGCTGATCACGCTCGCCTCCACCAAGAGGGTCTGGGACCTGCAAGTGTTCCCTGTTAGCGACACTTGCCTGGAGTTCGCTCTGGGTGACACACATGTGATCTTAAGACCCCGACCAGGCTACGTGCCCAAGGTTCCTACCACGCCCTTTAGAGATCAGGTAGTGAACCAGCAAGCGCTGCCCCGGAAGGAGGCAGACCCAGCCCCTTCATTGCTGTGTCCGGTATGTGCCTTGCATGCCTACTTGGACTGCACTCAGAGCTTTAGGTGCTCTGAGCAGTTCTTTGTCTGCTTTGGGGGACAGCGGAAAGGGAACGCTGTCTCGAAACAGAGGCTTTCCCACTGGGTGGTGGATGCCATCTTACTAGCTTATCGCACACCTCTTTTGGGGCATTGGGGAAGGGTAAGTGCAGTCTGAAACACAGTTGGTCGCTTGTGCACGTGAAATGCCTGCCCGCTCCTGTGTCAGCAGTACACGTACACGACTCAGCGCATGGCGTGATTTAAAGTGGACCCCTTGTGTCGCTTCTTCGTCACGACGCCGAAGTGAGCGACAGATGGGGAACGTCTCGGTTAATTATGTAACCTCTGTTCCCTGATGGAGGGAACGAGATGTTGTGTCCTCCCGGCCACGTCGCTGAGCCGAGCCACTGCAGTGGCCGGACCATTTCCGGCTCCTCAGAAAAATCCTGAATGGACTCGACGTATTTCCCCGCTTTTATACCCTTATGTCCGGGCGGGGTATGCAAATACTGTCTGCCAACTTAGACCAGAGGCATATTCAGCGCTCAAGAGAGACCCCTAGTGTCGACACGACGTCTCATTCCCTCCATCAGGGAAGAAGCGACACTAGGGGTCTCTAGAGACGTTTTTCATTTTCTTACACTAGATTTTCCAAAAGTATTCGGTGTATTTTCATACATCTCTGTTATTGGTGGAGAAAAATGCAATTTTAGTGTTGATGAGAGGCAGAAAAGTAGCAAAATCAATGCCACGTCCACACTAATAATTTGAAACACCCATTTTCTGTTTCCTTGCGTCATTGTTTCCTTAAGTATTCATCAATAGAGAGTGTTTTCTTTAGTCTGTGTTTTTGCTGGAGGAAAATACAGTTATATTGTTGATGAGAACTATAAACATACAGTATTTGGAACAGAACTAGAGTCCTAGCAAGATATATGCTGTGGCATTAGCATGAACTAATGTAGAAATAAAATAAAGGCATTAATTTTATTCAGGCTCACTGGCTCTTACTACTGGTCTTTGATATGATTGCACTTAATCTTAACCTTACTGAAAGTAAAGGGCAAAACTGATCACATATCAGCAGTTAGTAATAACTTCTGTCCTATTTTAGAAAGCCACTGTTGTTTCCCGTTCCTGGCGCCGCAGTTTCTCATTAAATCCGGCACAGTGCTGTGGCAAGGTCTCAGAGGTGAAATAATTTCCACAGAGCAATTACAGGCACCAGGAATTCCCATGATTACCCTTATATTAAAAGGTATGACTATAAAAGCTAGTTATAATTGAACGATCACAATTTATCTGAATAAGGCTTCATCTTTCCCTGCATCACAAGAGGAAATGCTGACCGTTTAAGGCACCAATTTATATCACATCAATTGTACATTCAGAATTGTTTGAAGCAACCTTTCAAATGTACTTCAATCTGTCATTTCTTGGCAGAACATCTGCACATGCCAAGTCTATTTCTCTGAGTTAAGTTAGGAGGAAATATATATATATATATATATATATATATATATATATATATATATATTTTTTTTTTTTTTTTTTTTTGTTAACTTGAAGGCTTTAAACAAATGCCAATATGTATGTGTTCAAAAGTAGAAGACTGAAAAATAATTGTTTTGCAAAACTACAGAAAACAGCAGTAGAGTAACATTGTAAAAATAACAGCACTATGAATAGGAAAAAACCTTTTATGTTGGATGACTTGTTGTTTTTGTTGATTTAAATATTGTTGTTTTAAAGCACTTTCTAAGACCTACTTTTTTCTAGCTTTTGATATAATTTAACAACTGGAACAGAATTATGATTGAAAACATACAGTAATTAACTATATTAATTCTATATGGGTTGAAATTATAATTCACTTTTTATGGGACTTTGTTTTGACACCCTTTTTGCATTTGTTTGTGTGGCAGTGACCAGGTCTGGACTGGTAAGAGAAATCGGCCTAGGATTTTACATAGCAACTGGCCCAAAAGCCAATATTTTTTGACCAATAGTTGTTGAGTGGTCCTTTTCAGCAAATCGCGGCACCATTTTTTGGTCCGTTCTGCATAACGCAGTGGCTCATTTTAGCTTATCGCGGCTCATATGGCCATTTCGGGTCTCCCGATGGCCAGTCCTCCCCTGATCGGCCCCAAAGGGTGTTGGCCCACCTGGAAAATTCCCAGTATGCCAGATTACCAGTCCAGCCCTGGCAGTGACTTAAAAGGGGGGCATCAATGCAATCAGAGTTTAGTAAAGCTTGTCATATCACAACGTCATGTTGACTATAAAACTATTAAAGTGCCCATTTTTATTGGAGTTTGTATGATTACACCCACAAAATTCCATAAAGAGAGACAGGGTCATTTACATATAGACATCTCAAAGGGAAAACAGCAAAAGAGCCTTTGCCTTCTGTGTTCCATGATATTATAGTAAGCAACTGAATGTTGTTCAACTGAATTGTTTTTCCCAAATGATTTTTAATATCTACCCTGTCACAGCTGATTTTGATCAAACACATGTGCTGTTGTGTCACCTGGTGCATAAATTGGAGCAAATAGATTGCGTTTAGCATTGACATTTATATCGTTTGCTCTAAAGCTGGATTGCAAAATGGATGATTGCTGCTCTTTCAGTTTTAGTCAATACCACATTTGCTTAATGTTGATGATAATGAGCCGTTAATTAGCACAGCTGGCCCAAGACATTATATTTTGCATAAAGAAAATTATTTAAAAGATCATTAAGATTTTTTTTTTCTCCATTGTATTATTTTTCCCCTATTTCATAATTTTCATCTTAATACCACAATGCAAAAATACGTTTGACAATAAATATGTTGTGGATGGTTCATGTTCTCACTGCGAGAAAGCACGCCACTCCAGCCGCCACCTGTATCGCTCCTTCTTCCCACGGGATTGAGGACGATGCGGTTGGCGCTGGAGGCGATTTGGGGAGGGCAGCGTGTGCGCTTCCGCCGGGCACGTCCCCTCGGACCACCCGCCCCCCGACACGCTCGTTTACCTCCGTCCAGCCTCGATTAAACGGCGACTCGCCTCCGGGC
Source organism: Moxostoma hubbsi (assembly GCA_032164185.1). Classification (NCBI taxonomy): domain Eukaryota; kingdom Metazoa; phylum Chordata; class Actinopteri; order Cypriniformes; family Catostomidae; genus Moxostoma; species Moxostoma hubbsi. The sequence continues at coordinate 34,651,325 of JAVLUX010000012.1, forward strand.
CGGTCTGCCTATCCTCTGGAGCTTGAAGCCGATGAGCTCGCCGCTCCGTTGGAGAGCGCGGCATCTGACGCTGACTCCTCCCCTGGACTGCCGCCTTCGGGCCAGCAGGCCCAGGCTGAGGCGGATGTGCAGATGTCCGACATGCTTGCCCGGGCCGCCGTCGGGGTGGGGTTGGACTGGAAACCTCCACCCTCCCCACACCCGTCACGGTTGGATGACTGGTTCCTGGGGTTTGGGCGCCGCTCACAGCCACGCCCCCCCCCCGGTCCCGTTTTTCCCGGAGGTGCATGACGAGCTGACGTCTTCATGGAGAGCGCCGCTCTCCATTCGTCAAAAGCCCTGCTCGTCCGCTCTCGCTACCCTCGACCGCGGAGGGGCCCACGGGTACACGGCGATTTCTCACATCCTGCCTTGCCGCAAACCTGCCGCCAAGGCCACTGCCCCGTCTGCTCGCCGAGGGCGTCCCCCTGCGGCTAAGAAATCTGCTCCGCTTCAACCCGGGCCCAGCTCTCAGCCCCTGCGTCGAGCACACCGCAGGAAGCAGACGCCCCCCGTCTCCCGGACTCCCTCGAGGACCCGGAAGGCTCCCAGGCGATCCTGAGACGGACGACCCAGCGACACAGACGTTAGCTCCGGAGATGGTAAGACCACTCCGTCCCCTGGTGGAGGGCCGGGAGGAGAATCTTTTGTTTTCAAACAATTTAATTTGCCGCCCCCCCTTAGATGGGGTTGTGGTACCCACATTCTCAATAAAAGAGCTATTTCCTATGTCTCTGGGCCACCTGGCCCGCAAATGCTGTTCTCACAGCACTTTGCCCTCAGATCTCAACAGTCCTGGCTTCCTGGACACGGACCACCCGTCTTCAGCCCCACGACTGTCCCCCGGCCGGCCGGCCGGTTCCGACGAGTCTAGAGGACGCCTACCCAGAACCTCCTCCTCAGTCGCTAACCCGCCCCCTGCCGGGTGTGCGGAGCAAGGTAAGTGCTTTGAGTCTTTTCTCAGCACCTCAGCCGCGGGTTGCCCCGTCGCTGCCCAACGCTGCCCTACCTGCTCCGCCCCGCTGCGAAGCCCCGCCGGGTACATCCAAATTGACCGTCCCTTTGGTGCCCCTAGCGCAGAGTTTGGACGCGTGGCTTTCACTTCCCAACCCGTCTCGCTGGCTGGCCCGGGCCATCCGACTCGGTTACGCAATTCAGTTTGCCAGGCCCCGCCCCCCTTCATGGGCGTCCGCTTCTCCGCAGTACACGGCGAACACGCCCACTCCCTGCGTGCGGAAATCGCAACTCTTCTGGCCAAAGACGCGATAGAGCCTGTCCCTCCAACCAAGATGAAGAAGGGTTTCTACAGCCCTTCATCGTACCCAAGAAAAGTGGCGGCTTACGACCAATCTTGGACCTGCGAGTTCTCAACCGAGCGTTGCACAAACTCCCGTTCAAAATGCTCACGCAGAAGCACATCTTAACCTGCGTCCGGCATCTAGATTGGTTTGCAGCGATAGACCTGAAGGACACGTACTTCCACGTCTCCATCCTGCCCCGACACTGCCCCTACCTGCGGTTTGCGTTCGAGGGCCAGGGGTATCAGTACAAAGTCCTCCCCTTCGGCCTGTCTCTGTCCCCTCGCGTCTTCACGAAAGTCGCAGAGGCAGCTCTTGCCCTGCTCCGAGAAGCCGGCATCCGCATACTCAACTACCTCAACGACTGGCTCATTCTGGCCCACTCGCGAGAGTTACTATGCGCCCACAGAGACCAGGTGCTCAGGCACCTCAGCCGTCTGGGGCTTCAGGTCAACCGGGAAAAGAGCAAGCTCACTCCAGTTCAGAGCATCTCTTTTCTCGGGATGGAGTTAGACTCGGTCTCAATGTCCGCACGTCTCACCAACGAGCGTGCCCAGTCAGTGTTGAACTGCCTCGCCGCCTTCAGGCCAGGCACAGCGGTCCCCTTAAAACTTTTCCAGAGGCTCCTGGGGCATATGGCGTCCTCTTCGGCGGTCGCGACGCTGGGGTTGATGCATATGAGACCGCTCCAACACTGGCTCCAGAACCGAGTCCCGAGACGAGCATGGCGCCACGGCATGCACCGGGTAACAATCACCCCCGCCTGCCGACAAACATTCAACCCCTGGACAGACCTCTGTTTCTTACGGGCTGGAGTACCCCTACAGCAGGTGTCCAGACGCGTCCTGGTCACGACCGACGCCTCCAGAATGGGTTGGGGCGCCGTTTGCAATGGTCACGCAGCCTCAGGCCGTTGGAAAGGGGCCCAGCTGCGTTGGCACATCAACTGCCTCGAGTTGTTGACCGTCCTTTTGGCCCTGCGGAAGTTTCTCCCGTTAATTCGGGACGAACATATCCTAGTCAAGTCGGACAGCACCACTGCGGTCGTGTACATAAATCACCAAGGCGGCACTTTACCTGCTCCGCCCTGCTGCGAAGCCCAGCCGGGTATGTCAAAAATAATCGTCCCCTTGGTGCCCCTAGCGTGGAGTTGGATGCGTGGCTCTCACTCTCAACCTGTCTCGCTGGCTGGCCCGGACCATCCGACTCGGTTACGCAATTCAGTTTGCCAGGCTTCCGCAAACCCGTAGAACTCAGTACACATCGACGGTCTGACCGGGTGAATCGCTTGTGTCCAGCACCTTTTCCCTCGGCCGAGGTAAAACAGTGTGCCTTCTTCCCAGGAGACCCCTTTTAGGTTCCTGGTCGATTCCTCCCTAGCCCTCTTGGGTCCGCAGTTCAGCGGAGGAACTCACTGATCCAGTCCACTACGGGTACCCCAGGCTACCCCTACTGGAATAGGTGCTCCACAGATCAGGCCTCCTACGCGGACTCCTCCTGTGTGTACTTCCGCGGTTCGGTCACCTTACGAGCTGACCCGCGTCTCCCTTAGGCAGTCCTTCGCTGCCCTCCGGTCGCCGTGTTGTAGCAACTGCCCCCTTCTCGAGGTTGGATCTACCACCACGCCATTCTTCCCACATGTGACCGAAGAGGCCATGTGATGTTTTTTCCCACCTTTACCTCCCCTTTCGGGTGGGTGTGGTCTCCGCAGGGTCTTTCCCCCCTGAAAGAATAGGAATTCGGGTAAGACCCCCTTCCCACGATGCGGTAAGGGCCCCGGCTGCTCTTGCTCTATGCCAAGAAACATAGAGAGAAAAGAGGCCCAGCCAGGCTTGGCCTGTTCCCTAGTTGGCAGCGTTGTCTTGTTCCCCTCTAGGGTAACCAAAAGGATTCCGACGACTTTTTTGGGGCATTGGGGAAGGGTACGTGCAGTCTGAAACACAGTTGGTCGATTGTGCACGTGAAATACCTGCCCGCTCCTGTGTCAGCAGTACACGTACACGGCTCAGCACATGGCGTGATTTGAAGTGGACCCCTAGTGTCGCTTTTTTGGCATGACGTCGAAGTGAGCGACAGACGGGGAACGTCTCGGTTACGTGTGTAACCTCCATTCCCTGATGAAGGGAACGAGACGTCGTGTCCTCCCGGCCACGTCGCTGAGCCGAGCCGCTGAGGTGGCCGGACACTCCCGGCTCCTCAGAAAAATCCTGAATGAACGAGCGTATTTCCCTCACCTTTGTACCTGTATGTCCGGGGGTCGGGTATGCAAATACTGTTTGCCAACTCTCATTGGCCTTTTTTCATAGATCAGAGGCATATTCGGCACTCAAGAGCGACCCCTAGTGTCGCTTCTTCGACACGACGTCTCGTCCCCTCCATCAGGGAACGGAGGTTACATACGTAACCAAGATGATTTCCAATAACATCTTCCTAGATTTTTAATATTTATATTGCAAACAAAAGTAAACTTTTTTTATTTTATTTATATTTTTTACATTGCATAATGACATATATTTTGTTTAAGGTATTTTCTGGTGGTTTGTTTATTTAGTGGATGGACAACATATAACTGCATAAATGTGCACAAAATAGGTTGTTTCAAAAGAAACATGTCATGGAAAAATATGATTGTTTATGGTGCAGGAAACCTTGGCTAAAATTATAAAACATTACATAAGTAACAGAATTGTCAGCCCATTTGAACTTGAAAACCAGAATTGTCAACCCATTTGAAAAAAAAACATTAAATAACAATGGCTAATTCAATTTGTGTCCGGCAGGCTAATGTACAGGCACTTGTATAACTGAGTTAAGCACGTTTTTCAAATGCTCAGGCAGTGAGAGTGACTCATATTGATTGTTTGCAGGCAACACTGAAATGCCAGTGCGATTAGGATAAAAATGAATAAAGTCGGATTTTGTGACAAGGTTTGTTTCCCCTACAGCATTAAATATCCTTGACTAACTTTGCTAAATTTACAAACAAATGTAAATTTCTAATGATGCCTTCAGGAGAAATACAGACGTAAAATGCAATTTGATGTCAAATTAAATGGAATCAGGAAGTTTTCAAATTAAATGGAATCAGGTAGGAGATGTTCACCTATTGTTTCATTGCAGTGTGACATTAGTTTGGGATGAGAGACTCTTTTATGTATGTTGAAGGAGTGTTACAAAACCCCAGGCATTTACAATAATATTAAATAGCTATAAAGGTGGCCAAGTGTCATTTTGATGGTAAGATTAAATACATTTTTATACAGGGGAGATTCGGGCTATTTGTGACCAGACTGATCTCACAGTGAATTTGGAAATAGCAGGTAGACTTTTCTTGAGCTAAACTTGGTCTGTGCTTAACCTAATTTGAAGCACTGCCCTGAAAGGCCAAAGCAATGCAACAATGTCTTATAAGAGATGCTGCTTGTCAGTAATTTGGCATGATGTGATTGGGCCAATGCATACTGAAAAATTTGGAAGCAACTTAGCAACTTCCCATTTAGTCAAGTCCATCTTCCATGCTAAAATCCCAATGTGGATGTATTTTGTTATGTTGTTGTTTTTTTTATTTTCATTTTTTTATTATTATTTTTTTTTATTTGCATATAATTTATATATATTAAGGATTTATATTGAGATTTATAACTATAAATATTCATATTTAAAATTATGACAATATATTCAGATTTACAATTATATATTCATATTTGTAATTATACATTCAGAATAATAAAATATAATAATAATTTATAATATATACAGTGTTATATACATATATATATATATATATATATATATATATATATATATATATATATATATATATATATATATTAGTTGAAGTCAGACGTTTACATACATCTTAGCCATACACATTTAAACTGAGTTTTTCACAATTCCTGACATTTAATCATAGAAAACATTTCCTGTCAGATGGGATCACTACTTTATTTTATGAATGTGAAATGTCAGAATAATAGTAGAGATGATGATTTATTTCAGCTTTTATTTCTTTTATCACATTCCCAGTGGGTCAGAAGTTAACATAGACTTTGTTAGTATTTGGTAGCATTGCCTTTATATTGTTTGTACTTGAGTCAAGACATTTTTGATAGCCTTCCACAAGCTTCTCACAATGAGTTGCTGGAATTTTGGCCAATTCCTCCAGAAAGCACACACTTTTTCTTCTTCTTTAAACTGGGCTAAATGTGAAAATGTTAAGTGTTCTTGAACTCTGGTAAGGCGCTATATAAATTTAACATCTATTATTATTATTTGTATTATTATTAAACTAATTAATTATGCCCTATTCTAAAAATACCTGATAGACTGTTTGTAGGCTATATTGATTTTATTTTAATGTTTGAATTTGAAATGTATTATTCACTGCAAAATGTGTGCTTGATATTTTACATTTTGCTTGACACCTCTTGCCTCCAGAATAATGTTATTATGTATGCACAGACAAATGAAAATTATTTTTCATTCAGATATTTATATCTGAAATACCAGGGGAAAACACAACATATTCCACAGTCAATGTCTTCATCTGGTAAGATTTTTTTTATAATAACTGTATGATAATGATGATAATAATAATAATAATAATAATAATACATATTGTTGTTATTATTATTATTGTTAATATTATTAGGCTATTATTATGAAAAGGCATATACTAGGCATTTGTTATTACATTTACATTTATGCATTTGTTAGATGCTTTTATCCAAAGTGACTTACAGAGCCCTTATTACAGGTACAATCCCCCTGGAGCAACCTGGAGTTAAGTACCTTGCTCAAGGACACAATGGTGGTGGCTGTGGTGATCGAACTGACAACCTTCTGCTTAACAGTTTAGTGCTTTAGCCCACTACACCACCAACATTCTAATAGAAACTATAAATGTAAGAGTAACACATTTTATTTAGTTTTGAAGCACTTCCGGTTTATGCCACGCCTACACCAGGTTCCATCTGAATGCAGAGACAGATATAAATTTAAGCAATACCACACGAGCAAGAATGCTATATGGCCCTACATCAGCACTGCTGTGATTTGGTCGCAGGCACAAGGCCACAGGTAATCACAGCAGTGCTGATTTAGGAGCATATAGCACGATTGTGAATATTCATTAAAAACTGAGTACGGTCATAAAAAGAGCATTTGTGCATGGAACTACTTTCTTACGCAACCGATCAGAATCTGTAGTTGCTGGTTCAAAATCAAATGTTGTGTCCAAACCTCCATTAGTTATTCAAAAATGTCACTTCAGAAATGTAATCATGGCTTGTGCTGTTTCGAACAAGTTATTGGATAAACAAGGATGGATGTGAGTGAGTTTGTGTGTGTGTGAGAGGGAGAGAGAGAGAGAGAGAGAGAGAGCGTGTGTGATCACTTGGGACCTGCCACTCCCAAGCAGAGATGCTGTCAGCTTTCTGGAGATCAGCTTTCTCAGTGGAAAAATAGCCATCTAAGCAGGGTAATTCTCCCTATTTCGCAGTGGCCGGTGAAAGAGTATTTCACTATAGAAACCGCAATGTCCTCTGCCATTTTTAACAGTACTTTTTCTCCTAAGTGGAAACTCCAGTAAGAGGTAAGTAATGAGTTATGTAATGAAACTGTCTGTTGTGTCTCTCAGCTGTGATGAGCCATAATGCTGAAGTTGTTTGATTAAAGCCATTTAAAGCTATTTTCTAGCTGTAGTGGTGTAGTAGTAGTAGTAGTAATACGAGCGATCACGGAGCACTGTTGTATGTAAACAATGACTGATGGATTCACTTCAAGTCACCAACTGCTCATATTACACACAAAAATGATCTTTTGCCACCACCAGCTGGCTAACATATGTAATGTCAAAAAATTAAATACACTTATACAGTAACTCTTAACCGATCTGCACTGCTCTTACACTTTATTGTAGAATGGCACGAACACAAGTGGAGTGATACACACACAGTGAAGCATCCAAGAACATTTACGCATTTGGCAGATGCTTTTATCCAAAGCGACTTACAGTGCATTTATTACAGGGACAATCCCCCCGGAGCAACCTGGAGTTAAGTACCTTGGATCGAACCAGCAATCTTATGATTAACAGTTATGAGCTTTAGCCCACTACACAACCACCACTCTACTGTACTGATGGTGTCAGACCAACAGTGCTCATGGACTGTTATATTTATATATATATATATATATATATATATATATATATATATATATATATTGTCATGTGAAATCTACAGTATATGATAACTGTTATGTCAAATAGCTTCTTCAGGGCAGTATTAAATAAAAAAACTCCCTGAAAAATGTCCTCCCACCCTGTCCTCTCTTCTGATAATGTGGATATTCAGATTTTCTTGAAAATGGTTTTTAGTAATAAGTACAAGTGGTGAGCTGAAAGCAAAAGATACAAAAACCAGCACTGCTAGTGTACTTTGTTTATCTTTTATTATTATATTTTTATACAATATGCATATTGTTCTTAAGTTTTGTATTGTCATTTCGTCAAAAATATGCATAGTGCCATCATGTATAAATGAACCTTTCACAATAAGATTTATTGTCCATAAGCCACTGTGTTCCAAATAAATTATTTAAAGAAAGATTCTTTGTGTTTCCTGTTGAACCGAAACCATACCGAACCGTGACCCCAAAACCGAGGTACATACTGAACCATGAATTTTGTGTACCGTTATACATAGCAAAGAATAACGAGTGAGGTCAAAAAAAAACTGTTAATCAAGGCAAAACATAAATTATACAGTAGTTCTTTTTTTTTTTTTTTGTATAGTAGTTCGCTAAAACAAAAGCGTTGTACAATTCATCCCCCTTGCCAAGGTCTAGTGCTTTGATGCATCATTTGTTATTCATCATACTGCCTGTATGAAACGTATAATAAGACTAATTACTGATTACGGCAGTTTTTCTCTGTTCATTGTCTGTCGTGTCATTTAATGACAATAGACATCGTACTTTCTGCCCACACTACTTTATCTAACATCTACTACTTAAAATCCAGATGACTTGCATTGTATGGTTCATGGATGTAAGACTCTTAACTACATAATAATTAGTCTGAAAATTTGACTGAATTATAGGGACACATACACAAAGACGTACTATGGTACATTGGTGGGGTGAAAGTAAAGATGGTAATAATAATTTGGTGTATACCGTGGTTACTCCAAGATTCTTCAAAGAATACCTTGATAATACCACAATACATGTTCAAATAAATTAAATTAAATACATTTATTATGGTACATGATCAGAATACTTAGCACTACTTTTTTTTAAGTCCCACATCTAGGCTGTTTCAATGTGAACTTCAAGTTTACCTGACTGGCTGGTGACAGATGACAGTACTTGCTGGCTCAGCTCTTCAGATGGATCTCCATGATGACAGCAGCTGTGTGTGTGTGGTTCTGATCAGTATAGCTATATCTAATTCACTTCCATTGCATGAAATATACCTGTCCTCTGTGGCTGCTAATGATACGCAGTAAGAAACAGAGATTGGATGTCAACATGATTGATTTGAGTGGTGAGGAAGGGTCCAGCGGTCTCTTGGGCCATTATCTCTCAAATTCTATGAAGGCTGTCTCATTAGTCATACTTTTGGCACTATTCAGTTGCTATAATGACTTAGGGCAGAAAGTCTTTGTGGATTTTGAAACCAGAGGACAAAACTCTTCCAAAAGGGCTATAAAGCTAAAGTTATAGGAATGAATACAGACTTAATCTGCAGGTAAGCTATTACTGTTGCAGATACTTTTTTTATATACATAATAATCACAGACCCCCCCCCCCCCCCCCACCTTCTATCTCTGCAGTCTATCCGAGAGGTGACAGGCTATGTGTTAGTGGCTCTGAATCAGTTTGACTATCTTCCACTGGAGAACCTGCGGATCATCCGTGGCGCTACACTTTACGAGGGACGTTATGCACTGGCCATCTTTCTCAACTACAGACGGGATGGCTACTTCGGCCTTAGACAACTCGGCCTCAAGAACTTGACAGGTATTTTGTCTGTCTGTGCGCCTCTCTCTCATCCTTTGCAACAAATGCCCATCACACTTTTTTTGGTGCAAATGATCTAATTGAAAAGTACACAGGAAAGGGAAAAGGTTTATGGACAGAGCAGACATCATGGACTGAGTAACAGCAGAATTTTGACACATTTGTAACACTTAACCCAACAACAACAAAAAATAAATTCTCAAGAAAATTAAGACTGTTTTTAGGACTTTTAAGATTTTTTGCATTGTGAAATTTGTTGTATGACAAGTAAGCAAGTCCTCTGTCTGACACATCCGTCTGCAATACAAAAGGGAGAGAGAAATTAGGTGCATGTAAAAGTGGCCTCCAACAAAGTGTGGCTTTAACCTGTGTAAACACCTGTTGTTACTGCTCTGTCCACTGGACCATGTCTGGAGCCCCCTTTTTAGTGAGATCAGACAGCGGGCTGGTGACGTCCGAATAATTAGGCCAAACCACCTATAATAGCCAGCCAGCTCAAGGAACTGTCTCACCCACTTTTCGGTCTTGTGTCTCGGGCAGGTCGCAATTGCCGCATTCTTGTTTATTTGGGGATGCGCCTGGCCATTGCCCAATTGTAACCCCAAATACCATACCTCTACCCGCCCAACCACACACTTCTTGGGGTTTGCTGTGAGCCCTGCCCATCGCAGCGACCTCAGAACTGCCCTCAGATGCTGCATATGCCACTGCTGGAAATGATGATGTCATCTAAATGGAGGATTTGGTCCATGAGGCATTGAAACCAGGCCGGAGCCCCAAACAAACCAAACCAAAGCGTCACAAATTTGTGTAATCCACACAGTGTGGAGAAGGAAATTGGTGTCAATGGGATCTGCCAATAACCCTTTGTCAAATCCAATGTTGAATAAAATCGTGGCGTGCCCAACTGATCAAGCAACTCATCAATGCAAGGCATTGGGTATGCGTCAAATTTAGACGCCGTGTTGACTTTTCTACAATCCACACATAACCATACAGACCAGTCACTCTTAGGAACTAGAACAACCAGACTGGACCAATCGCTGTGGGATTCCTCTATTACCCCCATATCGAGCATTGCATCCAGTTCTTTCCGAACAATTTTATTTTTGTGCTCGGGCAAATGGTAGGGACGGCTATGTACCAACACCCAAAATAGGGATATGAAAGCGTGACACTCGGCTGGAGCTGTTGACAATCGATCACTCTTACATGGATGAAGGCGTGCTTCATCTCGCTACTGCTCCAAAGGGAAATCCCCTGAGGATGGGAGGGGCAACAGCGTCTCCCCACCTCATGTCATCCTACATACATTTCTAAATTCAGGCCAATTAGTCCCCAAAATAAGTGGATGGTTGAGGCAGGGACTAACCACAGACTCCAATCTATGTTTTGTTCCCCGTAATTTAATCTAAATGGTCACCACAGAGTAGTTGAGAATTTCCCCATGCACACAATTTACCCTAACTGTTTTAGCTGTGCCCAAAGCTTCTTGTTGAACCAAGCATTAGTGGATAGTGGTTTGAATACAACCTGTGTCCACCAATGCTTGGTGAGTACCCCCGTGACACTTACCGGTATCCGGTCGAGGGTAGCCTGTGGAGAGTCGGGGACCCAGACCACCATCCCTAGCTCCATCACAGGGCATTGATCCCGGAAGTTTCCCAGGGTTCTGCACCAGTGTCAAGGACTCCACAAACAGAAGGGAAGGAAGACACAGGGAAGTGGGTTTTTCCAGACTCAGGAAAGGCTTTTAATCAGCCACTACAATGCTTTACATCTTCACAAACTCAACAATTTCAGAGGCACGTAGGCACTAAAACTCATTAGCTTCACCAATATAAACACATTAGCTTCACCAACATAAACACATCAGCTTCTACGAGCACTGTAGGCTCCCTTGTGCCAGACTCTCTCCGCCTCTCTGCTGATGGTATGGCTGTTTATATGCTGCCCTCCCCATGCTCACTGGAATTAGAGACAGGTGTTAAACATAATCTAGCTCAGGTTTAAGCACCTTTACCACTTTCCCTCTCTCTGGACGGACGCTCGACCATGCCCCCGCTGCTACACTAACTTCCTTTCTTTCTTAATTATTATAGGGTAAAAAGATCAGACATGTTCTTGTTAGGTTTTTGTGATATTGTCGGTGTAATGAATACTAATACTAATCCCTTTACATGAGCTGAAATAATAACATAAGTACTAATTGTACTGTTTGCTCATTCCCAAATATGTTTGTTTATTATATTTGAGAGTGGCACTTTATGATTATCTTGAGATTCCACAAAAACATAGTAAGAATAAGAATAACCTTTTGACCCCTTCAAAAGGCATGTGCTCAATGTTATGGTTAAGCTGTTTAAAGGTTTGAGAATGTACAGCTCCAGGCACAATAATTTTTTTTACTTCCTCTCATAAAAGACACACACATACAGAGTTCTTCTGTTTTTCTATGCTCAAGGCCTAGAAACCCCTTGGTGAACCAAAGGGGTTAAAGATGTGAGAGCAAGACATCCATCACTATGCCCACCAGACAGGAATTTTGCACAGTTGTAATTCATTAATTAATAAACCATCTAATCTTCAGGTTTGGTTGCTTTGTAAAAGCTGTATTATTTCATTATCACTCATTATTGGAACAAAAATGTTTTGTCATGATATTGTTGAGATCAATGAGCATCAGTTAAATATCATTCCATACTGCCAACACTGCTTTCTTTTCTTACAAAACACCCTATAAAAACCCCTATTTCACCACAAAATAAAAAATAATATATTTATAATTATTCTCAATGATAATTCTAATTAAATATACTTTGAAGTGAAATATGACTCTGAAATGTTCTTGAGAAAAGAAAACTAGGAAAAGGTTGTGTGATCCACCCACATTATGCCTACCAGAAATAATGGCCATTCAATTTTTTTAAATATCATGAAACTTTGATTAAGACATATTCATATACAGTATGTATATCAGCTACTTATCTGTTACAGTAAGTATTCATGTTTGTTGATGTTATCTTATTTAACTTATACTGCAGCATTTGTAATTAAATTAAATCCTCAAGAGTTTTTTGTTTCAGGTTCAAATAGCAAGTCGACATTTTCTTAACTTATTGAAAAAGAAGCAATGGTAGCAAAGACTTTAAAGTGTTCTCTATCTGTCACTCACTCTATGTTGTGTCGATGTAGTGACACTAGGGATCAAACTTGGGAGCCCCAAACACCTCTGATATTTGAGAAAAGGCCAATGAGAATTGGTGAGTGGAATGTGCATGCATGCCACTCCCTCGAACATACGGGTATGAAAAAGACGGCTTGCAACCAATGATTAAAATTTGTTCTTCGGAGCCGAGCAGTGTAGAGAAATCCACTAGCGTTCCATTCAACTCTGAAAGCGAAAGTGTAAAACCGGCTGTTGAATAAATGCCGCATTACAGTGGGTTCTCCCTGTCTCACACAGATAATTGCAGAGAATGCCCCTGGGTGCTTCAGCAGCCACACTTGAGAGAAATAAACGAGTATGTTTTCTCTAAAATAGAAGCACTGATGGAGAGTGTCTTTTTAAAGATGCTTTTCCATCTACATGCAGTTTCTGGTTGCGGTTGGTGTCTTTCATCCTCTGATGGCTATGATCGCTGTCTCAGGTATATCGGCCGTAGACATGCTGAGACAAGGTTCGTGAGTGGCTCATGTTCTCACTGCAAGAACGTGTCCATGGCAACGTTTCTTTCATAGAGAGAAAGCCACTCCAGTCGCTCGCCATCCTGGTCCTTCTGCTTACATGCACAAGGCTCCAGTGGTTAGTGCTGTGGGTGATTTGGGGGCATTAATGACAGGTGATGTCCACTATTGTGGTCCAGGAGCACCACCAGAAGCTCAATTTTGCAGAGATGAGCAACACCGAGAAGGCCCCCATCTCTCAAGGTAGCCTGTTTGGCAACACTGCCGTGGACTCAAGATCCAAGATGGTGGCGTAGTAGCATGCAGAGACCGCTCTGGATCCAAAATGGTGCTATTTTTGTTAGTTAGCCCACCTTTAATGGCATATGGACATCGGAGCAACTGGTGTTCATATTTACCATAGCCATACACTACTAAAATATAAGATTCATGCAACAATCAAGCTGCATGATGATCTGCAGGAGAAGCTATGCGACCTCGGCTTGCTGCGGAGACCAGGCCTACAGTCTTCGGTGTCGTCTGATGCCGTTGACCAGGGGAGAGGATGTCGTAAGCGGTGTGCCAGGAAGTGGAAGCACGGCAAAGGGGCGGGGATCCATGCTAGGCTAAAAATAAACCCTAGCCGACCAGCTCTTCTGTCGATCCTGCTCTCAAATGTTTGCTCCCTAGACAATAAACTGGACTACATCTGACTCCAGTAGACTACGCAGCGTTAGTTTAGAGACTGCTGCGTCTTTGCTTTCACGGAGACGTAGCTCAGCGACAGAGTTCCGGAAGCCGCCATTCAGCTAGACGGGCTCGCCTCGTTTTGTCTTGACAGAAATGCAGCAATGTGCGGTAAGACTCGTGGTGGTGGCTTGTGTGTTTACATCAACACGGAGTGGTGCAAGAACTCTGTGCTAGTCTCTAGCTACTGTTCATTGCTGTTGGAGCTTGTGACTGTTAGATGCAGACCTTTTTATTTACCACAACGCCATCGCTACCACCCTCCATCTGGCCCTCACCCACCTAGATAAAAAGGACTCATATGTTTGAATGCTGTTCATAGACTTCAGCTCAGCATTCAACACAATCATTCCTCAGCACCTGATTGGAAAGCTGAACCTGCTGGGCCTGGACACCTCCCTCTGCAACTGGATCCTGGACTTCCTGACTGAAAGACCTCAGTCAATTCGGATCGGTAACAGCATCTCCATAACCACCATACTGAGCACTGGGGCCCCCCAGGGCTGTGTGTTCAGTGCACTGCTGTTCACTCTGCTGACTCACGACTATGCAGCAATGCACAGCTCGAACCACTTCGTCAAGTTCGCCGATGACACAACCATGGTGGGTCTCATCAGCAACAACGACGAGTCAGAATACAGAGAGGAGGTGCAGCGGCTAACGGACTGGTGTAGAGCGATCAACCTGTCTCTGAATGTGGACAAAACAAAAGAGATGGTTGTTGACTTCAGGGGAGCACTTAGTGAACACTCTCCGCTGAATATCGACGGCTCCTCTGTGGAGATTGTCAAGAGCACCAAATTCCTTGGTGTTCACCTGCAAAGCCTTGCAGAGGATAGTGAGAACAGCTGAGAAGATCATAGGGGTCTCTCTTCCCTCCATCAAAGACATTTACATAAAATGCTGCATCCGCAAAGCAACCACCATTGTGGATGACCCCACACACCCCTCACACAAACTCTTCACCCTCCTGCCATCTGGCAAGAGGTACTGAAGCATTAGGGCCCTCGTGGCCAGACTGTGTAGTAGCTTCTTCCCCCAAGCCATCAGAGTCCTCAATGCTCAGGGACTGGACTGACACAAACACACACACACACACACACACCTGTACACCATCCAACTTTTGCACTTTAATTCACTATCACTTTATACCTGGCTGCTACCTGAGTAAATGCTATGTCCATAGAACACTATTTCATAGTATGTTATGTTTACATTTAGCATTTTAGAAACTGTCATCTTTTTGCACTACTCGATTACAAATGTGTACTGGTCGGCGCTGCACTGTCTCTCACTGTGCCTACTGTCCTGTTTCTTTTAGTAATTTATTGTACTGTCCCATTCTTTTTGCACATGTTTGCATGAGCACTTTATGTAGAAATGTTATTTAGTCTGTGTAGTCTCATGTGGATCTGTGTTTGTCCTATGTTGTTTTATGTAGCACCATGGTCCTGGTGGAACGTTGTCTCGTTTTGCTGTGTACTGTACTAACTGTATATGGTTGAGCGACAATAAAAACCACTTGACTTGACTTTGCCCAACAGTTCTCGGCAGTCAAGAAGCAGACGGAGGCAATCCAGAATCCTGCCCCGGCGTGATTCCTCTACCACCTACAGGCAGCCAAGATCCAGTACCCTGTCTGCTCATCGTTAAGGGCATCCATCTGAGGCAGCAATACCGGCTCAACCACAGCTTGAGCCAAAAGCTCGGCCTCAGCGTAGAGCCTCCTGTAGGAATTTGATGCCCCCTGTCCCTCGGTCTGGCAGCAAGAACCCCAGGAGGGCTAGAAGCTCTCTCATTGAAGTCGGCCTTCTGACTGTGCTCACTTCCAGCAAGGGGGTTTGGGACCTACAGGCATTCTCTGTCAGCATTACATGCCTAGAGTTCGGTTCGGCATGCTCTCATGTGACCCTGAGACCACGGCAGCTGCCCAAAGTTCCCACTACCCCTTTTAAGGATTAAGAGGTGAACTTGTAAGCACTGCCCCTGGAAGAGGCTGACCCATCCTTGTTACTGTATCCAGTGGGCACCTTGCATATTTACTTGGATTGCACAGAGATCTTTAGATGTTCTGAGCAGCTCTTTGTCTTTTTTGGGGGACAGCGGAAGGGGAAAGCTGTCTCCAAACAGAGGATTGCCTACTGGATTTTGGATGCCATTGCTTTGGCATACCAGGCCAGGGCGCACCGTATGCCCTGGGAGTACGAGCACACTCTACTGGGAGTGTGGCATCATCATGGGTTCTGGCGAACGGCACCACTCTAGCAGACATCTGTAGAACAGCAGGTACGAGCACTCTCCTTTGGAAGTGTGGCATCCTCCTGGGCTCTGGCGAACAGCTCTTCTCTAGCAGACATCTGTAGAGCAGCGGGCTGGGTGACACCCAATAAGATTTTGCAAGATTTTACAATCGTTGGGTTGAGCCAGTTTCATCCGTGTGTTAGCAGGTACGAACAGGTAAATATGCAGACAGCTGTCTGGGTGTATCTTTGCACACAGCGTCTTTTCCCTCCCTGAGGGAATATTGTGCACTTTTTGTGTGCCCTGGGTGTCCTTCTTCCCCTAGCACCCTGTGGCAGGTGAATTCGGCGGAGGACTTCATTGACACCCAGTACTCAGAATCAGAATCAGAAAAAGCTTTATTGCCAAGTACGTTTTTTACATATACAAGGAATTTGTTTTGGTGTTTCAGTATGTATTAAAAGTAAGAATAAAATAAAAGAGAGCAGTACAGCAGAGTAAGTACAGTGGCATGTAGAGCCAGAGGTGGAGTGTGGAGAGTGTCCTGGTGGGTACCGGGCCTTGTTAATTAGGCAAGTGGCGGATGGGAAGAAACTGTTCTTGTGGCATGAGATTTTTGTCCTGCTGGACCTCAGCCTTCTGCCTGAGGGGAGTGTCTCAAAGAGATTGTGGATGGGGTGGGAGAGATCAGCCACAATCTTTCCAGCAATTTTCAGGGTCCTGGAGGCGTACAGGTCCTGGAGTGGAGGCAGATTGCAGCCAATCACCTTCTCTGCAGACCAGATGACACGCTGTAGTCTGCCCTTGTCCTTGGAAGTAGTAGCAGCATACCAGATAGTGATGGAGGATGTGAGGATGGACTCGATGATGACTGTGTAGAAGTGCACCATCATTGTCTTTGGCAGGTTGAATTTCTTCAGCTACTACAGGAAGTACATTCTCTGTTGTGCTTTCCTGATGAGGGAGCTGATGTTCAGCTCCCACTTGAGGTCTTGGGAGATGATAGTTCCCAGGAAGCAGAAAGACTCCACAGTGTCAATTGTGGAGTCGCAGAGGGTGATGGGGGCAGGTGCAGGTGAGGCTGAGTTCTTCCTGAAGTCCACAACCATCTCCACTGTCTTTAGAGCGTTGAGCTCAAGGTGGTTTTGATTGCACCAGGTCACCAGGTGGTCAAACTCCCACCTGTAGGCGAACTCGTCACCATCAGAGATGAATCCGATGAGGGAGGTGTCGTTCGCGAACTTCAGAAGCTTGACGGACTGGTGATTGGAGGTGCAGCTGTTAGTGTATAGGGAGAAGAGCAGAGGAGAATGAAGAATGCCCTGTCAGATCAGCCATTGTACTTGGGATAGGTGCTCCATATGTGGTGGTAACCCCATATGAAGTATTTTCCATGGTATTTTTATACAATTTTCCATTTAAATTTTCCCTGACAGTAAACCCGTTTCTTCCGCTGGGCAGATTTCAGCTCTGCTTTTCTTTCTCTGCCTGGGCAAAGATCACGGATGATAGATCATGCAGAAAATGTATTAGCTCAAAGCTCTTTTCAGACAACCTTCCTCTTAATACAAAAGACTGCTTCATTTAGCAATGCACTTAATCTATTAAAATAATGATAGTTCATCCAAAAAATTATATTTTATCCTCTTTTTCTCATCCTCATGTCACTCAAACTCTTTATGCTTTTTTTTCTTTTTATGTCAAGTCAAGTCAAGTCAATTTTATTTGTATAGCGCCTTTCACAACACACATCGTTTCAAAGCAGCTTTACAGAAGTTCAGCATTAACAGACGATAAAAATGTAATGTCTATAAAGTCGATAAATCATCATCCTTGTGCAGGGCTCCAAACTGCGACTAAAAAATGGTCGCATTTGTGACCAAATAAATTTATTTGCGAGTGTAATTTCTGTCAAGGTCGCCATTGGCGACAGTAAAAATTTACTCCCTTTGATTTTAAAATTTGCATTACATTTCCCGAGATACATTACAAAAGTTTATATCAAAGAAATAGCGGGGAAAACGGAGTTCATTGCAGGAACTAACCATTTCTAAAAAGAGACTGTGAGAAAAACACGGTGACAGTAACAAGCATAAAAATATAGCTGCAAGCAGCCATTACCGGGGCCAAGTGCAAAGATGATGACAAGACATGCCAACATGGCTGGAATGGTCAGACCAACTGCAGCAAGTAGCACTTAAAGAGATGTAAAGATGAATTTAGGCAAATGGATGAAAAATCATAAACATTAACTAAAAATATGATTTAATTGATTATCACTTTCGACAAATAGGTGGTGCAGTTATGAAATGTATGTGGTGTGGTCAGAGTGAGGTGACAATGAGACATAAAGTTTGGTGTCAAAATGTCAAGGCATTGCAGAGATAAAGCTTGAATGGTAATTTTGGCAGCTTGCGTAGGCTTTGATCTGGCATTTTACAAAAACAGTTTTGTCTATCGTCACAAAATCCATAAATTGTAGTTGGCATGGTCTGGAGATGATACGATTCGATTTTTGGTGAAAACCATAACCCTAACGGTCTAGGAGGAGTTTGAAAAAGTAGGCATTGAAGGAAAATCAAGATGGCGGACAGGAAGTTTGGCTGATTATGGGAAAAATGTTATCTATGTTTTTGGCAAAACCCAAAGAATCAATTGAGAACAGTGTGATTACAATAGGTAAATTTATACAAATGTTATTAGCATTTTGGGACATTTAGTTATAACTTTTGACCAAAAGGTGGCGCTGTCTCAAAATATTTTGAGTACCTTCAGGACATGCTGCTGATGGCACATTCTGAGTTTCGTAATGTTACACCAATGCATTCGTTAAGTATAGCATTTTTATCACAATACTTTAAGTCAATGGTAATTTCATGTTTTGTTCTTTTATAGAGCCACCAAGTGGCACAATACCACAATTTCCATATGTGTCCTCTGAGTGAGCCCATTCATGTGTGCGTCAATTTTGGTGAAAATATCTCAATTTGCTTCGGAGTTATAGACATTTATGTGAAAAAACAGGTCAAAAATAACTGACACATGATTTGATTGGATTTTACTACCCCTTACTATCAATATTTTGAGATTTGGGCATTGGCATGTTGCCAGTGACCTGTTTCCAAACTTCTGATGGTGGTTTCGTCTCGATCGGACTAGCGGTTTCGAAGATATCCGCAAATGTTTATTAAGCGTTAAATTACAACGCTGCACAAACAATATGCGAAAACCTGGCAAGTCTGGAATCGTTGGACTCGGCAAGGATTCAGGAATCTAATAATATGACTCCCGTGAAAATAAGTCAACCCCAGCCAGAGTTATAAGCATTTGAAAATGTAATTTTACCACTAGGAGGCGCTGTTTCGAAACTTCTCTGGCTCCTCCAGGGCATCGTACTGATGACCCCTACCGAGTTTTGTAACAATTCATTCATGCGTTCAAAAAATACAGCATTTTAGCACATAATTCAAAATGGCCGACAGCCAAAATGACCGATCTGAGAAAATTGGATATCAGTCGACTCGGCATGATGCCCTGAATGTAACGAGACCACTTTTATGATTTTTGGACAAACTGTTCAGAAGTTATAATCAAAAATAGCCATTTTTTGTATCTCCGGATCAGTAGGTGGCGCTGTGCCGAAACACAGCATGTAGCCTCAGGTCATGGTTGTGATGACATGTACCAAGTTTGGTCTGAATACAATTAAGTGTTGCAGAGATACAGCCTTATATTTGTTTTTGCAAGCGCTACGTAAAATTTGTTTGTGCGTTTATCAAAAACGGTTTGACGAATCAACTTGAATTCCATAAATTTTTGTCGGCACTGCTTGAAGATGATCTGGTGCAATTTTGGTGAAAATCGGACAAACCGTCTAGGACGAGTTCGCAAAAGTATGTTTTTTGGACAATTCAAAATGGCGGAAAAAATTTTATGACGGAAAATGACGTCATATGGTGCAATCGAATCGTCATGAGCTCAGGAATCAGAGGAAAAAATAATTTTGTTGATAGGCCTTACGGTTCAAAAGTTATTACCATAATATTTTTGAAACTTTGGACAGGTGGTGGCGCTAGAGGGAATGAGTTAGAGACACCAAAATTGGTGTATTTGATGTTGGTACTGTCCTGTATCAGAATGTCAAAACGTTACAACTTTCCCGCATACGCTTCTATGGGCTGCCATAGACACCCAGTCGGAAGAAGAAGAACAATAATAAATATAGCTGCAAGCAGCCATTACCGGGGCCAAGCGCAAAGATGATGACAAGACATGCCAACCTGGCTGGAATGGTCAGACCAACTGCAGCAAGTAGCACTTAAAGAGATGTAAAGATGAATTTAGGCAAATGGATGAAAAATCATAGATTAACTAAAAATATGATTTAATTATCACTTTTGACAAATAGGTGGTGCAGTTATGAAATGTATGTGGTGTGGTCAGAGTGAGGTGACAATGAGACATATAAAGTTTGGTGTCAATATATCAAGGCAATGCAGAGATAAAGCCTGAATGGTAATTTTGGCAGCATGCGTAAGCTTTGATCTGGCAGTTTACAAAAACAGTTTTGTCTATCGTCACAAAATCCATAAATTGTAGTTGGCATGTTCTGGAGATGATACGATTTGATTTTGGTGAAAACCATAACCCTAACAGTCTAGGAGGAGTTTGAAAAAGTAGGCATTGAATGAAAATCAAGATGGCGGACAGGAAGTTTGGCTGATTATGGGAAAAATGTTATCTATGTTTTTGGCAAAACCCAAAGAATCAATTGAGAACAGTGTGATTACAATAGGTAAATTTATACAAATGTTATTAGCATTTTGGGACATTTAGTTATAACTTTTGACCAAAAGGTGGCGCTGTCTCAAAATATTTGAGAACCTTCAGGACATGCTGCTGATGGCACATTCTGAGTTTCAAAATGTTACACCAATGCATTCGTTAAGTATAGCATTTTTATCACAATACTGTATTTAAGTCAATGGTAATTTCATGTTTTGTTCTTTTATAGCGCCACCAAGTGGCACAATACCACAATTTCCATATGTGTCCTCTGAGTGAGCTCATACATGTGTATGTCAATTTTGGTGAAAATATCTCAATTTGCTTCGGAGTTATAGACATTTATGTGAAAAAACAGGTCAAAAATAACTGACACGTGATTTTGATTGGATTTTACTACCCCTTACTATCAATATTTTGAGATTTGGTTATTGGCATGTTGCCAGCGACCTGTTTCCAAACATCTGATGGTGGTTTCGTCTCGATCGGACAAGCGGTTTCGAAGATATTCGCAAATGTTTTTTAAGCGCTAAATTACAACGCTGCACAAACCATATGCCGAAACCTGGCAAGTCTGGTATTGTTGGACTCGGCAAGGATTCAGGAATCTAATAATATGACTCCCGTGAAAATAAGTCAACCCCAGCCAGAGTTATAAGCATTTAAAAATGTAATTTTACCACTAGGTGACGCTGTTTCGAAACTTCTCTGGCTCCTTCAGGGCATCGTACTGATGACCCATACCGAGTTTTGTAACAATTCATTCATGCGTTCAAAAAATACAGCATTTTAGCACTTAATTCAAATTGGCCGACAGCCAAAATGGCCGATCTGAGAAAATTGGATATCAGTCGACTCGGCATGATGCCCTGAATGTAACAAGACCACTTTTATAATTTTTTGGACAAACCGTTCAGAAGTTATAAACAAAAATAGCTATTTTCTGTATCTCCGGACCAGTAGGTGGCGCTGCGCCGAAACGCATCATGTAGCCTCAGGTCATGCTTGTGATGACATGTACCAAGTTTGGTCTGAATACAATTAAGCGTTGCGGAGATACAGACTTACGTTTGTTTTTGCAAGCTCTACGTAAAAT
Source organism: Moxostoma hubbsi (assembly GCA_032164185.1). Lineage (NCBI taxonomy): Eukaryota > Metazoa > Chordata > Actinopteri > Cypriniformes > Catostomidae > Moxostoma > Moxostoma hubbsi. Next base: position 34,673,222 of record JAVLUX010000012.1, read on the forward strand.
TTGATTGTGCGTTTTTCGAGAACGGTTTGTCGAATCAACTTGATTTCCATAACTTTTTGTTGGCACTGCTTGAAGATGATGTGGTGCAATTTTGGTGAAAATCGGACAAACCGTCTAGGACGAGTTCGCAAAAGTAGGTTTTTTGGACAATTCAAAATGGCGGAAAATTTTTTATGACGGAAAATGACGTCATAGGGTGCAATCGAATCGTCATGAGCTCATGAATCAGAGGAAAAAAGGAATTTTGTTGATAGGCCTTACGGTTCAAAAGTTATTAGCATAATATTTTTGAAACTTTGGACAGGTGGTGGCGCTAGAGGGAATGAGTTAGAGACACCAAAATTGGTCAATTTGATGTTGGGACTGTCCTCTATCAGAATGTCAAACCGTTACAACTTTCCCGCATACACTTCTATGGGCTGCCATAGACGCCCAGTCGGAAGAAGAAGAAGAAGAAGAAGAAGAAGAAGAAGAATAAGAACCAGAACAGACACAATAGGTGCCTCCGCACCTTCGGTGCTTGGCCCCTAAATATAGCTGCAAGCAGCCATTACCGGGGCCAAGCGCAAAGATGATAAGACATGCCAACATGGCTGGAATGGTCAGACCAACTGCAGCAAGTAGCACTTAAAGACATGTAAAGATGAATTTAGGCAAATGGATGAAAAATCATAAACATTAACTAAAAATATGATTTAATTGATTATCACTTTCGAGAAATAGGTGGTGCAGTTGATGCGGTTTATGATTTTTGGACAAACCGTTCATAAGTTATAAACAAAAATAGCCATTTTTTGTATCTCCGGACCAGTAGGTGGCGCTGCGCCGAAACGCACCATGTAGCCTCAGGTCATGCTTGTGATGACATGTACCAAGTTTGGTCTGAATACAATTAAGCTTTGCGGAGATACAGCCTTACGTTTGTTTTTGCAAGCGCTACGTAAAATTTGTTTGTGCGTTTATCAAAAATGGTTTGACGAATCAACTTGAATTCCATAACTTTTTGTTGGCACTGCTTGAAGATGATCTGGTGCAATTTTGGTGAAAATTGGACAAACCGTCAAGAACGAGTTCGCAAAAGTAGGTTTTTTGGACAATTCAAAATGGCGGAAAAAGTTTTATGACGGAAAAAACGTCATATGGTGCAATCGAATCGTCATGAGCTCAGGAATCAGAGGAAAAAAGAATTTTGTTGATAGGCCTTACGGTTCAAAAGTTATTAGCATAATATTTTTGAAAATTTGGACAGGTGGTGGCGCTAGAGGGAATGAGTTAGAGACACCAAAATTGGTGTATTTGATGTTGGGACTGTCCTCTATCAGAATGTCAGACCGTTACAACTTTCCCACATACGCTTCTATGGGCTGCCATAGACGCCCAGTCAGAAGAAGAATAACAATAATAACTAGATGGCGCTGTTTCGAAACTTCTCTGGCTCCTTCAGGGCATCGTACTGATGACCCATACCGAGTTTTGTAACAATTCATTCATGCGTTCAAAAAATACAACATTTTAGCACTTAATTCAAATTGGCCGACAGCCAAAATGGCCGATCTGAGAAAATTGGATATCAGTCGACTCGGCATGATGCCCTGAATGTAACAAGACCACTTTTATGATTTTTGGACAAACCGTTCAGAAGTTATAAACAAAAATAGCTATTTTTGTATCTCCGGACCAGTAGGTGGCGCTGCGCCGAAACGCAGCATGTAGCCTCAGGTCATGCTTCTGATGACATGTACCAAGTTTGGTCTGAATACAATTAAGCGTTGCGGAGATACAGACTTACGTTTGTTTTTGCAAGCTCTACATAAAATTTGATTGTGCGTTTTTCGAAAACGGTTTGACGAATCAACTTGATTTCCATAACTTTTTGTTGGCACTGCTTGAAGATGATGTGGTGCAATTTTGGTGAAAATCGGACAAACCGTCTAGGACGAGTTCGCAAAAGTATTTTTTTTGGACAATTCAAAATGGCAGAAATTTTTTTATGACGGAAAATGACGTCATAGGGTGCAATCGAATCGTCATGAGCTCAGGAATCAGAGGAAAAAAGAATTTTGTTGATAGGCCTTACGGTTCAAAAGTTATTAGCATAATATTTTTGAAACTTTGGACAGGTGGTGGCGCTAGCGGGAATGAGTTAGAGACACCAAAATTGGTCAATTTGATGTTGGGACTGTCCTCTATCAGAATGTCAAACCGTTACAACTTTCCCGCATACGCTTCTATGGGCTGCCATAGACACCCAGTCGGAAGAAGAAGAATAATAATAATAAATATAGCTGCAAAGCAGCCATTACCGGGGCCAAGCGCATAGAAGATGACAAGACATGCCAACATGGCTGGAATGGTCAGACCAACTGCAGCAAGTAGCAATTAAAGACATGTAAAGATGAATTTAGGCAAATGGATGAAAAATCATACATTAACTAAAAATATGATTTAATTATCACTTTTGACAAGTAGGTGGTGCAGTTATGAAATGTATGTGGTGTGGTCAGAGTGAGGTGACAATGAGACATATAAAGTTTGGTGTCAATATATCAAGGCAATGCAGAGATAAAGCCTGAATGGTAATTTTGGCAGCATGCGTAAGCTTTGATCTGGCAGTTTACAAAAACAGTTTTGTCTATCGTCACAAAATCCATAAATTGTAGTTGGCATGTTCTGGAGATGATACGATTTGATTTTGGTGAAAACCATAACCCTAACAGTCTAGGAGGAGTTTGAAAAAGTAGGCATTGAATGAAAATCAAGATGGCAGACAGGAAGTTTGGCTGATTATGGGAAAAATGTTATCTATGTTTTTGGCAAAACCCAAAGAATCAATTGAGAACAGTGTGATTACAATAGGTAAATTTATACAAATGTTATTAGCATTTTGGGACATTTAGTTATAACTTTTGACCAAAAGGTGGCGCTGTCTCAAAATATTTTGAGTACCTTCAGGACATGCTGCTGATGGCACATTCTGAGTTTCAAAATGTTACACCAATGCATTCGTTAAGTATAGCATTTTTATCACAATACTGTATTTAAGTCAATGGTAATTTCATGTTTTGTTCTTTTATAGCGCCACCAAGTGGCACAATACCACAATTACCATATGTGTCCTCTGAGTGAGCTCATACATGTGTATGTCAATTTTGGTGAAAATATCTCAATTTGCTTCGGAGTTATAGACATTTATGTGAAAAAACAGGTCAAAAATAACTGACTCGTGATTTTGATTGGATTTTACTACCCCTTACTATCAATATTTTGAGATTTGGGCATTGGCATGTTGCCAGCGACCTGTTTCCAAACATCTGATGGTGGTTTCGTCTCTATCGGACAATCGGTTTTGAAGATATTCGCAAATGTTTTTTAAGCGCTAAATTACAACGCTGCACAAACCATATGCCGAAACCTGGCAAGTCTGGTATCGTTGGACTCGGCAAGGATTCAGGAATCTAATAATATGACTCCCGTGAAAATAAGTCAACCCCAGCCAGAGTTATAAGCATTTAAAAATGTAATTTTACCACTAGGTGGTGCTGTTTCGAAACTTCTCTGGCTCCTTCAGGGCATCCTACTGATGACCCATACCGAGTTTTGTCACAATTCATTCATGCGTTCAAAAAATACAGCATTTTAGCACTTAATTCAAATTGGCCGACAGCCAAAATGGCCGATCTGAGAAAATTGGATATCAGTCGACTCGGCTTGATGCCCTGAATGTAACAAGACCACTTTTATGATTTTTGGACAAACCGTTCAGAAGTTATAAACAAAAATAGCTATTTTCTGTATCTCCGGACCAGTAGGTGGCGCTGCGCCGAAACGCAGCATGTAGCCTCAGGTCATGCTTTTGATGACATGTACCAAGTTTGGTCTGAATACAATTAAGCGTTGCGGAGATACAGACTTACGTTTGTTTTTGCAAGCTCTACGTAAAATTTGATTGTGCGTTTTTCGAAAACGGTTTGACGAATCAACTTGATTTCCATAACTTTTTGCTGGCACCGCTTGAAGATGATCTGGTGCAATTTTGGTGAAAATCGGACAAACCGTCTAGGACGAGTTCGCAAAAGTAGTTTTTTTGGACAATTCAAAATGGCGGAAAATTTTTTACGACGGAAAATGACGTCATAGGGTGCAATCGAATCGTCATGAGCTCAGGAATCAGAGGAAAAAAGAATTTTGTTGATAGGCCTTACGGTTCAAAAGTTATTAGCATAATATTTTTGAAACTTTGGACAGGTGGTGGCGCTAGCGGGAATGAGTTAGAGACACCAAAATTGGTCAATTTGATGTTGGGACTCTCCTCTATCAGAATGTCAAACCGTTACAACTTTCCCGCATACGCTTCTATGGGCTGCCATAGACACCCAGTCGGAAGAAGAATAATAATAATAATAAATATAGCTGCAAAGCAGCCATTACCGGGGCCAAGCGCAAAGAAGATGACAAGACATGCCAACATGGCTGGAATGGTCAGACCAACTGCAGCAAGTAGCAATTAAAGACATGTAAAGATGAATTTAGGCAAATGGATGAAAAATCATACATTAACTAAAAAAATGATTTAATTATCACTTTTGACAAGTAGGTGGTGCAGTTATGAAATGTATGTGGTGTGGTCAGAGTGAGGTGACAATGAGACATATAAAGTTTGGTGTCAATATATCAAGGCAATGCAGAGATAAAGCCTGAATGGTAATTTTGGCAGCATGCGTAAGCTTTGATCTGGCAGTTTACAAAAACAGTTTTGTCTATCGTCACAAAATCCATAAATTGTAGTTGGCATGTTCTGGAGATGATACGATTTGATTTTGGTGAAAACCATAACCCTAACAGTCTAGGAGGAGTTTGAAAAAGTAGGCATTGAATGAAAATCAAGATGGCAGACAGGAAGTTTGGCTGATTATGGGAAAAATGTTATCTATGTTTTTGGCAAAACCCAAAGAATCAATTGAGAACAGTGTGATTACAATAGGTAAATTTATACAAATGTTATTAGCATTTTGGGACATTTAGTTATAACTTTTGACCAAAAGGTGGCGCTGTCTCAAAATATTTTGAGTACCTTCAGGACATGCTGCTGATGGCACATTCTGAGTTTCAAAATGTTACACCAATGCATTCGTTAAGTATAGCATTTTTATCACAATACTGTATTTAAGTCAATGGTAATTTCATGTTTTGTTCTTTTATAGCGCCACCAAGTGGCACAATACCACAATTTCCATATGTGTCCTCTGAGTGAGCTCATACATGTGTATGTCAATTTTGGTGAAAATATCTCAATTTGCTTCGGAGTTATAGACATTTATGTGAAAAAACAGGTCAAAAATAACTGACTCGTGATTTTGATTGGATTTTACTACCCCTTACTATCAATATTTTGAGATTTGGGCATTGGCATGTTGCCAGCGACCTGTTTCCAAACATCTGATCGTGGTTTCGTCTCTATCGGACAAGCGGTTTCGAAGATATTCGCAAATGTTTTTTAAGCGCTAAATTACAACGCTGCACAAACCATATGCCGAAACCTGGCAAGTCTGGTATCGTTGGACTCGGCAAGGATTCAGGAATCTAATAATATGACTCCCGTGAAAATAAGTCAACCCCAGCCAGAGTTATAAGCATTTAAAAATGTAATTTTACCACTAGGTGGCGCTGTTTCGAAACTTCTCTGGCTCCTTCAGGGCATCCTACTGATGACCCATACTGAGTTTTGTAACAATTCATTCATGCGTTCAAAAAATACAGCATTTTAGCACTTAATTCAAATTGGCCGACAGCCAAAATGGCCGATCTGAGAAAATTGGATATCAGTCGACTCGGCATGATGCCCTGAATGTAACAAGACCACTTTTATGATTTTTGGACAAACCGTTCAGAAGTTATAAACAAAAATAGCTATTTTCTGTATCTCCGGACCAGTAGGTGGCGCTGCGCCGAAACGCAGCATGTAGCCTCAGGTCATGCTTGTGATGACATGTACCAAGTTTGGTCTGAATACAATTAAGCGTTGCGGAGATACAGACTTACGTTTGTTTTTGCAAGCTCTACGTAAAATTTGATTGTGCGTTTTTCGAGAACGATTTGACGAATCAACTTGATTTCCATAACTTTTTGTTGGCATTGCTTGAAGATGATGTGGTGCAATTTTGGTGAAAATCGGACAAACCGTCTAGGACGAGTTTGCAAAAGTAGGTTTTTTGGACAATTCAAAATGGCGGAAATTTGTTTATGACGGAAAACGACGTCATAGGGTGCAATCGAATCGTCATGAGCTCAGGAATCAGAGGAAAAAAGAATTTTGTTGATAGGCCTTAAGGTTCAAAAGTTATTAGCATAATATTTTTGAAACTTTGGACAGGTGGTGGCGCTAGAGGGAATGAGTTAGAGACACCAAAATTGGTCAATTTGATGTTGGGACTGTCCTCTATCAGAATTTCAAACCGTTACAACTTTCCCGCATACGCTTCTATGGGCTGCCATAGACGCCCAGTCGGAAGAATAATAATAATAATAATAAATATAGCTGCAAGCAGCCATTACCGGGGCCAAGCGCAAAGATGATGACAAGACATGCCAACATGGCTGGAATGGTCAGACCAACTGCAGCAAGTAGCACTTAAAGAGATGTAAAGATGAATTTAGGCAAATGGATGAAAAATCATAAACATTAACTAAAAATATGATTTAATTGATTATCACTTTCGACAAATAGGTGGTGCAGTTGCTGCGGTTTATGATTTTTGGACAAACCGTTCATAAGTTATAAACAAAAATAGCAATTTTTTGTATCTCCGGACCAGTAGGTGGCGCTGCACCGAAACGCAGCATGTAGCCTCATGTCATGCTTGTGATGACATGTACCAAGTTTGGTCTGAATACAATTAAGCGTTGCTTAGATACAGCCTTACTTTTGTTTTTGCAAGTGCTACTTAAAATTTGTTTGTGCGTTTATCGAAACGGTTTGACGAATCAACTTGATTTCCATAACTTTTTGCTGGCACCGCTTGAAGATGATCTGGTGCAATTTTGGTGAAAATCGGACAAACCGTCTAGGACGAGTTCGCAAAAGTAGGTTTTTTGGACAATTCAAAATGGTGGAAAATTTTTTATGATGGAAAATGACGTCATAGGGTGCAATCGAATCGTCCTGAGGTCAGGAATCAGAAGAAAAAAGAATTTTGTTGATAGGCCTTACGGTTCAAAAGTTATTAGCATAATATTTTTGAAACTTTGGACAGGTGGTGGCGCTAGAGGGAATGAGTTAGAGACACCAAAATTGGTCAATTTGATGTTGGGACTGTCCTCTATCAGAATGTCAAACTGTTACAACTTTCCCGCATACGCTTCTATGGGCTGCCGTAGACGCCCAGTCGAAAGAAGAAGAAGAATAATAATTAAAGCTGCAAGCAGCAATGACGGGCCCAAGCCGGTTGCACCGCAACCCTGGTGCCTTTAGTTACCGGGCTCATTTCCACTTGGTGGCTTTCGGAAAACAAAGGATGATGGACACAGCAACAACTCAAAAATATAGCTGCAAGCAGCAATGCGATTCCTCCTCAAAATGGCAAATCATTTAAAATTGATCAATAGAGGGTTGGGGTTAAACCCTCCCAATGAAAAAATCCAAAAAACATGTCTTTCTGTCTGAATCCTAAACTAAACATTTTCAGTGTACAGGAAAATCCATCATGCCGGACCTTATGGATCCTGTAGGGTTTTTTGTTTACAATGAGAAATGAGGTATGTTCACCAGGTTTCAGAAAAACTAAATAAATGGGGTGGAAATACAATCACTTTGAAAAAATGACATTTGGGCATGGCCTGTAGCGCCCCCTATGGGCGAATGTGAGCCATTCTTGGTTTGTAGGTTCCTGTTGGCCTGTAGTATTAATGTACCAAATTAGAAAGTATTTGACAAAAAAATGTGCAATTTGGGAATGGCCTTTAGCACCCCCTAAGGGCGAATGTGAGACATTCTTGGTTTGTGGATTTCTGTTGGCCTGTAGTGTCAATATACCAAATTAGAAAATTTTTGACCATAAAATGGGAATTTTGGGCATAGCCTGTAGTGCCCCCTAATGGCGAATATGGGCAATTCTTTGTTTGTGGGTTCCTGTTGGCCTGTAGTATCAATGTACCAAATTAGAACATTTTTGACCAGCAAATGGGAATTTAGGGCGTGGCCTGTAGCGCCCCCTAAGGGCGAATGTGGGCCATTCTTGGTTTGTGGATTCCTGTTGGCCTGTAGTATCAATATACAAAATTAGAACATTTTTGACCAGAAAATGGGAATTTTGGGCATGGCCTGTAGCGCCCCCTAAGGGCGAATGTGGGATATTCTTTACGCAGTACTTCAGAGTGATGTCATCTTGAAGTATATATATATAGGTCTGTTTCTAACCCACACCTATAATATCACTTCTGAAGGCATGGATTAAACCACTGGAGTGGTATGGATTACTTTTATGCTGCATTTATGTGATTTTTGTAGCTTCTGAGTTCTGATCACCATTCAAGTCATTGAAAGGTTCAACAGGGTTGAGATAATCTTCTAAAAAGCTTAATTTGTGTTCACTAGAAGAAAGAAAATAATACACATCTGGGATGGAATGAGGGTGAGTATACGATGAGAGAAATTTATTTTTGGGGTGAAAACCATTTGTAGGCCTACTTTTTATTTACTTGGAAAATTGTTACTGTCTCTTTAAGAGGATTTTAAACGCATTTCATTCAAGGCACAGTCTGTGCGGCTTGTTTCATTGAGTTTAATCTTTTTAGAACTGTGAAGTCTCATTATTTTCATGCTGTTACATCTGTATTCATTTCAGAGATTAATTGATTGAGATTGTGAAACTACATACAACCGACAAACCTCCATGAAGATGCGAGTAAAAATGAGATGCCTCGCGCTGTCAGACACAACGCTGATAATCATTCTCGGAAGTGTTGATACTAGATTTAGATTCGCGATTTCTTCATCAACTGTTTATGTTCACTTGAGACAAAACAGACAATATATCATGTATTTTGACATTTTGTTGTATGAAATTGTCCGTTCAAACGCAAGAAGAAGCGAATGCGATCTCTCATCGGGGCTCGTGAGTTAGACGTGACGCTGCTCGCTGTTTCACACAAATATTTATTTGAGTTGTTTTGCCATTTGTTGAGTTGAATGGTGTAAAATCGCTTGAAAGTTCAAACAGGAAAGTGTTAAAAACACATACAACAGACAAACATTGCTCGCATTGATGATGCGAGTAAAAATGAGATCGCCTCACTATCGCGTGCTGTCAGTGAACACGCAGATGAAACATCATTCTCGGAAGTATTGATACTTTAGGATCGATCCGTCCATCCCTTCTTTCTTTAGACATATGTTTCATGTTTGTGTGATAAGTGTTCGCGGAGTTTCACTTGATTTTTCTGACGTGTATCAGACAGATGATCGCTAAGACAGATTCGGCGCACCCTGTTTATTTTCGTTATTTTACAAAAGCTCAAGGTTTTGTTGTTATTGTAAGTGTACACAAATAAAAGTAGACCTTTTATAGTTTGTAATGATCTCTTCCATGTATCTGAATGGGCAAAAATGACGCAGTATTTTGTTTAAGTTTTTTCCGCTGTTTAGAACAATGCATCTGAAAGGACGTCACAGCGCCATTGTTGACCCCCGTAATAATGCCAGAATTCAATAATGGTTCCCGATTTCAGATTCCACGCAAACATTTATTTGAGTTGTAATGCCATTTGTTGAGTTGAATAGTGTAAAATCACTTGAATATTCAAACTGGGAAGCAGTAAAACACATCTCACTGACCTTTGTGCAGTAACTCTCATCGGGGCTTGTGCGTTAGACGCGACGCATCTCGCGGTTTCACACAAAACTGCTCACAAACATTTATTTGAGTTGTTTCGTCATTTTTTCCCCAGAAATAACTAGCAATACTCCTACAAATAAATGCTTCGTAACTAAAACGTTTTGACTTTCAATAGAAAATATAGACAACACATGTTAAATGACGTTCTTACCTTGCAAAAATCGCCTCAGTATTTAATTTGAAGCAGTAAATCCAACACTGGAGTAAATCTCTCGTGATATCACCTTCCCATTGAAATGAAGGAAGACGGTGATGACGATACAGTTATTATTCTTGCCCAGTAACCCCTTAACCAATCATATGTGCCTTTAGCTTTTATTGTCATGAGTATCTGGGCAGATTTCAGAAATAAAATCCCCTTAACCAATCACATGTGCCTTTAGCTTTTATTGTCATGAGTATCTGGGCAGATTTCAGAAATAAAATCGGTGATTGGACGACGATGACACTGAGACAGGAACCATGGGAATAATTGTTCCCAAATTTGAACGCTCTGGCTGTAAATGGTTAAAGGTTGTTAAAAATTGTATCCGCCACTCAGTTGATGTATATAGTGAGTGGGGACACATTGTTTGCCTTTTTTCTGGATTCGACTGCAAAAGAGCTCAACCAACTGTTGAACTCAGTCCCTGCCCATTCTGGACTTAGACCTGTTGTAAATCATTGAACAATGAGGCTTGGATGCCCTCTATTGGACATTTCTTGTAATTGCCACTCCGAGAATGAACAGACAGTGGATTAAACATGGGTTTTCTTGTACTTTTCCATTTCAGTTGATATTTTGACTGTATTTTATTGATCTAAAATGTACTAAATATTTAAGATATCAAGGATACCTTCGGAATTGAAAATGTGCAATGCATTGACATTAGTCTGTATTTTTCGACCATGTTCAGGGTGAAGGCGCTGGCGAAAATTTGTCACTCTGCCAGCTAGATGCATGATTGTTTCAACAAGGTCCGGTACCCGAACTGGGTGAGGCGAGGCTTTAGTTCTTTGTTGTATTCACCTGCAACGGCGTGTGTAACATTTTTCTGTCAACTCTGCATACAGGTGAAACTCGAAAAATTAGAATATCGTGCAAAAGTTAATGTAAATCATACTATGTTGAACACAAGAGGGCAGTATAGCCCTATGTATTACTTCACAAGACCCCCCTCCCTTCCTCCTCCTCACACACAGAGACTCAGAGAGTGACTGGAAAATTCTGACATTTTCTCCACATTCAAACCAAAATATCTGACTTTCTGTTGGTCGGAGCTAATGACTGTAAATTAGAAAGTTGTCCAGCTTGAGGAAAACTATATCAATACCAATTTTTGTACCTGTAGATGAAACTAACCCCCCACTTTTTTGTCAAAAGGTGGCGCTACTGAGCCCCTCACCACACCCATTTCTGAAACTTTGCACGTCTACTGGCTAATAAATGTGACGTGTCTGTCGAGTTTCATGCAATTTCAATTATGTTAAGAGTCTCAAAAGCATCAATAAAGAATAGTAAAGTTTGAAGCGTTGCCACGGCAACATTATCTTAAATATCAATAATCCTTTCACAGGTCTAAATCTGCCGTGTGTTTACATTATACACGTAAAGTTTGAAGCAAATCGGGTAAAAACAAGAGGGTGATTTCAAAGCATTTTGAAAGTGACACACTTCCTGCTGCCAGTTGGTGGCGCTATAACTTTGACTCACAACAGTCACATCCATGTGATCGGCCTCTTACAACGAACACTGCTGAAGTTTCATCAAGATCTGTTAATTTATGCAGAAGTTATAACACACTTCCTGTCTCACTTTTCTCGCCATAAATTTGTTTCCTCGCCACGGCCAAACCGTTCGAGATATCAAAAATCGGCTGGCAATTTTCCATCCTCAATGTCTTGACTTCATGCTGACTGAGATTCGTGGCGATTAAATGATTTCTCTAGGAGGAGTATTTCCAATTCCATTGCATACGTTTTCCAAACATCCCTAAATAGCTGACTTCCTGTTGGGCTGAGGTAAAATGTAAGAGCATGAAGGATATATGAAACGATGAGATCTATATGTGTACCGACTTTCATATTATTACATGCAAGTGTGTTTGATTTATGGACCAAGGTTTCGGACCCCGTTCCAGGGGGCGCAGTTAAGCCCCCCTGCCACGCCCGGGTACCATCTTCAGCCCAGCGTTTTCAAGAGTTTTAGAGCACGTTAAGGTCCCCAAAAGTGCCCGAATAGTCGATAAAATAATAATAATAATAATAATCCTAAGGAAAACAATAGGGCCTTCGCCTTTTCAAGGCTTGGGCCCTAATAATTAGGAGGAAAACAATAGGGCCTTCGCCTTTTCAAGGCTTGGGCCCTAATAATAATAATCCTAAGGAAAACAATAGGGCCTTCGCCTTTTCAAGGCTTGGGCCCTAATAATAATAATCCTAAGGAAAACAATAGGGCCTTCGCCTTTTCAAGGCTTGGGCCCTAAATAGCCATTTTTTGTATCTCCGGACCAGTAGGTGGCGCTGCGCCGAAACGCAGCATGTAGCCTCAGGTCATGCTTGTGATGACATGTACCAAGTTTGGTCTGAATACAATTAAGCGTTGCGGAGATACAGACTTACGTTTGTTTTTGCAAGCTCTACGTAAAATTTGATTGTGCGTTTTTCGAGAACGGTTTGACGAATCAACTTGATTTCCATAACTTTTTGTTGGCACTGCTTGAAGATGATCTGGTGCAATTTTGGTGAAAATCGGACAAACCGTCTAGGACGAGTTCGCAAAAGTAGGTTTTTTGGACAATTCAAAATGGCGGAAAATTTTTTATGACGGAAAATGACGTCATAGGGTGCAATAATAAGAACCAGAACAGACACAATAGGTGCCTCCGCACCTTCGGTGCTTGGCCCCTAATAAGAACCGGAACAGACACAATAGGTGCCTCCGCACCTTCGGTGCTTGGCTCCTAATAATAAGAACCGGAACAGACACAATAGGTGCCTCCCCACCTTCGGTGCTTGGCCCCTAATAAGAACCGGAACAGACACAATAGGTGCCTCCGCACCTTCGGTGCTTGGCCCCTAATAAGAACCGGAACAGACACAATAGGTGCCTCCGCACCTTTGGTGCTTGGCCCCTAATAATAATAAGAACCTGAACAGACACAATAGGTGCCTCCGCACCTTCGGTGCTTGGCCCCTAATAAGAACCGGAACAGACACAATAGGTGCCTCCGCACCTTCGGTGCTTGGCCCCTAATAATAATAAGAACCGGAACAGACACAATAGGTGCCTCCGCACCTTCGGTGCTTGGTCCCTAATAAGAACCGGAACAGACACAATAGGTGCCTCCGCACCTTCGGTGCTTGGCCCCTAATAAGAACCGGAACAGACACAATAGGTGCCTCCGCACCTTTGGTGCTTGGCCCCTAATAAGAACCGGAACAGACACAATAGGTGCCTCCGCACCTTCGGTGCTTGGCCCCTAAAAATGCACGTGATCACATAATTGCGAAGAATGCTCCACAGACTACACTGTTAGCACATGCAGTTTTTCTTGCATGCGAGCTGCGGGACGAAAAGGAATGGAAGGAGTTAAAAATGAAAATATTTGGCGCCTGTTTTTTCCCCTATAGGAGCCAATGGCTCCTTAATTGATTTTTTTGTTTGGAGCCCTGTTGTGGAATTAGATAAGATATGATTCTTTATCGTGTTTAAAAATAATTAAATAATAATTGTATTAATAACCCCAGTGAGCAAGCCGAAGGCGACTGTGGCAAGGAACACAAAACTCCAAAAGATTATGGTTAATGGAGAAAAATAACCTTGGGAGAAACCAGACTCACTGTGGGGGGCCAGTTCCCCTCTGGCTAACATCAAGAATAATGTAAATAAGAATTATTTATAGTTAAAAAAACATGATTTAAAAAATTATTAAACTTATTAAGTGCTAAGGGTCAGTATTTAGACAGTGATTGTGTTTGAACTGCAAGATTAGTGACCAGTGTCTTTGAAGTCCATCCTTGATTAAATTCCAGAAGTTCACTTAGATGCAATTGTCCTTGTTTGGCTGATGAAGGCTTTTGTTGGCAATAGTTAGTCTATGTATCCCATTTCAAGATCGTAGTCCATGGTGATGGGGCATCTGAAGTCTCCGTGAGAGGCTGGATACAAACTGGAGCTGACGAACGCTATTTACCTCGGGACTGGCGTCCCGAGATAACAGCAGAAAAGCAGATGGGAAATAATTAGCATAGCTGATGTTCATAATATTAATGCATTATAACTGATTCAGCAGTAGTAAAAAAGCATTATGTGAATGCTTGGTTAAAGAGATGCGTCTTTAATCTAGTTTTAAACTGGGACAGCGAGGAAGGCTATTCCAGAGTTTAGGAGCTAAATGTGAGAACGCCCTCCCTCCATTAGTGGACTTAGATATCCTAGGTATGACCAGAAGCCTCGAATTTATTGATCTTAAAGAGCGCGATGGATTGTATGGCGATAGAAGATCCGTTAAATACACCGGAGCTAAACCATTTAGGGCTTTATAGGTCAGTAGTAATACTTTGTAATTGATACGGAACTTAATAGGTAGCCAGTGTAGAGATGATAAAATCGGTGTTATATGATCATATTTTCTTGACCTAGTAAGAACTCTAGCGGGTGCATTTTGGACTAACTGTAGCTTGTTTATTGAGGATGCAGGGCAACCAGCTAATAAAGCATTACAGTAATCTAGTCTCAAGGTCATGAATGCATGAACTAACTTTTCTGCATCAGAAACAGATAGCATGTTACAGATAGCATGCCCCTGCTGCCATTTACCCCCACCGCCCAACTCAGGCCGGGGCACCATCCGGACTGCCTACCACCCCCCCTCCCATTTCTGGAGAGGAAGTCAGCGACAGCCATCTGCACCCCTGGTCTGTGGACCACCTTGATCTTAAAGGGTTGGAGGGCAAGATACCAACGGGTGATCCGGGTGGTATTCTTCATGCGGTGGAGCCATTGGAGTGGGGCGTGATCCGAGCAGAGAGTGAAGGCCCGCCCCAGCAGGTAATATCGGAGAGTGAGGACCGCCCACTTGATGGCCAAACACTCCTTCTCCACAATGCTGTATTTGGTTTCCCTTAAGGAGAGCTTTCGGCTGATGTACAGCACTGGGTGCTCCTCCCCCTCCACCACCTGTGAGAGTACGGCCTCTCTGAAACGTCCATCTGCAATACAAAAGGGAGAGAGAATTTAGGTGCATGTAAAAGCGGCTCCCCACAAAGTGCGGCTTTGACCTGCATAAACGCCTGTTGGCACTGCTCCGACCATTGGACCGGATCTGGAGCCCCCTTTTTAGTGAGGTCAGTCAGCAGGCTGGTGATGTCTGTATAGTTAGGCACAAACCTCCTATAATAGCCAGCCAGCCCCAGGAACTGCCTCACCCCCTTTTTGGTTTTAGGTCTTGGGCAGGTCGCAATCGCCGCGGTCTTGTCAATTTGGGGAAGCACCCGGCCATGACCCAAGTGGAACCCCAGATACCGTACCTCCACACGCCCAATTGCGTACTTCTTGGGGTTTGCTGTGAGCCCCGCCCGCCGCAGTGACTTCAGGACCGCCCTCAGATGCGGCGTAAGTCAAATGCGGCCAGAGGATATGGTCCATGAGATGCTGGAATGTAGCCGGGGCCCCAAACAAACCGAACAGAAGAGTCACAAATTGGTGCAAACTGAACGGCGTGGAGAAGGCTGTTTTTTCGCGGGAAATTGGTGTCAAGGGGATCTGCCAATAACCCTTTGTCAAATCCAACGTCGAATAAAACCGAGCAGTACCTAACCGATCGAGCAACTCATCAACACGGGGCATCAGGTATGCGTCAAATTTAGACACCGCGTTGACTTTTCTATAATCCACACGGAACCATACAGACCCGTCACTCTTGGGAACAAGAACAACCGGGCTGGACCAATCACTGTTGGATTCCTCTATTACCCCCATATCGAGCATCGCGTCCAATTCTTCCCGCACTATTTTCTTTTTGTGTTCGGGCAAGCGATAGGGACAGCTACGTACCACCACCCCCGGCTCGATGTGGTGTTGGATGATGTTCGTACGACCCGGTAGAGGGGAAAACACATCCGCAAACTCCTTTTGCAACTCTGCAACCTCTGCCCCCGGGGTGTTATGATTGTGGTTTGTATTCACCTCCGGCCCAAGCTCCGCCCTCTCCGGAACTACCGTAGCCAACGTCACAGGGACCGCCTCCCTACACAATTTCAAGGGGTTGAAGTGGTATATTTGACGCGTGCCCCCTCTATCGGTTCGCTTAACCTCATAATCGAGATCCCCCACTCGTCGTGTGACCTCAAAGGGTCCTTGCCACTTTGCGAGTAATTTAGAGCTCGATGTTGGGAGCAATATGAGTACTTTATCTCCCAGTGCAAATTCCCTTAGCTGAGTACCCCTTTCATACAGCGTGCTTTGGCGTTCTTGGGCTCGGAGCAAACTCCCCTGTGTTAGTTTCCCCAAAGTGTGGAGCTTTGCTCTGAGATCAAGGACGTATTGAATTTCATTCTTACTATCTGAAGGCCCCTCCTCCTAGGCTTCACATAAGACGTCAAGCACACAGCGTGGGCACCGCCCATACAGCAGCTCAAATGGAGAGAAGCCAGTGGAGGCTTGCGGGACCTCTCGTACTGCGAATAACAGGGAGTCTAGCCATTTAACTAATACAATGCGATGTACACGTGCTGTCCATTCTAATGGCCCGACAAGGTCCATCCCAATTCTCTCGAAGGGGACCTCGACCAGAGACAGGGGCGCAATGGCGCTTTTGGGGTGGCTGGTGGATTTACCAGCTGACATTCGCGGCATGCCGCACTCCACCTGTGGACGTTGCTGCCAATGCCTGGCCAATAAAAATGGGCTATTAGACGGAGTAGTGTCTTTCTTTCCCCCAAGTGACCCGCCATGGGATTATAATGAGCCGTCTGTAATACCATTTCCCGGCAGCTCTATGGAATCAAAAGCTGGGTTATATTTTCCTTTGTATGAGCATCCTGCGTCACTCTATACAATCGGTCATTTATAATGGCAAAATAAGGAAATGAAAGAGCGATGTCTGGCTGGAGTTGCTGACCATCGATTACTCTCACTTGGTCGAAGGCATGCTTGAAGGTTTAGTCCCGCGACTGCTACAAAGGGAAGTCCCCCTCAAGGAATTCCCTGAGAAGGGGAGGGGCGGTAGCCCCCTTCCCTCATCATTCTGACTTGGAGCGGTCAAGGACGCCCCAGGCTACGCCTCCCCTGCCAGAACATCGCACGTAACACATCTCCTTGCTTTCATGCAGGACCCATCCGCGCATATTCCCTTTAGTACATTCTTGAATTCAGGCCAATCAGTTCCCAAAATCAGCGGATGGGTGAGGCGGGAACTAACCGCGGCCTCGACTCTATGTTTTGTTGAGGGTGAGGGTGTATGGTAAATGCTCCCTCATCACTTTTTTTATTATTATTATTTATTAATAATAATTAATTAACTTTCTGTTGTTATTTCTTTATTGAATCTTGAGACACTTTGTGACCAGAAAAAAAGCTAATATTCCTTAATGTGTGCATTTAGCCCTACAGAAGACTGGGATTTGGGATTCAGTTTAAGTTTTTTTAGAGGTAGCGATTTTAATGTAATGATGATGCCTTGATTTAATTAACGTGTGCATGCAAGTAGTCTTAGATATTTTCTTAAAAATAACTACTCTTTTACACACCTACATGCACAAAATATGAATTTTCTAAAATAGTGAAAACAATGTACGTGTAGTGCCATAACAACTTAGCAAGATAATTTGTGGTGATAACTTTAATTAAAATCTTGAAGCCATTGATTATGTGAAGGATCTTAGTAAGATTATGATATGCATCCTAAAAAAATATAAATTTTTTCATTATATTTTTGTCAATGCTATTCATAGAACAGTGGGGAGAGGAGAGACAATGGATAGAAGGGGCAACTAAATGAGTAAATCTTACACGAGCCAGATATGAACTTGCATTGCCCATATGTGCACCATGATTCAATGTAACTTTCGGAAGCTAATCTCTAGGCCATGGCTGCAACAGGCGCTTAATTCAAAAGTA
Organism: Moxostoma hubbsi; assembly: GCA_032164185.1. Classification (NCBI taxonomy): domain Eukaryota; kingdom Metazoa; phylum Chordata; class Actinopteri; order Cypriniformes; family Catostomidae; genus Moxostoma; species Moxostoma hubbsi. The sequence continues at coordinate 34,691,213 of JAVLUX010000012.1, forward strand.
ATTTAAAAACCGTGCATGTTATCATTTTACCAAATTATGTCAAACCATCTCCTTAGGGCCTGTGTTTGTGTATAATCATAAAATTGCTTGGAGGCCAATTCTCATTTGTTTTGATGCAAACCTGAGAGAAATTTGAAACATCAAACGTGTTTCACATACACAGGGACAGCAACAGAGTGAAGGATAAAACTATTGTCAAATTCTTCTAGCTAGCTAGTGCTTTCTGAGATGTTTTATCCTTGGTCCCTGATGTAGCTTGGGTTTAAAAAAGTGTTTATTGAAATGTATTAGTATCCTTGACTGATTGCCTTGAAAATATGTGTTTTTTTATTTGGTTACAGGTTGGACATACTGTAAAAACACTGGCGAAGACTCAAGCAAACAAATAGCTGTCTAGACTACATTTATGCATGTTTACCAAAGCCAAAATCTGCAGGGATGTAAATAAACCCCCCCCCCACCTTTGGTAACATTTTGAAAAATAAACACATCTACAGGCTTTGGATTGGTCCTCAGTTGTTTTCCATTTGAAACAGTGCCTGGGTCTGAACAGAACATGCTATTTCTCCACTCTATCTGCTGGCTGTGTGAACACCGAAATGCTTGGTAAACAGCTGAGACATTAGTTAGATCAAGCCCCATCCATTAAATGATCACTCTGCATTTTGTCTCAGATGTAACAGTTGAGTACACTTGTGAATGTAGAAAATAATGGGTGGTCTATCATGACTGAAATACAAATAGGATTTTTCTAATTTTCATTACAGCTCATTTAACAAATAAAATTACATCCAATACTTCTAGGTTACTATTGTAACCTCTGTTCCCTGATGGAGGGAATGAGACATTGTGTTGAAGAAGTGATACTAGGGGTCTCTCTTGAGAGCCTCGCGGATCTCTGAACTTGAAAAAAGGCCAATGAGAAATTGGCAGACAGAATTTGCATGTCCTACCCCTGAACAAACGGGTATGAAGGGAGGGAAATCCATCTGTCCATTCGGGATTTTGCCCTTAGGAGCTGAGAATGAGGTTCGGCCATAACAGTGGCTCGGTGCAGCGTCGTGGCTGAGAGGACACAACGTCTCGTTTCCTCCAACAGGGAACAGAGGTTACAATAGTAACCTAGACGTTCCCCATCTGTCACTCACTTTGACAGTGTGTCGAAGAAGCAACACTAGGGGTCCATATTTAATCACGCCACGCCATTCTGAACCATGTTTGTGTACTGCTGATGCAGGTGCGGGCAGGCAGTTGCATGCCAAAGTGACAGTCCATGCATGTACCCTTCCCTAACATCTCATAAAATTGTCATAACCTTAAGGCAACGTGCCAGGCATTGTAGCAAGCCGCACCAGCGGCACCTTTTCTCTCTCTATGTTTCTCGCATAGAGTAAAAGCGAAATCTTTACACTCGGGGAAGGCATTCTTTTCCAATTCCTATTCATTCAGGGGGAAAAGACCCTGCGGAGACCACACCTACCCAGGCTAGGGGAGGTAAAGAGTGGTTAAATACATCACATGGGTTTTCAGGCCACATGTGGAAAATAGCGTGGTGGTAGATCATACCTGCTGAGAGGGAGAAGTTGCTACAACACGGCAACAGGGGGGTAGCGGGGACTGCCCAAGGGAGACACGGGTAAGGGAGACGTGAGTCCGCTAGCAAGGGGACCGTACCTTGGAAAATACACACAGGAGGATTAATCCACACAGGGGCCCATACTGCGGAGCACCAATTCCTGTACAGAGTAGTTTCAGTACCCGTACTGGGTCTGGTCTGGGAGTTCCGGACCAGAGTGCTAGGGAGGAGTCATCAAGGGAGCCGAGTGAGTGTGATCTCCTGGGATAAGTGCGCACATGATTGCCTCAGTGGATGGGAAAGGCGCTAGATGCAAGCAGTACACCAGGTCAGTTGTTTCCATGTTACCCAGTTCTACTGGCTCGGACCTGAGAGAACACGGGATGAAACCAAGATCTCATCCCTGAGATTGTAAAATCTTGTAAAGGTATTGGGTGTTGCCCAACCCGCTGCTCTGCATATGTCTGCTAGGGAGGTGTCATTGGGCAGTGCCCACGAGGATGCCACACATCTCGTGGAGTGTGCTCGAACACGCAAGGGGGCGGGCACGGCCCGGGTGTGATAGGTCAGTGCTATGGTGTCAACCACCTAGTGGGAAAGCCTCTGTTTGGAGACAGCGTTCCCTTTCCGCTGTCCACCAAAGCAGACAATGAGCTGCTCAGAACGTCTAAAGCTCTGCGTGCAGTCCACATAAGTAAGCAGGGCATGCACTGGACACAGCAACGAAAGGGCTGGGTCTGCCTCCTCCCAGGGCAGCGCTTGCAGGTTCACTACCTGGTCTCTGAAGGGAGTCGTAGGAACCTGGGGCATGTAGCCTGGTCGAGGTCTTAGGACGACATGAGTGTCTGCTGGACCGAATTCCTGGCAGATGTCACTGACAGAGAACGCTTGCTGGTCCCCAACCCTCTTAATGGATGTGAGCGCGATCAGCAGGGCTGTCTTCAGGGAGAGGGCCTTGAGCTCGACTGATTCTAGCAGCTCGAAAGGGGATCTCTGAAGGCCTGAGAGGACCACTGAGAGATCCCAGGAGGGGAACAGGCTTTGCCAGGGAGGGTTAAACCTCTGGGCACCTCTAAGGAACCTGATAATAATGTTGTGCTTACCCAAAGACTTGCCATCTACTGCTTCGTGGTGGGCTGCAATAGCGGCAACATACACCTTCAAGGTGGAGGGGGACAGCCCCCCCTTCAACCTCTCCTGCAGGAATGAGAGGACTGACCTGATTGCACAGCTCTGTGGGTCTTTGACCAGGAAGAACACCAATTCCTGAACAGGCGCTTCTTCAGGGCGTAAAGTTGCCTGCTAGAAGGAGCTCTGCCTTGGTTGATCGTGTCTACGACGGCATGTGGTAAGCCACTTAGATCTTCCACATCTCGTCCAGGGGCCAGACGTGGAGGTTCCAGAGGTCTGGAGGCAGATGCCAGAGGGTGCCCTGTCCCTGAGAAAGAAGGTCTTTCCTCAGGGGAATTCGCCAGTGAGGGGCTTTCGCGAGGCGCACAAGATCCAAGAACCAAGTCCAAGTGGGCCAGTAGGGGGCCACCAGAATTACTTGTTCCTTGTCCTCCCTGACCTTGCACAGCACCTGTGCAAGAAGGCTAACTGGGGGAAATGCATACCTTTGCCCCCCCCCCGGGGCCAGCTGTTTGCCAGTGCGTCTGTCCCGAGGGGAGCCTCCATTTGGGAGTACCAGATCGGGCAGTGGAAGGTCTCTTGGGAAGCGAATTGGTCTACCTGTGCCTTGCCTAACCATTCCCAAATCAGCTGGACCAACTTTCAGCTGAGCACACCTTGTCGTTGCCATGTTGAGACTGCCCGGGATGTGAGTGTCGTGCAGCGACCTGAGTCGTTGGCAGTTGATGTGCCAACGCAGTGGGGCCCTTTCCAGAGGCCAGCGGCTGCTTACCCATTGCACACGTCACCCCAACCCTGTTTTGAGGCATCTATGGTGACCAGAACATATCGGGACACCGGCTGTAAGGTGACTCCTGTCCTTAGAAAACAGAGGTCTGTCCAGGGTTTGAAAGTCTGGCGGCAGGCGGGGGTGATAAACACATGGTGCATGCCACGGTGCCATGCCCATCTCGGGACTCAAGTCTGGAGCCAGTGCTGAGGTGGTCTCATATGCATCAACCCCAGCAGCACGACCACTGCGGAGGATGCCATATGCCCCAGGAGCATTTGGAAATGTTTTAGAGGAACCGCTGTGCCTGGCTTCAACAAGGTGAGGCATTTCAGCACTGACTACGCACACTCATTGGTGAGGCATGTGACCATTGAGTCTAATTCCATGCCAAGAAAAGAGATGCTCTGAACCGGGGAGAGCTTGCTCTTTTCCCAGTTGACTTGAAGCCCTAGGCGGCTGAGGTGCCTGAACACCTGGTCCCTGTGGGTGCATAGTATCTCTCGGGAGTGGGCCAGGATGAGGTATTTTAGTATGCGAATGCAAACTACCCCTAGCGGGGCAAGTGCTGCCTCTGCGATCTTCGTGAAGACGTGGGGGGACGGGAACATGCCGAAGGGGAGGACCTTGTACTGATACGCCTGGACATTGAACGTGAACCCTAGAAAGGGTCGGTGTCAAGATTGAGACGTGGAAGTACACGTCCTTCAGGTCTACCGCTGCGAACCAATCTTGATGCTGGATGCAAGTTAAGATGTTTCTTTGTGTGAAAATTTTTAACAGGAGTTTGTGTAAGACTCGGTTGAAAACTCGCAAGTCCAAGATCTTGGGTACGATTAAGTAAGGGCTGTAGTAACCCTTCTTCATCTCAGCTGGTGGAACAGGCTCTATCGCGTTTTTGAGTAGAGGGGTCGCAATCTCCGCACGCAGGGTGTTGGCGTCTTTAACGTACACAGAGATAAAGCAGACGCCACCGAAAGGGGGCGGGGGCCTGGTGAACTGGATCGCATAACCTAGTCGATGGTCCTGGCCAGCCAGCGTGACAGGTTGGGAAGTGAAAGCCATGCATCCAAGCTCCGTGCTAGGGGCACAAAGAGGATGACCGTTTTTGATGTACCCAGCGGGGCGGAGCAGGCAATGCGGCATTGAGAGGCAAAAGCACGTCCCGAGGCTCTGGTGCTGAGAGAAGACTCAAAGCACTTACCTGCCTCCTCACACCCAGCAGGGGTCGGGTTAGTGACTGAGGAGGAGGTCCCATAAAGATGTCCTCTGGACTCGTCAGAACTGGCCAGCCAGGGGGCAGCAGTCGTGGGTCCGGAGTTGGGGGGTCCACATCCGGTGTGCTGGGACTGTTGAGGTGTGGCACCGGGATGCCGTGAGAATGGCATTTGCAGGCCAGGTGACCCAGAGAAAGATGAAATTGCTCTTTTATTGAGAATGTGGGCACCGCAGCCCGATGGGGGTGCATCAAAGAAAACAAACTGAACTGAGGATTCTCCTCCCGGCTCTCCACCGGGGGACGAAGTGGTCTGCTTACCAGCTCTAGACCAAACATCTCGATCACTGGGTCGTCCGTCTCAGGAACGCTTGGGAGCCTTCCGGGTCCTGGAGGATGTTCGAGAGACGAGGGGCATGTACTTCCTGCGGGGTGCTCGATGCTGGGGCTGAGAGCTGGATCCAGGTTAAGGCAGATCTGTACTTTCCTGGAAGCCGCTGGAGGAACCCCTCGGCGAGCAGACGGAGCACGGCCCTTGCTTGTGGCATGACAGGGCATAATGTGTGAAATGGCCTCCGTCTGCTTCTTCACCGCTGAGAGCTGCTGGGCGAGGGGAGCACCGGGCAATCTTGCCAGGTGGCGACATTCTCGGGACACAGGTAGATCGCAACCACTCTGTCCACCTGGGGGACCGCCGAGTACCCGTGGACCGCTCCTCCGTCGAGGGTAGTGAGAGCGGATGAGCCAGGGGGTCGGTTACTGGCAGTAAAAGGTGCCCTTCGTGACCTCGTCAGCTCATCATGCACCTCCGGGAAGAAAGAAACCGGGTGGGGGGGGGTGCATGGCTGTGAGTGCTGCCCGGACCCGAGGAACCAATCATCCAGACACGAAGGCTGTGGGGAGGACGGAGTGTTCCAGTCCAGCCCCACGCTGATGGCAGCCTGGGCAAGCATGTCAGCCATCTGGGCATCAGCCTCTGACTGGGTGTGCCTACCTGAGGGTGGTAGCCCAATCGAGTCTTCTGCATCAGACACCGGAACACTCTCCGATGTAGCAGTGAGCTCATCATCCAGCTTGGGGGGCTCAAGGTGAGCCGTTGTCACCCTGAGCCCGGGCAGAAGTCAACGAGCGTGTCAGGGGCCGGTTGGTTCGTGGGAATGTACCCGGCAAAACCGAGCCCACTGCCATACCCAAATCGCCTCCATCTCCAGCCGGGTCATCCTCAATCCCGTGTAAAGAAGGAGCGATGCTGGGGTAGGCTGGAGTGGCATTCCTTTTTAGGAAGGACAGACGCGACCGCAATGTTGCCATGGTAAGGTTCTTGCAGTGAGAACCCGAACCATCCACAAATGCTGCCTCGGTGTGATCGCGGTCCAGACACACAAGGCAGCGCCAGTTCAGGAGTGGAGAGAACTGGACCACATAGAGGAACTACACAGGAGCAGAAGGGCATCTTTATAAAGACACGTCCTGAAAATAATATTTTAGGAAAATATTCTTTTAAAAGCGCTGTTGAAGCACCCAGGGGCAAAGCTGCACTGTTGTGCAGAGAAGGAGAAAGCCGCTGATAAGCGCCCATAGATCCAACAGTATACGCTCTTGCAGAGATGAAGTGAAAAGTCTCGTGAATACAGCTCGTATGCCGTGGGCGGGACATGCAAATTCTGTCTGCCAATTTCTCATTGTATTTTTCTCAGGTTCAGAGATGCACGAGGCTCTCAAGAGAGACCCCTAGTGTCACTTCTTCGACACAACGTCGAAGTGAGCAACAGATGGGAACTAGATTTTTACATTTGTAAATTGTGAGTAGTGTATATCTATGCAAAAGTATCAACTACATTGTTACAGTGTTTTGGTGGTTACTATGGTTTTGCTAATGTAGATGGTTACTTATTGGCTAAGTCAAAAAAGCCCACCGCTTAAGATATTCTGTTTTTTTTTTTTCTTTCTTTTTTCTGTTTGATCATTTACCAGTCAAAAAAAAAAAAGTCAGACACTTAAAAATATGAAAGCATGCCTCACTTTAACAACCCATGTGATCTGAGGTTTTTATTTTCGTAGTACAAATGTTTTGTGGAACAAGCAATGCACCAAAGTTTAAAACTGATAGATAGGGGTTTGTTCGAATCCCTTACCTCCCAGAGAGGATGGAGGGCCGGCTGTCCCCTCCACCTTGGAGGTCTAAATAGCCGCTGCAGCGGCTCACCATGATGCAGTAGATGGTAAGTCATTTGGGTAGCAAGACCTGATCATCAGGTTCCTTAGAGGAGCCTTGAGGCTGAACCCACGAGCGCTGCCCTGGGAGGAGGCAGACCCAGCCTTAGCGTTGCTGTGTCCGGTGCTTGCATTGCACACCTACTTGGATCGTATGCAGAGGTTTAGACACTCTGAGCAGCTCTTTGTCTGCTTGGTGGACAGCAGAAAAGGAACGCTGTCCCCAACTGAGGCTTGCCCACAGGATCGTGAATGCCATTGTGTTGGCCTTTAAGCACACTCTACAAGGAGTGTGGCATCCTCGTGGGCACTGGCCATGGCAACTCTCCTGCAGACATCTCTAGAGCGGTGGGCTAGGCAACACCTAATACCTTCACGAGGTCTTACAATATCCGGGTTGAGCCGGTTTCGTACTGTGTTTTGACAGATACAAACATGTAGAATTCAGTAATACGATGACAACAGCTGGCCGGGTGTATCGCTTGTATATATCACCTTATACCCTGAGGTGAAGACGTGTGCTCTACTCCCCCAGTCATGTCCACAAGTCACGGACTTTGCAGCCAGATTCACCACAGGCACCGACTTGCCTGCACTGGAATAGGTGCTCCACAGGTTTTCAATATTGCAATATCTCCTGTGATGTATTTGTAAAAAAATCGGCAGATTTTTGTCGGTGGACCTGCGTTCCCTTGGGTAGAGCTCCCTCTGCCCCCTGTTTGTAGAGCTCCTCCTCCTCCTCAAGGCAGGACCTACCACCGCGCCACTTCCATGTGTGGCTGGTAAGCCCATGTGATGTATTTGCCACATGTTAACCTCCACTGTTGGGCAGGATGTGATCTCCACGGTGTCTTTTCCACCTTAAAGAATAGGATTGGAAAAGAACACCTTTTAATCTTGGCTCCTCAGCTCAAAACCTGTCTGAACAGATGCACGCTTCCCTCCTTTTATACCTGTATGTCCGTGGGAGGGGCATGCAAATTCTGTTCTCCAATTCTCATTAAACTTTTCTCAAAGATAGAGGTAACCGAGGCTCTCAAGCTAGACCCCTATTGTCACTACATTGACACAACGTCGAGTGAGTGATAGAAGGGGAAAATTTATGTTCATGTATTTATTTATTAATTGCTATATGTTACATAATACAAGTCACTGGTTGGTTTCAACGTTCATTTACAGTATATGTAATCTAAATGGCAAACATATGTTATTTGAGAGCATGGTCTGTACAAATGCTTTTACAAGACAGTCTGCCTTAATAAGTCTTTATTGCCAAACTGATTGTCAAGTCCTGTTCATTTTTCACACTTCTGTGAGCCATTACATTACACATCCTAGCTAGCTGCAAATCTCCAGCTCTCAATTTGAATCCTCATCTGTATCAAATATGTTCAGTGCTTGATTAAATGAGTGGCCTTGCTGTTAAAATCCCCCTCACTTTCACACATCAATGAAGCTCTAGTTTTTAAATCAGTCCAGGTGTCAGTCTTCCTTCAGCATTAAATGCTAATTTATTTCTCCACTCACCTCAGTTCAAGGCAGGGCTCCTATTCTAACCACACCCTACTTTTCACCCATCCAATGTATTATGTAAACAAATTATTTTGATCAAATGAATGTACTTTTTTTTTCTTTATACTTTTGAAACTGAATTTAGTCTTGCACATGATATTGTGCTGTTGGATTCAGATCAGTAAGGATCACAATTAGGAATTTCCCCAGGCCATATGAAGGCTGGGCTGGGAAGGGGGGTGGTTTTGTGGCTGTTCTGCATAATACAGCGGCTCATTGCTGCTTATCGCGGCCCATTCGGCACGTTTTACTACCAGCCCGCTCGGTTCTCTCGATGGCCATTCCGCCCCTGCATGGCCCAAAAGTGCGTCGGCCCACAGGGAATATGCCCGGTATACCAGATTACCAGTCCAGCCCTGGCCATATGTGAACATAAAAAAATCGAATTTAAGTTAATTTATGGGAGCATATATGTACATTTACAAATCCACAATATGTATATATGCATATACACTCACCTAAAGGATTATCAGGAACACCTGTTCAATTTCTCATTAATGCAATTATCTAATCAACCAATCACATTGCAGTTGCTTCAATGCATTTAGGGGTGTGGTCCTGGTCAAAACAATCTCCTGAACTCCAAACTGAATGTCAGAATGGGAAAGAAAGGTGATTTAAGCAATTTTGAGCGTGGCATGGTTGTTGGTGCCAGACGGGCCGGTCTGAGTATTTCACAATCTGCTCAGTTACTGGGATTTTCACGCACAACCATTTCTAGGGTTTTCAAAGAATGGTGTGAAAAGGGAAAAACATCCAGTATGCGGCAGTCCTGTGGGCGAAAATGCCTTGTTGATGCTAGAGGTCAGAGGAGAATGGACCGACTGATTCAAGCTGATAGAAGAGCAGCTTTGACTGAAATAACCACTCGTTACAACCGAGGTATGCAGCAAAGCATTTGTGAAGCCACAACATGCACAACCTTGAGGCGGATGGGCTACAACAGCAGAAGACCCCACCGGGTACCACTCATCTCCACTACAAATAGGAAAAAGAGGCTACAATTTGCAAGAGCTCACCAAAATTGGACAGTTGAAGACTGGAAAAATGTTGCCTGGTTTGATGAGTCTCGATTTCTGTTGAGACATTCAGATGGTAGAGTCAGAATTTGGCGTAAACAGAATGAGAACATGAATCCATCATGCCTTGTTACCACTGTGCAGGCTGGTGGTGGTGGTGTAATGGTGTGGGGGATGTTTTCTTGGCACACTTTAGGTCCCTTAGTGCCAATTGGGCATCGTTTAAATGCCACGGCCTACCTGAGCATTGTTTCTGACCATGTCCATCCCTTTATGGCCACCATGTACCCATCCTCTGATGGCTACTTCCAGCAGGATAATGCACCATGTCACAAAGCTCGAATCATTTCAAATTGGTTTCTTGAACATGACAATGAGTTCACTGTACTAAAATGGCCCCCACAGTCACCAGATCTCAACCCAATAGAGCATCTTTGGGATGTGGTGGAACGGGAGCTGCGTGCCCTGGATGTGCATCCCACAAATCTCCATCAACTGCAAGATGCTATCCTATCAATATGGGCCAACATTTCTAAAGAATGCTTTCAGCACCTTGTTGAATCAATGCCACATAGAATTAAGGCAGTTCTGAAGGTGAAAGGGGGTCAAACACAGTATTAGTATGGTGTTCCTAATAATCCTTTAGGTGAGTGTATATATATATATATAATTATTATTATTATTATTAGTGATATTTTTGTATTTTGAAGTACATATGCCAGCATGGAGTGGAAATCATGGTATTCCACTTATAGAAAACCTTTATAAAAATTTGGATATGTATCCAAATGTGTGATAGGGATGGAAATATATGTGCCATATATCGTTTATTTAGGAAAATATGTTACATTTATGGAAATTACCATTTTTGTAGTATTTTCAAAATAGCTGTTGCAAATCTGTTCAGGTATGTGTCATTTTTATATGAGCGATAACATACATGATTATACATATTATACAGTTATATGTGTTTTAAATGTTTTGCCATAAATTTGTTTGATATGGGTTAGTGTGAGTTTGAAACAACAGTTAAAGGAATAGTTCACCCAAAAATTTTAATTCTCTCATTAATCACCTAACCTGATGCTATCCCAGATGTGTATGTGTTTGACAGTCTTTCTTCAGCAGAAGACAAATAAAGATTTTTAATAGAAGATAGAGCTCTGTCAGGTCCTTATAATGCAAGGGTGCTAGCACTCTGACTGTCCAAAAATCACATTTAAGCAGCACGAAAGTAATCCGTGACTCCAGATGATAAATTAATGTCTTCTGAAACAAATAATTTTTTTGTGTAAAAAATACATTGATAATTAAATCATTATTAACTTTTAAAAGTGCTTTCTGCCAGCAATTGATGCATCCTGTAGCTGTCACATCACATAAGAACATCGATGAGTTCACACGAGAAAAGAAGAATGAACGTCACTTGAGAGACAGAACAGATCCCTGGATGGAAGCAGCAATTTAAAATTAAAAACGTTTTAATTATCGATTTGTTTCTTACATAAACCTATCAGAAGACAATCTTTGATCGACTGGATGTGGATTACTTTAATGCTCCATAAATGTGACTAAAAAATAGAAAGCCTAAAACAAAACATAAAAATCAATTAAAAAAACAGCAAGGATGGCGATTAAAATTTAAATGAGAGAAAAATGTAATACAATGACAAAAGAGACTATTAATCAAAACAAATTAAAAACATGTCTTCAGGTTTCAGAGGTTCCACATTTTTTATGCATAATGAGGTGGTGGTGGTGTAGTGGCTAGAGCACAGGGCTGCTAATCAGAAGGTCGCTGGTTCGAACTCCGTGGCCACCACCATTGTGCCCTTGAGCAAGGCACTTAACTCCAGATTGCTCCGGGGGGATTGTCCCTGTAATAAGGGCTCTGTAATTCGCTTTGGATAAAAGCGTCTGCCAAATGCATAAATGTAAATGTAAATGTAAATAATGGCTAAAAGTAGCTTCACCTTGTTAGACCTCAAATGGGATAATTCTCTCAAAAAATAAAAATTCCCAGAGGGGTCCTGGGCTAGTATTGACACTGACTACACCCCTGGAGTCATGAGTTTGAATCCAGGGCGTGCTGAGTGACACCAGCCAGGTCTCCTTAGCAACCAAATTGGCCTGGTTGCTTGGGAGGGTAGAGTCACATGGGGTAACCTCCTGAGTGAGTTTTGCATGGATGCCGTGGAGAATAGCATTGGCCTCCACATGCGCTATGTCTCTGCATCAACGTGCTCTACAAGCCACATGGTAAGATGCTTCTTCTCAGACGTGGAGGCAACTGAAATTCGTCCGAATTCGAATGAGGCGAGTCATTACACCACCACAAGGACATAGAGTGCATTGGGAATCAGGTATTCCAGATTGGGGAGAATAGGGGAGAAAACAAATGAATAAATAAATAAAAGAAAATTCTCTCATCATTTACTCACCCTCATGTCATCCCAGATGTGTATGACTTTCTTTCTACTGTTGAACACAACAAAGATTTTTACAAGAATAATTCAGCTCTGTTGATCCATGTGAATGGGTGCCAAAATTTTGAAGCTCCAAAATGCACATACAGCCACCATAAAAGTAATCCATAAGACTCCAGTGGTTAAATCCATATCTTCTGAAGCGTTATAATAGGTGTGGGTGAGAAAAAGTTCAATATTTAAGTTCTTGTTTACTATCAATCTACACTTTCACATTTACTTGTACATTCTTCTTTTATTTTTGATGATCTGCATTCTTTGTGTATATCGCCACTTACTGTGCAGGAGGAGAATGTGTAGTAAAAACTGACTTAAATATTGGTCTCACCCACACCTATCATATCGCTTCAGAGAAATGGATTTAACCACTGGAGTCTTATGAATTACTTTTATGCTGACATTATGTGATTTTTGGAGCTTCACAATTTTGGCACTCATTCACTTGCATTGTATGGACCTACAGAGCTGAGATATTCTTCTTAAAATCCTTGCAGAAGAAGGTGAGACTTCTGAGTCTCTGCTGAGAGATTTAATTTTTGGGTGAACTATCCCCTGTAGGTCTTCACTTTCAAATTGCATGGCTATTGGTAGTGGTGCATGGAGTGGTGGTGGCGTAGTGAGCTAAAGCACATAACTGTTAATCAGAAGGTTGCTGGTTCGATCCCCACAGCCACCACCATAGTATCCTTGTGCAAGGCAATTAACTCCAGGGGGATTGTCCCTGTAATAAATGCACTGTAAGTCGCTTTGGATAAAATCGTCTTCCAAATGCATAAATGTAAATGGTAGGATTTGAGACCAACATGATCACACGGTAAGTTTACATATTGTTCCCGAGAGTTCCAGTGCCCTAGAATCGGCTACATTATGCCGATTCAATGACAAGTGCAATCTCACATAAGACATGTTTGCATCGGCTCAAGTGTGTTTACTTTCCCTTGTGGCCTAACCAGAAGCGTGTTTTGCAGCAGCGTGGGAGACCCAGTTTCAGATCCCGCTTTGAAGCCAGGAAGTAATCGCATTTGCATAATCAGTGTCAAGTTTGATACCCCATCCCCCTGCTGTTATTGTGAAAATGGTTTGGTCGAAACACCTGGCTAATCAGATGTGCAGAACACACACAATGTCCATTGTGCAAAGTGGGGTCTGACTAGAGGGTCAAAATGCCTCGCCAAAGGCAAATATCAGGGGCTCAAAAAAGAAATGCGAGCAAACAGAGAGCAAAAGAGAAGAAAATAAGCAGAGAGGCAATTACCAAATTTCTTGCCAAGCATGAAGCACTAGGTATGACAGGCGAAGCTGAACATGGCAAAAGCGAGGAGCTAGTGTAGACTAGCAAATAAAAATGCCGCTAGCTAGCTTAACCATTAAATAACGTTAGCATGTTCACTTAACTAGATAAGATATCAATATAATAGATAGATATAAATGCCCTTATAATTAGGGATGGGTACCAAAACCCGGTATTAAATGGGCACCGGTGCTAAATTATTAAAGACTGTAGTATTGATAAGCTACACCATTATGGTTCTTTTTAATGTTTTGGTGTCATTTATAATCATGCTACTGCAGCCTCTCTACTCTATTTCGGAGCTGTGCTCCACACACACACACACACACACACACACACACTAGGGGTGACCAGATCCCAACAAACCAAATGTGGGACAAAGAGTAGCTAGGTTAATGTGGGACACGTTACCAATGCTGAGAAGTCTACATTTTTTATATGACGTCTGTCTAAATTAAAAAATAAACATCGCAATTTTCCCAAGCGCTATGTAGGCAGCAAAGATGGTGACAGGTCCACCTGCACTTGACCCACATGTGCGCAGTTTTATTGACATCAAACATGGCCCCTTGATGACAGCCTTCCCTGCTTTCTTCACAGCCATTGAATACAATAATTTTATTGACATTTTAGATTTGTTTCCAGTGAGATATTAAGTTTATACAGTATAGTGACTTTGCTGTTGTAAACATTAATTTTGCTACTCTAGAAACAACATTCTTTTAAAAAATTATATATTTTTATAAATTATTTAATAATTGATAAAAAACTAACCGATAAGGAGTACCAATCAGAGTAATAGTATTGATAAAATCCTAACGATACCCATCCCTACTTATAAGGAAATTATATTGCAACCTGCTAGAATTACTAAAGCTTGTAATTTGCTCATTCTTTGGCCTGAAGTCAGCAAAAAAATAATCAGACTCTTCCTATGATATCACCCTCTATCAGAAACTGAGGGAGAGATGAGAATCCCCACCATGCAGAGCAGGTCCACTGAGGGAGAGACTAGCTTCCCTAAACAGTGAGTGAGTAACACAAGAATGGGTGGGTGGTGGTGGACCATGCTAGAGTGGGTGTGTATGAGGGCAGTAAGTAGGGGTTGCTGTTATTGTTGTTGTTGTTTTTTTTTTTAAATAAAGCAAAAATCATTAAGAGTAAGAAAACGCCCTTTATTAGAATATTAGTTTTTCATATTCAGGTTGGCAATGAGCATGTACAAGCAGCATAAAAGCACTCCACACAGTAAAAGTCTCCTAATTTGGAAAATGTTGTCCCCCTGTCCATAAATCCTGATGGCCCTGGTGATCAGTCTGGTTAGACATGTGCAATATGCATTTCAAAGTACAAAAAAAAAAAATGCTTTATTTAATAAGTATTGTTGTGTTGTTTTGTTTTACTCAACAATGTTTTCAAAGTGTTTTAATAAAAGCATCAAGCTCAGTTCCACCATTAAATTCATTTTTGAAATGAAAGAAGATTTAATAATACAAAAGAAAATTATGTTTCATTTGTTTGCGTGTTGCTTGCCCAAATAACAGTGCAATCACCCTCACTCAAGGTAAAGCTGTCAGGTGCACAGATGGTCTGTCATCACAAATTATAGTTGTTACTTTTAGGTGGTATTATAACTAGTAGCTTACCAGATCAATAAAACAAGCCAAAATTGAATGGGTGTAATACAGTACAGGAACCTGACCCTTTCTAAAGACTTCAGTATACACTTGATTCTGTGAATGAACAGAAATATTGTTATTTGCTTTCTAGGTCTTTCAGTCTATAGCACACTGAATGTATTTTTAAAATATACCCTCTAATTTGCAATGTACGCTGCCTCACCAATATTACAGGATCAGGGCAAGTCAGTCCAGAACCACAAGCTGATTAACAGTTAGACTCCAGAGTGGAGTAAGTAGCAGTAATCAGTTTAGATCTTTGTGGTTTGTCATCTAACATCTTGAGATGTAAATTAGTTTGGCAGCGGTTGCAGTAAATATTCAGTTTTGTTAATACCCTCTTTGTCTATGAAGTTCCTGGCAGCCCTTGAATCAATAGGAGCTGGAACATCCTTTGATGTGTATTGCTTTTAGAAATATGGATGCTGACAGTTATTTGGCATCAAGATATTTAATATAATAGGAAGAATAGAGGAAGAATAGTTTTAGGAAGAATAGAGCTATGTTTAGACAGGAAGCATAATGATGGCTGAATTGGCTAAAACATAAATAGCCTCCAGAAAGTCTAATATTGGTTAGAAAATGTAAAGTAGACAAAAAGGGTAAATCACTATCCAAACGTAATCTGGAAGAAGGACTTAGATTCCGCCGTTTTTTTTTTTTTTTTTGGGGGGGGGGCGGCAAACAAAATCATATACTCAATTCAGATGTTTGGAGAACAACAGTTGATGATCTTGTTTTTGACAAATCTCTTTTGTCTGATATATGTGATAATTTCATTGTAAACAAACAAGGCTTTGTTCAGCAATATATTTAGCCAGTCCTTATTTAGCTGGATGTGTGTGTACATTTAGTAGTGCTTGCTAAGGAGATGAATGATAGATCAAATCATGTTACACAAATACACTATAAATATTTTAGTCTATTTCTTAAAATCAGTCGCGGGCCACGCATTTTAAGTCTAGGCCTTCAGTGTGATTCATGCCATTAAGAAAACACAGTTTCACAATGAATAAGACGCTATGCCTATCATACATTACGTGGCAGTAAACTAATAATACCAACTGACAATTGTAAAAACACGTCGATGCACGAAATCCAAAACTTTAAATAACACTTAATGCTCAAGCAAGCTTCATTTTAACTGCAGCATGACTATCAAAAATCATAATTTTTCATATGAATCTACCAAGAATCTATATCTATAATACCTGGAAAAATCTATCTAATAATATTTGCGATTTAAATGTTGTTTGCAATAAATTTAGTTGTGCACTTTTCCTAGTAGGAAATCTGACTTTCCGGGTTGAATGGAACGCAGCAGTAATTTTCAAAAGTTGATCTGACACTGAATGCTCAAGCAGTCTAATTTACACTTAGAAAACTCCTGACGTTGCTATAGCAATGCAAAAAACACTTAACAATTTACTTGAATTTACAAAAATCAGTCCTTCTTTCCTGTTTAATAAATTCAGCAATCACATGGTCATGCAGAATGTCTCGTGTTTTAAATTCAAAGCGGCAGTGATGACGATCTCGCGCTCTCTCGTTGCTAATTCATTTGCTCTGTTGATGGATTCTGTGGAAAGTCTGAAGGCCTGACAGGGTGGAGCTCAGACTCAAACACAGCTTCTGCTAATGAGCTCAGCTTCAGGTATGCAATTTGTGAAACAGCTGTCACACTTCATTTGTAAGCATCAAAGAATAAATTCTGAATGGATAAACTTTTAGTTTTTCTCTATTTGTTTGTAAATGAATTAAGAGTGGAAAGCGATTAAAAATACAAAGAGAAAAGGTTGATTGAGAATGAAAGAATGAATAAAAGAATATTTATTTATTTGGAATGTTATGCCAGCAGTTTTGCTGGCCCAGAGAATTCGCCACTGCTTAATATTTATGCATTTCAATTTCATAACAAAATTCTATCAAATTTAATTTAACAAAATGTAATTTATAAAACGTATAATATTTTGTTTATTTATTTATTCTTATTATTAAATTGCTCAATTCCATTTTATGGAATTTCGTTATGAAAATAAAATGCATAAATCTTTAAATGAGCAAGGTAAACAAGATGCACAAGTAATTGATCCAGAATGCTTTCAATAATATACAGTATATGTAGCATTTCTATATATAAAATGGGATGTGCCTGATGCAAGAGTAACTTATTGTAATCTATCCAAAAATGTTAGAATAGGCACATGATTTGTTTATCACAAAACATTTTCGTATGGACTTGTTAAGCTTAATGTATTACAGGCTCATGCCATAATATGGTATAGAAATTATTACCTTATTTGCATATGGTTTCACCAGTTTAAACCAGTTTAAGGCATATCAGCTATTCTGGTTGTATATACAGGCATCACTATCATATGATTCATAACATTACTGGAGTGTAGGGGTTTTGAGTGTTGTAAGCATTCATTACAATACAATTTGAGAACTTAACCTAATGCAGTTGCAGTCATGTGATATATTTAAGAGTATGCCATGCAATATCATAAAATAATAATAATAATAATTAATTATTTTATTTCATTATTTTATAATAATTTACGATAAAAAAATAACTCATGCTTACTGGGAAGCCAATTAAGCAAATTTTTTCACCTACAAGTGAAAAGGCTAAAGTTAAATGAAGAGACTAGTACTAATGCCATCTCATGGCTCTGTTTCTTAGAAGCCTGGGAGAGGAAACAGCTCCATTAATAATGTATCTAATCATCATTATGCAGCAAAATACTTAAACTACACAGCATCTCACAGCTTCAAATGCAAGTGTAGCTTCACTTTTTATTAAACATTCCCCCATTAAATGTCAGCAAATCTTGAGGCAAAGAATCTGAGAAAGTCTGGTGAAGGTGGGTAAATTATTTACTTAAAAAAACATAATAAGAAAATAAAATACATTTAAAACAGCATATTCCAGTATCTTTTTAGCACATGACAGCTCCCATACTGCAATGTCTGTTATTAAATAAGAGGTTATTTAATACATTTAGTGAGATATATATATACTTAAAACAAGTGACAAATCTGCCAGTGCAATATGAAAAAAAAACTGTTATATTTAAGAGACTTTCTCAGAAAGAAATGTCTTTATATCATATTCAGTTCATTCTTGAGTAAACTCATTGTTATTCACATAGAATGATGGAAAAACAAAATGATAAAGAAATTAAGAATTGTGTAGGAAGCCAACACGTTTAATCACAAAAATATAAACTGATCTTACTGTGAATTTGGTGACAATAGGTCAAAAGTTATTCAGCTGAAATCGGTCTTTGCTTCACTAAATCCAAACCACTGCACCTAGTGGCCAAATCTGGAAGTGATCTTGAATGATATCCACAGAGTGGAGCCAAAACAAGCTGGATTTTTAATGTAAATCATATAGTACAGTCAGCAGGAATGCATATTTTATTAACTCAACCCATAACGTAACCATCAGTAAAGTAAAAATTTAGATTTAGAGGGAAAATGCAACCTCCAAATTGTGTTTATCATTAAATTGGTGAACACAATTACTTCCTGGTTTCCATGGGACCAGAACCCATGTCTCTGAGGATGCTCTAAAACATGCTATTAGTAGCAACACAGGAAAAGTCAAACACTTTTGAATGTATGCAAAAATGTCTGAAGGCAGATGAGGCATGTCAGTAACGTCAGAATGGGGTTGATTTCAAGGTACTGGAACATTCGGTAGCAACGTGTCAATTTCCCATGTGATCATGAAGGGCTTGACGAAGTACACATAGCAACTTGGCTTGGCGTGACAGGTGAGACAACATGGCTCTGGGATGAACGAGGCTTCAGGCATGGGCTCTGGGATGGACAAGGCTTCAGGTGTGGGATCTGGGACTGTGGCAGGCATGGGCGCTGGCTCATTGACCGTGGCAGGCATGGGCGCTGGCTCGTTGACCATGGCTTGTGTAGGAGCTGGCTCATTGACCGTGGCAGGCGTGGACACTGGCTCACTGACCGTGGTAGATGGGGGTGCTATGGCAGTGGACCGTGGCAGGCGTGGGCACTATGGCGGTATACTCTGAAGTGCTGTGGATTCTGGCATGGTAACTGTAAGGGGACAGAGTTCTTCATCAGCCTCTCCCACAGTAAATGACGGAGTATACAGTATATATTGAACCAGAGCCCAAGGCCTCTGGGCATCATAGAATAGAGAGGTTCCTCTAAGCCCGCATGAAAACATAGCTTTAGGGAAACCTCACCAAACTCTACTTGGTCACAGAGCCCAAACAACTCCACCACATGTTCCTCAAGGGAACGCTTCCCTTGGCAGAGACACATTAGTTGAACTGCTGGGTTTATATTGTCGGTCAAGTTTTCTATAACGATGCAGGCAGACTGAACAGGATGACGACGAGATGACAAAGATGTGAGAACTCAAGTTAAGTTTTATTTTAGAAAGTGCAATATATCCAAAAACGTGAGTCCAAAGTGAAATCTAAACAGAATATACAGTAAACCAGAAGACTGAACTTGGACTTGGACTTGGACTAATTGCATGAAGACTGACATATTGTTACATCAACAATACTCAACAAAGGAATAGAAAACATGAGGGCTATATATACATATATATTCTATACTGTGCTTTAAGAAATCAGACTTTTTACCTGGCAGACAAAAAAAACAGGTAAGAAATATCCCATAGACTGCGAATTTAAGGAATATCGAAGAGACTGGGGATTGGGCTTTTTTCACCTAGACCTGTAATCAACCCCCTAACAACCACCCAGAACACGCCACTTAGCACTGGCACATCTGCATCATGGAGGCAAATTATGCAAAATTTCAAATGAATTTATTATTGTTGTAGCAAACATATGTAAAAATTATTGACAACAGGAGCATCACATTAAACTACTCTTAATCATCACATTAAGATCCTTTGATTTCCTTGAGGAAATGCCTTTTTTAGACCGATGATCATCTTCGGATTAAAAATAAAAAAGGACTTCAAAAATATCAGAATAGCAAGGGTGTTTTGCCAAGCTCAGTTTACATAGATTCAGTTCATGCCCTCTGTGATATGGCAGCCTCTGTGTTATCTTCACAAGCCAAACTCTCCTCCCTGTGTGGTTGAATAATGAGAAGAAATGTGAATGTGAGTGGTGGAGAGCAGCAGCAATAGAGGGCTATGGATCACTGTGCTAGGAGGAGGATATAAGGAAGTGTCCTCATGTCACTTGTTGCCTTAAAAAATAGAATACAAATAATTAAACATCTTTCATAATTAAATTAATAATAATAATAATAATAATAATAATATTATATATATATATATATATATATATATATATATATATATATATATATATATATATATATATACTGTATATATATATAAATGAAGGATCACTGCATCATACTCCTGAAAGGCACATGTGGAGAAGAAAATTAATCAGAATCAGGAACAGAATGAGCTTTATTTCCAAGTATGCTTACACATACAAGGAATTTGGTGACAGAAGCTTCCAGTGCCCACACAATACAACAACAAGACAAAAAAAGTGAATAGAAAATATAAGTATATATAGAAATACACAATAAGACTGTATAATGTGTATGTGTGTGTGTGTGTGTGTGTGTGTGTGTGTGTGTGTGTGTGTGTGTGTGTGTGTGTGGATAGCAACAATTCAAAGAGATAATGGGCTGAGTGAGTGGGGTCAGGAGTGGGTTTTATAGCCCTTTTCCTCACTCTGGAAGTGTACAGTTCTTGAAGGGAGGGCAGGGGGCAACCAATCATCTGCTCACCAGTCCAAACTGTCCTTTGTAGTCTTTGATGTCCAATTTCATAGCTGAAACAAACTAGACAGACTCAATGACTGCTGAGTAGAACTGTATCAGCAGCGCCTGTGGCAGGTTGAACTTCCTCATCTGGTGAAGGAAGTACAACCTCTGCTGAGCAGTGGGTCTCCCACTTCAGGTCATGTGAGATGGTATAGAGGCCAGGAACCTGAATGATTCTACTGCTGCCACAGTGCTGTTCAGAATGGTGAGGGTCAGTGTTGGGGTATTCCTCCTAAATTCCACTATCATCTCCACTGTTTTGAGCATGTTCAGCTCCAGGTTGTTTTAAATGCACCAGACAGCCAGCTGTTTAACCTCCCTTAGGTATGCAGATTCATTGTCATCCTGGATAATACTCAAAAATGCTAAATAAAGCCATTAAAATAATATTCAAAACATGTTTTGGATAAGGAGTGAGATGTAGACCTCTTTCAAAGGATGTTGATTTTCACAGACTGTATAGTAGCCCCAAAAATCATCTGCATGCAAACATTTCTCTTGTGTTCCAGTCTCATTTGCATCTCATTGATTTTAATCTGCAATTTAGAGAGGATTTTCCCATTTAAAACGATCAGAGACAGATGAAATGAGAATTTGTTAATTGGCTTTCTCAAGTGCTTTTGGCTTTGACGTTTTTATTTGGCTGTATTATTACATTTCTTTCTCATATGGAAAGCAAATTATATTTGGTGTCAAATCTAAAGAAAATAATTTTAGATGTGTATTTTAATATAAAACAGGGCACCTAAACAGACTGACAGTGAAGGCTCCCGAATTTGTATTGAGTTAATGATAATTTTTTTTCTGCGTCTTCTGTCCTATAAACATTAATTGGTTATGGCACAACTGCATGTTAATTTAAATTTGGATACATTGTTTATTTATTGATTTATTGTATTGGCCTCAAAATAGCCAGGAAATAAAATGTATTTTTAAAATTTTATACGCTCAAATTATTTTAGTCAAGATTTTACACATATCAATTTCACAACAAACAGTTTTCTAATAATTAATCAGATAAACAACTATCTTTATATATATATATATATATATATAGTAGAGTATTAAGGAGACTTTTCAACTTTTATATATTCAAGCAATGAAGAGGTCTGCTCAGCTTTTGTTGTGGAATGAGCTGTGTTTAAAGATGGAACCAGACACTTAATGTCAAGTGGGGTCCAATAATGCCACTCAATTTTGCCTGTTGATAAGGGTAACAGTGTGTGAAATGAGTGCTTGCCCTTCAAATTACTTCTTAATATTTATTTGATGACATTTTCCTTACATTTAATTTTACTTCAAAGGTATTTCATTTTTCATGCTCAGATCACTCCAGTATTCTCATTCAAATTAAAGATTTATGAAATTTGTTGTCAAAGGAGTTCATGCTTTTTCTACATCTAGGCTTGGGTATTATGTTTAGAAAAAAAATTATTAAAGAAAAAATTATGGAATTAAGTGTGTCTCACACAGACTAGATATCCAGCTGTGAATGTCAAAGTAACTCTTAAAAAATCTATTCATACAGTCTGTTGATCTATACATGACCTTTTCTCTGGCACACTCAAATTTCACTGTCTTGCAAGTGTTGAATAAAAAATATAATTCCTCTCACAAAGAAAGCAAATTATTGTAAAGTTTAAACAATTAATTTTGTTCAGCAGTCATCAAGTTTTATCACTGCTGGGTTAACTTAGCTGAAATTAGTTTCAGAGACTTAGATCTTGGAAATTTGAGAACAAAAATACTATTGATCAGTAGAGTAAATCATTTGAAAAATTATTCATGTTATATTAGGTCTTTTTTTTATGTCCTGCATCTGCAGCTAAGCTATGCTGTACACTCATAAAAATTAACTTAGAGCCAAAGATTCATTCATATCAGATGGTTATCTGTGTGGTTGTATGAACCAGAGAGTGCTACATCATATGTCTAGAGCGTAATTAGACAATGCCTATGAATATAGTTATTATACATAAAGCATATGTTCCCAATCTCTACAGACACATTGGTGTGCTCATGTTCATAATCTCGCCTGATCTTTTATAAGCTCCTTAACTTTCACTGGGATTGAAGTGATTCTTAAATCCTTTTAAAAAAAAGACAGATTATTTTCAATACACATATTTCATCAATCATGGAATAAACTTGTTTCATACAGCAAGGAGAAAATGTATCCTTAAAATGAACTTAAGATGAACTGTATGTGTTTTGTATGCTCATAAAAGTGTTTATTTAATATAGGTTATGCTATGATATAGGCTAAATTACTAAAAGGTAATCTCTAATTTATCGTTCATGTCTGTTTTAGAAATCCTGAATGGAGGAGTATATGTGGATCAGAATAAAGTCTTGTGCCATGCTGACACCATCCACTGGCAAGATATCATCAAGAACCCCCGTTCTGAACTTCTGGTTGTACCCTCTAACAATAGTGGCAACACATGTGAGTACCTAAATGAGCTATTAAAATAAAACCAAACTATAATAATAAAGAATGTACAGATTGGTAAATCATATAAATTAACAGACAGCATATGTGCAGTCAAGTGCATGTCCATGCTTTCATTCTATAATAAAAATAAATGAATAAATGAATAAAAGATAAATAAATAAAAATATTCTCTTGTATACAAAAAAAAAATCATCCTTTAACCTATTTATAATATTTATGCATTTACATTTTTATTTTAATTTGTATAACATAATTCCATCAAATGTAATTCTGTAATGTAACTACATCAAATTAATGATAATTAATCATCTGTAATATATACTATATGTCGCAGGTCCTGAGCAAATGTGGTACTGTAAGCAGTTTAATGAAAATGTAAATAATGGAGACAGGTTGTCAGTTGAAGTCGTCATTTAGTTTTTTTTGTTAAATCCTCTCAATCGAATATGTTACAGAAGTATAAAAATTCACAATCTCTTTAAACAATTCCAAATAAATAAATAAAGACTATCAAGGCTCAACATAACATTAAACATCAATTATGATTTCACTTCTATTGAAGAGTAAGCCTAATAAAACGATCATGAAGTGAATATATATATAATCACTTTAGAACTAATATCATGGCTTGAGCTGTTTCTAACAAGTTACTGATGAAACAAGGATATATATTAGTTAAAGATTATTCAGTTCAATTTGATGGAATTTTGTTATAAAATTGAAATGGATACATCTTAAAATGATTTGAGTGTTAATTCATTAACTCTGCATATGTACATATTTACATATTTAAAATATTAAACATTAACAAACATTATTACATTATATTCTATACTGCTTGCACTGACATGGTTATTAGAAGTATATGTTTACATGACACATTAGTAATTAGAAGTAATACATTAAGCAAGGGTTATAAAACAAGTGGAAAAATCTTCCACAAGGCGCAAAACAAATTACCCTTGTATTCAAGATGCATAATTGACAATTATTCTTAGAAGTCTTAGTACACAACTTTCTCGTTTTAATGGTGTTAAATTTGGATTTAAAAATATGAGCTTTGCAGCACAGACAAAAAAGCTCAGACAGAAAAAATTATAATATTTTAACTGCTTAGAGTATTGAATTCGCAAATTCCAAGTCTCATTTTCTTCAACAACAAATGGTTCCATAAAGTGGCCGTATGCTATTGAGAGCAGTTTTTAAGTACAGTAGCTTTGGGGTCTTGTTGCAGCTCCTGACAAATTACAGGCCATGGATCAATTAAGGATTTCTTCAATATAATCACTCGTAATTGAATTGATATTGTTGCTCTGGGTCACTTTCAACCACTCTCACTCTGTAATTACAAAGCAGTCAATTTAACCTAATCAGTGACAAAACTGAGTGGGAACATCGTATGGTGATATTAAAAACAAATCCCTAGTGAACTAGTGTTGTTTAGAATTAACATGAACATGTATTCCACAGGCAGAAGGTGTTATCGCTCGTGTAATGGCCGCTGTTGGGGACCACAGGAAGATCAGTGCCAAAGCTGTGAGTATTGAAGTGGGCCAGGCAGCAACACAGTACCAAAATGTAATATCTCATTAGTATTCATAGGTATTTATTCATAAAGTGTGGTTCTATCACACATTTTTGCAAGGGTTAGGATGAGCATGTAAAATGAAAACACTTGAACATTTATGAATCATTTTGGGTTCAAAGATTTTGAAGTTTTAGAACAGTTGTGACAACAAATACACAATAAGTTTTCACTTTAGCATCAACAATGCTTTACTTACAGTGTATTTTATATTTATTGACCTTTGATTATTTATAGATTTAGCCATACACGCCATGAGTACAAATTATTAGTTCCTCGTCTGTCAATCAGTCGACGTTGTGTCGATGAGTTGACGCTAGGGGTCGCTCCTGCGGAGCCCAGACATCTCTGATCTTGAGAAAAGGCCAATGAAATTTGCCGTGTGGAATTTGCATGCCACTCCCCCAGACATATGGGTATAAAGGAGTGATGCTGCAAATACACATCAGATATCTTCTTTGGAGCCGAGAGAGCAGTCATAGAGCTGAATTCCTCTGCTGTCTCATTCATCTCTTCAAGCAGTTGGTTTTGTGGTGCTTCCAGCGGTTCACACACTACGTTGTGTTGAGCACACACCCTTGGGCGCTTCAGCAGCAGAAAAAGAGCTCACGGAGTGAATAACTTCATTTATATGTCCTATATATATAAAAAAAACACCAATAAAAGAGTATATTTCTCTAAAAGAGTGGCGCAAACGGTGAATCGTCTTTTTCAAGATGTCTTTCCGTTTGTGTGTATTTCCTGGTTGCGGTCGTCGTCTCTCCCTGTCTGATGACCACGATCGCTGCCTCTCGCATCTGGGTGCTACCCAAGTGGAGTCAGCGTTTGTGGATGGTTCATGCCCTCACTGCGAGGGCATGACCATGGCTACGTTGCGGTCGCGGCTCGCCCTCGTAAGAGCGCAAGCCACCCCAGCCACTCCCCAACTCGGTCCTTCTACCTACGGGTATGAGGCAGTGTCAGCTAGCACTGGGGGCGATATGGTTACCTCAGTGGGAGCCTCTCCACCGGGTATAACCCCACGGACCTCCCACTCCCCGTCACGCTCGTATGCTCCAACCGAGCGCTGGAGCGGGGTTGCCGGTTCACTTCACGGCAGACCCGCAATCTCGTTCAGAGCACCAGATGACGATGAGATCTCGAGTTTGTCATGTCTGATGCTGAGGACGCGGCTGGACTCCCACCCTCGGGTGCGGCGGCTCAGTTGCAGGCTGACGTGGAGCTGACAGCCATGCTTGCTCGGTCAGCCACGAGTGTCGGGCTGGAGTGGAATCCTCCGCCTCCCCCCGAACCCTCGTGGCTCGACGATTGGTTTCTGGGGCCAGAGCGCTGCTCTCGGCCACGCTCCGCCCCTGTTCCTTTCTTCCCATAGGTACATGAGGAACTCACACGCTGGTGGCAGGCACCTTTTACTGCCCGCACACGAGCCGTGAGCTCATCCGCTCTCACTACCCTTCGACGGCGGGGCAGCAAGGGGCTATGCGACGATTCCCCACGTGGACCAAGCAGTCGCAGTGCACTTATGCCCGCAAAACACCTCCACCTGGCGGAACCACCCAAGGCTTCCGTCCAGGGCCTGTAGGCTGACATCGTCTCTGACGCCAGTTCTCTGACGGCCTTGCCCTCCGGGCAATGAAGGTCACGGTGTGGGATCTCGGGCAGGCGATGTCCACCTTGGTGGTCCAGGAGCGAGTCAAAGACCTGGTCGAGTCGCGAGAGGCTGACAAGGTATGTTTCCTTGATGCCCCCATCTCCCAGGTTGGGCTGTTTGGTGACACCGTTGGAGACTTCGCACGGCAGTCCGGTGAGGAAGCAGACGGAGGCTATACAGCACATCCTGCCCAGGCGGAGCCACAGACCATGCACCCCGTCTGCTCTTCGCCCAGCGCGTCCCCCTGCGTTGCCAGCACCAACACCAGCCCTGCCACAGTCCGCCCCTCGGGGCCAACCCTGACGCGGAGCTACCCACAGGACGGCAATGCCCCCCGCCTCACAGCTGGCCGCCAAGAACCCCAAGAAGGCTTCGAAGCGCCCCTGAGTCAGGCAGCCCCAGGACTCAGGAAACTGAACTATGGGAGCTGGTAAGCAGATCACTCCCTCCCCCGCTGGAGGGGCGGGTGGAGAATCCTTACTTTCTTTTGAACTTTATTTCACCACACGCCCAACGGGCTGCGGTACCAACATTTTCAAAAAAGAGCAGTTTCCTCAGCCCCCAGGCTCTATTTCCAGGCTCCCCGTCCATCGTTATCACGACCGCCTGCCACCCTTTATCTTTGGCAGGTACAGTGCCCTGGAACCAGTCCTCCTGCTTCCACACTCCCAGCCGTGGCAAAACATGCCCCCGAGCTGACGGTCTCCGCGGGCCATGAGGACAAAATTCTTCCTCCCCATCTCAGGCTGTTCCAGGAGCTGTCACAAGGAGCCAGGTAAGTGCTTCGATGTCCCTAGAGTCAGCACCCCGGGCTCCGCCCCGTTGCGAGGCCCCGCCTGCCGGTACGTCCGATGCTATAGTCCCTTTGGTACCTCTCGCACGGGGCTTGGGGTCGGGGCTCGCGCGCCCCAACCTGTCGCGTTGGCTGACCAGGACCGTCTGACTCGGCTATGCGATTCAGTTCGCCAGGCGCCCGCCCAGGTTCAACGGCGTCCGCTCCACCACGGTGAGAGGCGAGAACACCGCTGCCTTTCGTGTGGAAATTGTCTCACTTCTACGGAAGGGCGCGATAGAGCCTGTCCCTCCAGCCTTGATGAAGAAGGGGTTTTAAAGCCCCTACTTCATCATACCCAAAAAAAGGCGGCGGGTTGCGGCCAATCCTCTACCTGCAAGTTCTGAACCGAGCTCTGCACAGACTCCCGTTCAAGATGCTCATGCAAAAACGCATTCTAGCGAGCGACTGGCATCTGGATTGGTTCGTGGCGGTAGACCTGAAGGATGCGTACTTTCATGTCTTGATCCTTTCTCGACACAGACCCTTTCTCCGGTTTGCCTTCGAGGGTCAGGCATATCAGTACAAAGTCCTCCCCTTCGGCCTATCCCTGTCCCCTCACGCCTTCACGAAGGTCGCAGAGGCAGCCCTTGCCCCACTGAGGGAATAGGGCGTCCACATCCTCAACTATCTCGATGACTGGCTAATCTTCTCGCGAGACATGTTGTGTGCTCACAGGGACCTGTTGCTCAGGCACCTCAGCCGCTTGGGGCTTCGGGTCAACTGGGAAAAGAGCAAGCTCGTCCTCCCATGCTGGGCCAGCCATTCCTTATACTTCTGAGCAGTTTGCCGTTCCCCTAGGTGCAGTGGACCGCTTCATGCCTGACAGTGTGTTGGGGGTAGTTATGCGACGGCTTGCTGCGCTGGCTACGAGGCACACAGAGGTCTGCCCGTCTCGCACCACCAGTCTGCGTAACTCTGTTCAGCTCTTGTGGTGTTTTTCATTGGGACCCCTAGTGTCAACTCATCGACACAACGAGTGAGTGACAGACGGGGAACGTCTCTGTTACTGACGTAACCTCCGTTCCCTGATGGAGGGAACAAGACGGCTCGGCTCCTCAGTGCAATATCTGATGTGTATTTGCAGCGTCACTCCTTTATACCCGTATGTCCGGGGGAGTGGCATGCAAATTCCACATGCCAATTATCATTGGCCTTTCCTCAAGATCAGAGATGTCCAGGCTCCGCAGGAGTGACCCCTAGTGTCAACACATTGACACAACATCTCGTTCCCTCCATCAGGGAACGGAGGTTACGTCAGTAACCGAGACGACTTTTATTAGTCCCATCTGGATGTCAATTACAGGTCATTCTCAGACAAAGTTTCTGAATATATAGACAGTCTTTTGAATATTATCATAACATTACACATGTATGATTTCATTACTAGCATACATATGTGACTTATAAAATGTCAGGTTGCACTTTGGGTAAATTATTGACATTGTAAATCCTTTGAAAAAAAAAATCATACAGTTGATATATCAAGTCAAGTAATTTTTATTTGTATAGCGCTTTTCACAACACATCGTTTCAAAGCAGCTTTACAGAAAATCATGCGTTCACAAATAATGAATAATTTATGTAATATCTATAAAGTCTTAGTCATCATTGTGTAGTTTGATAAAATATGATTGCAAATTTATTATATGAGGTTTATTTTAAATAATTCAACAACAACAACAAATGTATATGCTGCTAGTTACAATTAATTATGTTGATACAGGCAGCTATGCTATATATATATATATATATATATATATATATATATATATATATATATATATATATATATATATATATATATATATATATATATAATATTAAAGTAAATTATATTTTATTTGTAGTGACTTTTACAGTTTTTTTTTTACATTAGTATTAGGGCTGTCGATATAATGTGTTATTTCGGTGCGATTAATTTTATTAAAAATAACGTGTTAAAAGCATTAACACAATTAATCGCAATGCCCCTGGATGGTAATAAGGAAGATTCCTGAGAAATGCAAGCTTCGTAGTACCACCTGTTTACTCCAGAGAGCAGTAAGTGAAACTTCAGCTGTATGGCAATGCGCAGTTTATACAGTGAACATAACAAACCTTCAGATGACAGTACAACACAAACATGCGTTACGTTCTTGCGTTCAAAACACTTGATGGAGCGCAAATCCGAACTAAGGGATCTCAAGTATTAAACTATGTTTAACTTTACACAGTGACCTAAAAATTGTATGTTTATGATGCAACACACCCGAGATGCTACACAAGCATGTCTGATGCAGGTGTACATTGACGGGTCCTTAAACAAGCCCTCATAATAAATCTCCAACTGATTGACAAATTCACTTGCGAAATGGATTGCTGTGAACTTTATGCCAATGATTGTCTTATGTTCAGTAATATGGTAGTAAACAATACATTGTATTCTAAAGCCGCATTTGTATTGTCTTATCAATGATTAACTCTTCTGCCACAAGAATGTAATGCATTTGAATTATCTGAATATTTTGTATTATATATATATATATATATATATATATATATATATATATATATATATATTAGTTAGAATATATTACTGTTAGTTCCGGTCCTCAAATCTGATTGTAGGAGAGACGTTCCATGAGCACTGATGGTCTGACAGGACCAGCACTCAGACGCTTTCACTGTGTGTATCACTCCACTTGTGTCCTTGCCATTCTAAACTAAGGTGTAAGAGCAGTGCATATCTGTTAGGAGTTACTGTCTTTATTTTTGAAATTACATATGTTAGCCAGCAGGTGGTGGCAAAAGATAATTTGTGTGTGTAATATGAGCCAGTTGGTGACGTAAAGTGAATCTGTTAGTCATTGTTTTCATAGAACAGCGCTCTGTGATCGCTTGTATTACCACTACATTACTTAAGCTAGGACATTGTTTTAAATGGCTTTAAAATAACAATTTCAGGATTAAGGCTCATTGCAGCTGAGAGACATGAAGGAATGTTTGATTACAGAACACGAGGCTCTCTCTCCGTCTCTCTCTCTCTCTCTCTCTCTCTCTCTCTCTCTCACACACACAAAGACACATAGACATGCACACACCCATCAATCCATCCTTGTTTATCCAATAACTTGTTAGAAACAGCACAAGCCATGATACTATTTCTGAAGTGAACTTTTTGAATTACTAATGGAGGTTTGGACACATCATTTGTTTTGAACCAGCAATGGCAGATTCTGATCCGTAGCGTAATAAAGTAGTTCCATGCAAAAATGCGTTTTTATGACCATACTCAGTTTTTCCTAATTTTGTAAAATGTAATTGTTCATTGAACTGTTGTATATAAGCAATATCACACTCGCAATCTTGCTATATGGCCTCATTCAAATGAATTACATGGTGTCCCGATTATATATATATATATATATATATATATATATATATATATATATATATATATATATATATATATTATTTAGTTTTTTTATATTTAAATATAACTGTATAATTATTTCATCATTATATATTGAGTTATTTTTATATGAGGGGCTTTCTCAGCAAATATTTTAATATGCGATTAATTGCGATTAATTAATTAATTGGGACACCATGTAATTAATTAGATTAAAAATTTAAATCGATTGACAGCCCTAATATATATATATATATATATATATATATATATATATATACCATATATATATATATATATATATATATATATATATATATATATATATATATACCATATATATATATATATATATATATATATATATATATAGGTCAGATCAGGTAAAATAGATCAGGTAAAATAGCTAACAACCCCTCACAAAAAAGTACTGTGGTCAGTGGTACCACGGTAAGGTGATGGTGTCAGAGGCTTATACATTGGTGCTTTAATCTACAGTATACAATAATACAGTATTAGTGTTATTATTATATTTCTATACAACAATATTTGGTATATAAATATTAGTATACTTTAGTGTAGATGGTACTCTGGGATACCTCATGGTGCTTTTATTATTATTATTATTATTATTATTATTATTTTTAATGATGTCACCATGGCACCATGT
Organism: Moxostoma hubbsi; assembly: GCA_032164185.1. NCBI lineage: Eukaryota > Metazoa > Chordata > Actinopteri > Cypriniformes > Catostomidae > Moxostoma > Moxostoma hubbsi. Next base: position 34,722,570 of record JAVLUX010000012.1, read on the forward strand.
CCAAAATACCATGGTATTACCATGTTGATTACCATTAACATGTTCACTTTTACATCATCACACTTTACATTGTCCTTATTTTCAATCAATCTCAGAGAAAGTATTTCAGACATGATTAAGTTTCTTTATTTCTTTATTTTTTTTTATTATTACCCCCAAAAAGTGATAGCTCTTGTGAGGACTCTGTAATCTCCTCTGGTTGTCTTGTGACACAACCTGTGGTGATGCATGTATGGGTGGGCGGCAGACACAAAGGGAGGGAGTGAATGATGACAGAGGATGGCAGGTTCAGTTTTCACTGCATAATTAGGGATAATTAAACAGAATACAGCTGCATAGAGTGTCAAGAGTAATTGGGGTGGTGGAGTTTTTCTGACAAATGTCCTGGTGACTTATGACATACTTAAAGAAAAGTAAAGTCACACAAACTCCTCACACAAACTCCTCAACTGATGTGAGAGGCTTACTTAAGTAGAGGATTGATACAGAGGGAAATAAAACACAAAAATTTAAATCTATTCCTTGTCTTCTCATCCAGCCTGGTCTTTTCCATACAACAAAGATGGTGACCAGTGTCTTTCAAAAAAATAAAATGTACTTTATGTAATAACATCTAAATCAGCTATTTTTGTTTAAGTCAGCAATATCAAGGTGACTGAATCAATCTGACCATACTTTTGTGACCAACAAAAGTAATTTTTAAAGTTAAGATCAAGTAGAAATACATTTCTACAACAACTCTTTTTATAGTCTAACACAAAATATGATTTGTGAGCTAGGGAGAAAGGCAAGATTTTCAGTGAATAGTGGTTTGAATTTCAGCGTGGCTTTAAAAGACTTGTAGTTTAGCACACAAGATGTATGGATTATTTTTTATTTTGTCCTTTTATGGTCATTTTTATTTTGTAATTTTTTGTAGTGTGAGAGTCACTAATTTTGCTGTATGGAAATGCACATTCTGCTAAACATCTCTTTTTGTGTTCATATAAATCATACAGGTTTCAAATGGCATGAGGATGAGTAAATGAAGACAAATTAAAAAAATTTGGCTGAACTGTTAATTAAGATTTTCATTTTTAAATTTGTGGGTAAACTTGACCTTTCAAAATGTTTGTGTTTACAGTAACAAAGACGGTTTGTGCAGAGCAGTGTGATGGTCGTTGTTTTGGTCCTTACGTCAGTAACTGCTGCCATCGAGAATGTGCTGGAGGCTGTTTTGGGCCCAAAGACACAGACTGCTTCGTATGTCACATATTCCTTAATTTATTCCTCATTCTGCATGATACTGTAAGATTTTACAGTTTAGGTAATGATAAAAACCTAATCATGTGGAAATCAAACCATATGTAACAACTTTCAGTCACAGAGGTGCCTAAAAAAGAGTGCTTCTCTTTATAAGAGTCATATTTTATTTATTAGTTCATGATATAGGACATGCTTAACTGACTTTTTGTGTGTTCACAGGCTTGTACGAACTTCAATGACAGCAGTGCGTGTGTGACACAGTGTCCTCAACCATTTGTCTACAATCCAACAACCTTCCAGCTCGACCACAATCCTAAAGCCAAATACACTTATGGAGCATTCTGTGTCAAGAAATGCCCACGTGAGTCAGGTTGCCATAAAGATTGCATCATCCAGTATTTTTTTTCTTTTTCTTTTAGATATTTAATAATACTGGGATTATTTAGTTGTCTCATTAAAACTCTAATATTCTCTGCTGTCTGGCACAACAGATAACTTTGTGGTGAATCACAGCTCTTGTGTCAGAGCCTGTCCGAGCAACAAGATGGAGGTTGAGGAAAATCACATTAAGATGTGCATCCCATGCACTGACATCTGTCCGAAAAGTAAAGAACTGATTTACCATACTTCACATGTCTTTACCAAAGAGCAAACAACCTTTAAAATTGTTCTGAAATGTGTCAGAAATGTTTGTGTATTTTGTTGTATGTGGTGTTCAGTGTGTGATGGAATAGGTACCGGCAGTCTTCAGACAGCTCAAACTGTAGATTCCAGAAACATTGAGAAGTTTGTCAATTGCACCAAGATCAATGGCAACCTCATCTTCCTCATCACTGGCATCAAAGGGTGAGTCTGAACTCTTTCATGCTGACAGAATCAGGTTGTCCCAGAAGACTTTTGAGTTTCTCTTTGAACAGTTGTGAACCATAAATGCTGCTATTAGTATGTCAGCTCCTTTTGGTGTGCAAACATTTCAGTCAAGTTCTGAGATATATAAAGCTGACGTTATAGTCTGCTTTTTTGGAACAAAATCTATAGTCATGTGATCTCTGGACTTGCTCCACGTTGAAGTTAGTTGTAAATTAGTTTCACCCTGTTTTAAAGGGCATCTATGAAAAATCTGAGCACAATATATTAAATAAAAATAAAAAAAATTCACAAGGTTATCCGTTATCGGCAAAAACATTATTGTTTTATTATTAATGACTCCGGGTTATTCTGTGGCCAAAAACACTTCATCTGGTACATATTTAGGCTACAAAAAGCGTAATTTGGTGAATATTTACATTATGATCAAAGTAACGGAGCCAAGACTCTGTCACCATAACTGTTTATGGACTAATTCACAATTATTAATGCAAAATGCTTAAAAAATTTAATAATTTGTATTTGTATAGCGCTTTTCACAACTCACATTGTTTCAAAGCAGCTTTACAGACACTCATGCATTAACAAAAATGTCTTAATATCTATGAATGTCCTGGGAGGCATTAAGACTGATCATTGTGTAGTTAGATTAAATGTGATTGTAAATTGTGTTTACAAATTTAATAATTGTATTTAGAACCCCTATGAGCAGGCTGAAGGTGACAGTGTCAATGGACACAAAGCTTCATAAGATGATGGTTATTGGTGAAAAATAACCTTTGGAGAAACTAGGCTCTATGTGGGGGCCAGTTCCCCTAACCAGCATAAATGTAATGCCAATGTTAGTTATTTATGTGCAGTGCTGGTCATGGTTTAAGATTAGTAAACTAAGTATGTCCCATGTAAAAAAAAAAGAAGATATTTTATGAACTATAAAATAAATGACTAATGTCATTGAAGTCCATCCTGGATTTACTGCAGAAGTTTACATATATACATTGTCCTCTATTAGTTTGCTGATGAAGCTTTTTGTTGGCAATTCAATTATAGTCTATGTATTTTATTTCAAGAGTGTAGTCCATCAATAGACAAAGGTGATGCAGGCATAGGTCATTGAGGTGCATCGCAGTTCTACCAGCTGGTCATTTCGGTGAGGTTTGGTGTGTGGAGTGTGTTCGTGAGGGGAGTGTGTGAGGAATCCTCCTCCACAGTCTTAAGCTCCAGCTGGTGAAAGTGATTGCAAACAGACAGGTAACCGCACCTCAATAGACCAACCAACAGATACTCGAGATCGTTCAAACTACACAAGAGAGAGAAGTTAGACTTCACACGCACACATGTCAACAGTAATGGAACAACAAACTGGCAATGAAGGAGAGGAAAACCAAGAATAAGAAGGAATGCAATTTGGAGAAATCATGAAACTCATCACTGTGATCAGCATCTCCACAGGATCGATCAACGTTCCCATGGAAACGCTGATAACGCATGCCAGCTCCACCTGTGAGACACAAGGGAGAGAAAAACAAACAACAGTTAGAGCCGGTGCACATGCTGGAACCATGACATTTAGAAGAAAAATAAAGTTGGGTATCGTCAGCAAAACAGTGGAAACTTATTCCTGATAATATCTTCCAGGGGAAGCATGTGTAAGGAGAAAAGCAGAGGCCCTAATACTGATCCCTATGGCACTCTATACATAACTTTTGTTTGATTTGACAATTTCTCGTTTATACATACAAAGTGTAAGTAGTCTGATGAATAGGACCAAAACCATGCTAATGCAAGTCCACTGATGCCAAAATAATTTTCCAACCTTTTCAAGAGAATGTTGTGATCTATCAAGGCAACACTAAGATCTAAAAGTACAAGAAAAAAAATTCAAGGTGCTACATTACTTGAATGGGAGCAATCCCGGCAGCCACGGCCTTTCCTCTCACTTTGTCTCTCACATAGGATGTGAGCAGCTGGGGCTATCTTAACACTATCAGATGCGTCGGGGAAGGTGGTATTTCCCGGTCCTATTCTTTCAGGGGGAAAATACCTTGTGAAGGTCAAATCCTGCCCAATCTAGGGGGAGGTAATGTGGCAAATACACCACGAGGGTTGTGAAGCCGTACTTGGGAATGGCACGGTGGTAGGTCCAGCATAATGAGGGGGGACTCTACAAGCACGCGACCGGGGCAGTGGGGCTGCCCAAGGGGAACACGAATCCGCCGACAGGGGGACCGTACCGAGGGAAATACATTATGGGGAGATTGCCTGAGAAGGGAACCAAAGCACATGGAGCCCGATACCAGTACAGAGTACCTGTGACTTGGGTCTGGATGCTAATTGCTCCACTGAATTCGCAGGCCAGAAGGCTAGGGATGAGAACATCCAGGGAGCGACGCGTAGTGGCTAACCTGGGATAGAAGGCGCACTAGATCAATTTGGTGAAGGGCGCTGTGTGCAAGCAGAACACCTGGTCGGTTGTGCCGCATTACCGAGTTCTTCCGGCTCGGACCTGGCAAAACACAGGACAAGACCGACTCAACCCTGAGATTGTAAAATCTGGCAAATGTATTGGGTGTTGCCCAGCCCGCTACTCTGCAGATGTCTGCTAAGGAGGTGCCATGGGCCAGTGCCAACGAGGATGCCACACTTCTCGTAGAGTATGCTCAAACCCGCAAGGGGGCGGGCACAGCCTGGGTGTGATAAGCTAGTGAAATAGCATCAACTACCCAGTGAGCTAACCTCTGTTTGGAGACGGCATTCCCTTTCCGTCATCCACCAAAGCCGACAAAGAGCTGCTCAGAACATCTAAAGCTCTGCATGTCCAAATAGATACGCAAAGCACGTACCGGTCACAGCAATGAAAGTGCTGGGTCTGCCTCCTCTCGACTGTCCTGACTGAACTGACTGAACTGCGCACCTCTGCGGGTCTTCGGCTCGGGTAGAACACCAATTCAGGAACAAGTGCCACTTTAGAGTGTAAAGACTTGGTTGATCGTGTCTATGACTGCAAGTGGTAGATCCACTAGATCTTCTGTGTGCTGTCCAGGGGCCAGACGTGGAGGTTCCAGAGGGCTGGGCGCAGGTGCCAGAGGGCAAGAAAGAGAGAAAGAAGGTCCTTCCTCTTGGGGAATTTTCCAAGGAGGTGCTGTCGCGAAGAGTGTAAGATCCGAGAACCAGGTCCGGGTGGGCCAGTAAGGGGATACCAGGGTAACCTGTTCCTCGTCATCCCTGATCTTGCACAGTACCAGTGTAAGGAGACTCACTGGGGGAAATGCGTACTTGCGCCAGCTGTGTGCCAGCGTGTCTGTCCCGAGAGGAGCTTCTGTCAGGGAGTACCTGAACGGGCAGTGGGAGTTGTCCTGGGAGGCAAAGAAATATATCTGTGGCATGCTGAATCGGTCCCAGATAAGCTGGACCACCTGGGGGTGGAGCCTCCACTCTCCGCTGGGCAAAACCTGCCGACTCCAAAAGGAGGAGATTGTGACATATAACGAAAGCGCACGCCGCCTTGGCAATTTATGTACACTACCATCGCGGTGCTGTCTGAACAGATCAAGACGTGCTTGCCTTGGATTAGTGGGAGAAACCTCTGTAGGGCAAGGGATACAGCCATCAACTCCAGGCAATTGATGTGCCAACGCTGCCGGGGTCCTTTCCTACCTAAGGGAAGCACTTTCGAAAGGTGGTCATTCGGGCGCTGGGGAATGGGGAATTGTACGGGGGTTCCTGTACGCTGCGCGCCGGCCCCCCAAAATTTTTCACGTGCTGGGGGCCGGTGCCCGTTCGTTCGGGAGGTCCCTAGGGTGAGGTCTGCGTGGTCGGGGCCCACCCAGGGGTCCTTTCCAGAGGCCAGCGGCAGTGCGCCCATTGCACATGCCAGCCCAACCCTGTCGAGAGGCATCTGTGGTTACCATGACACGCCTGGACACCTGCTGCAGGGGGACTCCTGTCCGCAGAAAGCAGAGGTCTGTCCAAGGGTTGAGAGTCTGACAGCAGGAAGATTGTCACACGGTATGTGCCATGGCGCCATGCCCATCTTGGGACTCAAATCTGTAGCCAGTGCTGATGCGGTCTCATATGCATCAACCCGAGCGGCGCGGCCATGACTGAGGATTCCATATGCCCCAGGAGCATCTGGAATTGTTTTAGAGGAACCGCCGTGCCGGGCTCGAAGAGAGCAAGGCACCTGATCACTGACTGGTCTTGCTTGTTGGTGAGGCACGCCGTCATTGAGACTGAGTCTAACTCCATGGCAATCTTGCTCTTTTTTTCAGCTTACCTGATGCCCTAGACAGCTGTGGTATCTGAGCATCTGGTCCATGTGAGTGCATAGTAACTCTCGAGAGTGAGGCAGGATGAGCCAGTCATCGAGGTAGTTGAGTACGTGGATGCCCACTTCACTTAGCTGGGCAAATGCTGCCTCTGCAACCTTCGTGAAGATGCAAGGGGACAGTGACAGGCCAAAGGGGAGGACCTTGTACTGATACGCCTGGCCGTCGAACGTGAACCATAGGGAGGGTTGGTGTCGAGGCAAGATATAGGCGTGGAAGTACACGTTCTTCAGGTCTATCGCCGCAAACCAATCTAGCTGGCAAATGCAGTTAAGAATTTGTTTCTGTATGAGTATTTTGAACGGGAGTCTGTGCAAAGCCTGGTTGAGAACTTGCAGGTCCAAGATTGGTTGCAACCCGCCACCTTTTTGGGTATGATGAAGTAAGGCCGGTATAGACCCTTCTTCATCTCGGCTGGAGGGGCTTGATCTATCACGTCCTTTAGAAGCAGAGTCGTGATCTTTGCCCATAAAGCGCTGGCTTTTTCGCTGCGTACGGAGATGGAGCGAATACCGGCGAAACTAGGCAAGAGCCGGCGAACTGAGTTGTGTAGCCGAGTTGGATGGTCCTGGACAACCAGCGTGACGGGTTGGGCAGTGAAGGCTGTGCGTCCAAACTCAGCGCGGGGGGCACTAACGGGACGATCGCTTTTGATGTACTGGGCGGGACTTCATGGTGGGGTAGCAGGTAATAGCACGTTGGGAGGCAGAAGAGTGTCCCGAGGCTTGGGTGCTGAGTAAAGACTCAAAGCACTTACCTACATCCACGCACCCGGTGCGGGTTAGAGACTGAGGAAGAGGTCCTAGAGAGGTTTCTTCTAAACTCATCAGCACTGGGCTGAGCAGTTGCGGGTCCGGAGGTGAGAGAGCTGCTTCCGGGGTTCCGGGACTGTAGAGTTTTGGGGCCGTGGTGCTGTGAGAACAGCCAAAAGGCCCAAAGGCTGTGCTGCAAATTCTCCTCCCGGCCCTCCGCCAGCTGGTTTTGGTACCAACTCTGGAGCGAACGTCTGACTGCCTGGGTAGCCCGTCTCAGGAGCACTTCAGATCTTGCAGCGACTGCAGCGGTGATGTCGTCATCCAATTCCGGGGGCTCAAGGGAGAATGCCGACTGGCCGCGAGGCGAGCCGCACACATCCCGAGCTCAGACGGAAGCAAGCAAGCGTGCCGATGGAAGGTGGTTCGTGGGGATTTACCCGGCGAATTCAAGCCCGTCATCATCCCCAAATCACCTTCATCGCCAGCCGAGACGTGGGAAGAAGGATCCCGTGGGAAGGTGGAATGGCATGAGGGGCAGTTGATTTGACTTTCTCTCATGAGAAAAGCAAGCCCAGGCACGCGAGGCAGCTTTTATGACCATCAGAAGTGGGGAGAAATCAACTGCTTCCAGAAACTACACAGAGGTGGAAAGAAAATACGCATCCTAAAAATGACATTCAACGCCTGCTGTGTATTGCTTTTATGAATGAGAACTCAAACTCTTTTAGAGGAAATAAACAATTTTTAGGAGGAGAAACACTCTTTCAGGCAATGAAAGTGCTGTCGAAGCACCCAGGGGCATGGACTGCACAACATGCAGAGAGAGAACGCCAGCTGTAAACGCGCTGTAGATCCAGCAGCAGTGCTTCTTGCCAACTGAGGTGAGTGGAACAGTGGTGAACTTGCACAACCGTTCGGCTCTGAAGAAAAATTCTGACTGACAGTCACTGCCCCACTTCCCTTTATACCCATATGTCTGGGACGGGGCAAATTTTGTCTGCCAACTTGACATTGGCCTTTTCTCAAGTTTAGAGGTACGTTTGGCGTCCCAGGAAGACTCCTTGTGTCACTTCATTCGACACAACGTCGAGTGAGTGACACAAGGGGTTCCCTTTCAAAAAGCTACACTTATGATGCTGCGCTGAGTTAGCGCTTTGGGAACAGCTTTAGGTGTGACTAGCTGTGAATATGTGTGCAACACGTCAATGAACATTGACCGGAATTTATAGCCTCTGCCGGTGACATCATTGGGTGCAACTGTAGCAGGGCTATAAATATATGCGTCACAGGTGCATCATCAGATCTTTTGTCTTCAGATCACTCTGTGTGTGTGTGCTTCATGAGCCTGTCAGAAACCTTTCTACTTTCCTCTGCTAGGAGTTAGATTTTGTTAGGCAGTGCACAGATACCTCTCTCTTCTTTCTCTAAAAAAAGAATAAGAAAAAAGAAAAAAAAGGAGAAAATGACTGAAAGACAAAGCAAGCGATGTGTGTTCCCTTGTCTCCACTCTATGGCTGAGAGGGACAGCATCAGTTTTGCTTTGTATGTTTGGGAGAAGAGCATGCTGCTCTCGAGTTGGGGCGGGGCGGATGCAAGCATTGTGATCTGCTCTCGGTCAAAATGCATCGCGCTCGTCTTGCTTACTTCCGAGAGTCGGCACCCACACTTCAATCGTGGGGCTCGTATGGATCTGGCTGAGGAGCGAGAGACAGGTCCGTCCCTATCGCTCGCTCTCTCCCAGCTGGTCCTTCTCGTGATCCCGAAGTGCGCTCCGGCGCCTCTTCGGTTCATGAGGGGGACCTTGAATCTCTTTAGTCTACGGACTTCGAATACCCACCTTCAAGCATTTCGGGAATGATAGTAAATCATCGGAGGAATTACTCGAGGTGATTACTTGTGCGGTGGCCAGGCTTCAATTAGACTGGCCATGCGAACAAGAGATCCCCAAACGCTCCAAGTTGGAGGGCAGATTTCTGTCTGGTGGCCAGGGGAAGGGAACGCCTCATCAGTCCCTTCCCTTCTTTGATGACCTCCATGACGTGCTCTCTCATTCATGGAGGAAACCTTATACTTCCCATGTCTACGTGCCCTCGACGTCGATATATTTGACTATCGTGGGTGCTGAGACACGGGGGTATTCGGTGATGCCGCCAGTTGAAGAGACACTTGCGGGTTATCTCTCTCCGGGTTCGGCATCATCGTTAAAGAAACCCTCTCTCCCCACAAAGTCGTGCTGGACTACCTCCATGCTAGTAGGGAAGGCTTATCAGGCAGGGGGTCAGGCTGGTTCTGCCCTGCACACAATGGCAGTGTTGCAGGCATACCAGGCTTATCTACTGAAGGACCTGAGTGTGGGTTCCACGCTCAATGAGGAGGCTTTCTCCGAGTTTCGTCAAGCCATGGATCTATCTCTCCGTGCAACCAAGCAGATGGCCCGTGCCATTGGCCGGTCTATGTCTGCTTTAGTCAGCATGGAGAGACACTTATGGCTCAACCTATCGGGCATCAAAGATAAGGACAAAGTTTTCCTTCTTGATGCCCTGGTTTTGCCTTCTGGTTTATTTGGGGACGCTATGAATATAGTTATCACCAGGTTCCAGGAGGCGAAAATCAAGCATTCGGGCAGTTTCTTCCTTGCCACACTCAGGAGGCGGGGCTGTCGGCCACCCAGACTTGCCCCGGTCCTGCTAGAAGGGAGGCTCAGAAACAGAGCGTGGCGAGTCGTGCTCCCCCTTGTATAGACTGGGGAGAGGCTCGTTGCCTCAGCAGCCCCCAAAGCAACACCTCAGGGGAGTAATTTCGAAAAAAGAGAAAACCCTGACAGTTTTGCGCCCAGCCTTGTGGGGGTAGCCCCCCTCGGGACGGGGCACGTGTATCATCCACTTCGACCCTCCTGGTACCCCCACGAAACCTCTCCATTCCAGCCACCTCTGGTGTTTCAGGAGTTAGAGGCTTCCTGCGAAATGTTTGATGTACCACTGCTTCCTGCCGTAGTCCAGGACGCGGAACACTCGACATCCCCTCAACAGGAAGTGTCAAAATTAATACCCATCTCAGAGAACCTGGCAGCATGGAAACTTCTGCCAGGTATTTCTATGTGGGTCCTAAAACAGTAGAAAATGGCTACAGAATTAAATTTGCTCGCCGCCCTCCGCGTTTCAACGCCGTGGTTTCCACTACCGTGAATCCGGAGCAAGCATGTCTACTGTGGAAAGAACTGCAAAATCTCTTGGTCAAAGGGGCCATAGACGTTTTCCCCTTCCAGAGAAAGAGTCAGGTTATTACAGAAAATACTTCCTGGTTCCCAAGAAGGGTGGGGGGTTGCAGCCGATCTTAGATCTTCGAGGCTTGAATCGCTCAGTCAAGGCGTTCAAGTTCATGATGCTATCTATAAAGACGGTCGTGTCACAAATTCAAAATCAGACTGGCTTGTCACAATCGATCTCATGGACGCATACTTTCATACAGACATTTTGCCACAGCACAGGAAGTTCCTGAGGTTCGCTTTCGGGGGCGAAGCCTTCCAATATCGGTACTTCCGTTTGGCCTAGCCCTATCACCCCGCACATTCACGAAATGCATGGATGCAGCTCTGGCTCCTTTGCAACTCCGGGGCATCCGCATTCTGAATTACAAAGACTACTGGCTGATACTAGCATAGTCAGGAACTGGCAGTTCAGAACAGGGATATTGTCTTAGCTCATTTGGTTTCTCTGGGTCTGAGACTCAATGTCAAAATGAGCGTTCTCTCTCCCACCCAGGGAATTACCTATCTGTGAGTTATATGGAACTCGATCTCGATGCAGGCACAATTGTCTCCCGCTCGAATCATGTCCATTCAGAACACCCTGAGCAAAGTCAGGCTAGGTCAAGGTTGCACTGTTCGTCAGTATCAACGAATACTAGGTCTCATGGCGTCTGCATCCATGGTGATCCCTTTGGGCCTTCTGCACATGAGACCATTTCAGTTGTGGCTAAAAGCCAGGGAATTTTCAAAGGCCAGTCCCCTTAGGCAAAAAAGGGTTAAGCGCTGCATGCTTCGTTCCCTTTCTATGTGGTTCAGACCCCAGTTTCTTACCCTGGGTCCCACTCAGGGTGTGTCTTGTCGTTGCAGGTTGCTAATGACAGACGCCTCCCTGACGGGCTGGGGAGCGGTCTTAAGTGGTCGTCCAGCTCAAGGGGAATGGGAGGGTCATCAGCTCGATTGGCACATCAACTGTCTCGAGTTGATTGTGGTATTCCTGGCCCTGAAATACTTCCCCCAGCATTTGAGAGACTGCCATGTCCTGGTTCGGGTGGACAACACAGCAGCAGCACTAAATAAATCATCAAGGAGGTCTATGTTCACGTCAGCTGAATACACGTCGGATTCTCCTTTGGGCCCAGGGCAAGTCACAGGGCAAGTCCTGTCACTTAGGGCAATTTATATGGATGTCTGAATGTGGGAGCAGATTTACTGTCCAGACAGAAAATACAGACGGGGGAGTGGAAACTCCACCCCGAGGTAGTGGAACAAATCTGGGTGAGATTTTACAGGGCAGAAGTGGACCTCTTCCCCTCTACATCTCTCTTAGTGACCCAGCCCCCTGGGTCTGGACACCATTGTGCATACATGGCCCAGAATGCGTCTGTATGCATTTCCCCCATTTTCTGCTCCCGGGAGTCTTGGCCAGAGTTCAATAGCAAGGGTCCTGCATCTTACTGATAGCGCCGCGCTGGCCGAACAGGGTATGGTTCTCAGAGATAATGTCTCTCCTCGTCAGCTTGCCTTGGGTGATTCTGGACAGGAGGGACCTTCTGTTTCAGGCACAGTGGACACTATTTCATCCCCTGCCTGAGCTGTCGAACCTTCATGTTTGGCCCCTGAAGGGTACCAACTGAGGGACACTGGATTTTCACCTGAGGTTATCGAGACCATTTTATGTGCTAGGAATCTCTCTATGGGGTGTCTTTGAAAGATGGTGCAGATCCAGTTAACTGCAAGATTTCTTCAGTTCTGGACATTCTTCAGAAAAAATTGTCAGCAGGCATATGCCCCGCCACTCTCAGGGTCTATGTGGCCACCATTTCGGCTTGCCACGCCTTGATGGACGGAGTGCCGTTGGGAAGACATCTTCTACTCGCTCGCTACATTCATGGAGCTATGCGACTGAGGCCTCTTGCTAGGACCAGGACCCCTTCATGGGACTTAGAAATAGTCCTTGAGGGTCTGGTTGAGACACCCTTCGAACCTCTGGAGTCAGCGTCTGATAAACTTCTGACACTCAAGATGGTTTTTCTTATTGCAATTACCTCTCTAAAGAGAATTGGGGATTTACAGGTTCTGTCTGTCTTGCCAGACTGCTTAGATTTTTCCCCAGGAATGGCTAAAGCAATTTTGCACCCTCATCCTGACTACCTGCATAAGGTGCCTTTCTCGACTTTACATCTGGTCACTCTCGAAGCCTTCTGCTCCCCGCTGTTTACAACGCCAGAGCAGGAAAGACTTCACAGACTTTGTCCAGTCTGTGCCCTTCAGACTTATGTCCACCACACTAGCCAGTGACGTAAGTCAGGGCAACTAATTTTTTGCCATGTGGGCCGCAACAGGGGGGGGGGGGGGCGGCCGCCACCAAGCAGACTATGTTGCATTGGGTGAGGGACGCAATTGCCCTGGTCTACGAGGCACGCGGTCAAGCTTCGCCATTAGGTATCAGGGCTCACTCGACCAGAGGGTTCGCCTCCTCTAAAGCCTTGGCTAGAGGTGTCCCTCTGCAGTGTGTTTGTGATGCGGAAGGCTGGTCCTCTCTGCACACATTCATTACATTTTATAGTTTGGATGTTCATGCCACTCCGGGCTCTTATGTCCTTGAGTCGACATCACAAGCTCATGTCTGAGACCTCTCGCACTCTTGTGAGCACACTACACAACTGTAAGGGGTCCAGACATCCACAGTGCAGCGGAGTGGGTATTCTCATTCCCAAACCGCTAACTCAGTGCAGCATCATAAGTGTAGCTTTTTGAAAAGGAATGTCTCGGGTTACTTAACTGTAACCCTTGTTCCCTGATAAAAGCGGAACGAGATGCTGTGCTTCATTGCAACATTGGGATGCCCCAGGACTGCCTTTCAAACAAAATACCTGACGATGCACCTGTGACACATCTATTTATAGCCCTGCTACATGTGCATACTATGATGTCACCGGCAGAGGCTATATATTCCGGTCAATGTTCACTGAACACATATTCACAGCTGGTCACACCTAAAGCTGTTCCCAAAACGCTAACTCAGCGCAACATCTCGTTCCGCTTTTATCAGGGAACAAGGGTTACAGTTAAGTAACCCGTGACAAACTTCATTGTAAATTGTAGCAACGCATCCTCCTCAACCCTTCAGACGAGGGACATGTTTATAACAATAACCTGAGGGAGTAGATTAATTGAAACTAATAAATTAATCTAGTGTAAGCCATGTTTCATTGAAATTTCAAACTATAATCAGTATAATTTCATTTACAATTAGTGTTTTGGTAGAAAGAGATCTAATTTTTAAAAGCCCTACCTTTATATGATGTTTATCTTCATTTCAGCACAGACATTTCAAAAGAAAAGTCCCTAGTGTATTTCGGATTTGTTTATAATTATTGGTCCTGCGTTAAGCACCAAATATTTTTTTTTTCTGTTTGTTATTGAGATTTTAGTTGCACATCAAATGTGGATCATGTGGAATTTTACTCATTATGAACAAAAATCTTTTTTTAACATTCAATAAATCAATTTTAAAAACGATCGGCAGATTTACAATTAGTGTTTTGGTAGAAAGAGATCTAATGTTTAAAATCCATAACTTTATATGATGTTTATCTTAATTTTCAGATGGCAGCTCCGTAGCACGCAGCAGCCGCTCCGGATCCATAATGGTATTATTTTTGTTAAATAACCCGACTTTTGCGGCACATGGACATCAGAGCAACCGGTGTTTATGTCTACCATCGTCAGACACTGCTCAAATATAGGATTCATGCAACAACCAAGCTGTATGATGACCTGCAGGAGGCGCTACGTGAATTCGGCTTGCTGCTGAGACCAGGCCTCCAGTCCTCGTCGTCACCTGATGCTTGTGGCTGGGGAGAGGACATCGTAAGCGGTGTGCAAGGAAGCGGAAGCATGACAAGAGGGCAGGGGTCCATGCTAGACTAAAAACAAACCCTAGCCGGCCGGCTCTCCCGTCTATCCTGCTCTCAAATGTTTGCTCTCTGGACAATAAACTGGACTACATCCGAATCCAGCAGGCTACGTAACTTGAGTTTAGAGACTACTACTTCTTTGTTTTCATGGAGACGTGTCTCAGCGACAGAGTTCCGAATGCCGCCATTCAGCTAGACGGGCTGGCCTCATTTCGTGCTGACAGAAATGCAGCTCTGTGCTGTAAGACTCGTGGCTTTTGTGTTTAAATCAACATGGAATGGTGCAAGAACTCTATGCTAGTCTCTAGCTACTGCTCATCGCTGGTGGAGCTTGTGACTGTTAGATGCAGACCTTTTTATTTACCATGGGAATTCACCACTGTTATCATAACCGGAGTTTACATTCCCCCCAGCGCTAACGCTAAGGAAGCGCTCTGTGAATTGTATGGGGCTATGAGCGAACTGCTGACAGACTGTTTTTTTTGCCGGAGATTTCAACCATGTGAATCTCAAGACAGTGCTCCTTAAATTCCACTGCCTTCAGAGCAGGCGACAAGGCAGCCCTAGGAACAGCGAGAGCCAAACTGTCCCGGGCCATCCGAGAGGCAAAGCACGCCCACGCCCAGAGAATCCACAGTCACTTCTAGGACAGCAGTGACACGCAGCACATGTGGCAGGGAATCCAGGCCATCACCAACTACAGGACAACATCAGTTGCCTGTGACAAAGATGCCTCCCTTCCAGATGCGCTGAACAACTTCTACGCTCGGTTTGAAGTGCAGAACGACGTGGTGGTGAGGAAGACCACCCCTCCTCCTGGCAGAGTGCTTAGAGGATATGCAGACCAGCTGGCATATGTTCTTACCGACATCTTGAACATCTCTCTGAGCAGCGCCGTCGTTCCAACGTGCTTCAAGGCCACCACCATCGTCCCCATGCCAAAGAAGTCTTCAGTGTCCTGCCTCAACGACTACCGTCCCGTCGTACTCACACCCATCATCATGAAGTGTACAACAGCTTCTTCCCCCAAGCCATCAGACTCTTCAATACTCAGAGACTGGTTTGACACACACACACACACACACACACACGTGTCCTGAGTTGTACTTTAATTATTGTCACTTTATAACTGGCTGCTACCACAATAAATCTCATAGTATGTTATGTTTACATTTGGCATTTTTAGAAACTGTCATCTTTTGCACTACTGTGTACTGGTCGGCGCTGCACTGTCTCTTATGGTGTCTATTGTCCTGTTCATTGTTAATAATTTATTGAACTGTCCCGTAATTTTTGCACATGTTTGCACATGCACTTTATATTGGTATTTTATTTAGTTTGTGCA
Source organism: Moxostoma hubbsi (assembly GCA_032164185.1). Taxonomy (NCBI): domain Eukaryota; kingdom Metazoa; phylum Chordata; class Actinopteri; order Cypriniformes; family Catostomidae; genus Moxostoma; species Moxostoma hubbsi. The sequence continues at coordinate 34,738,277 of JAVLUX010000012.1, forward strand.
GTCTCATGTGGTTCTGGGTTTGTCCTATGTTGTTTTATGTAGCACCATGGTCCTGGAGGATCGTTTCGCTGTGTACTGTACTAACTGTATATGGTTGAAACGACAATAAAAACCACTTGAGAGTGCCACTTTCCCTGGAGGGATAGAGTCCATATCTCTTTAGCAGGTCAGGTCTACCCCAAAAAATCTTCCTATTGTCTATGAATCCTATGCTATTCCTCAGACACCACTCAGACATCCAGCCATTCAGTGACACTAATCTACTATAAACCTCATCACCACAATGAGCAGGGAGGGGGCCAGAGCATATTACAGTGTCTGACATCATTTTTGCAAGTTCACACCTCTTTAAAATTATCTTTAGTGATCACCAACTTGCAAAGCCGGACATCGTTAGTGTCGACATGAATAACATTTAGCCTTAGCAGCACTTGTAAATATGATCTGAATTTGATTTGATCAGACACTGGAGCTCTGTAAATACATTTAACAATGGGGGCTGGAGTCTCTATTTACATGTTCCTAACAATAGAACCACCAATTATTAAGGCTCTTTCAACATGATTCTCAATGGGTGCACTGAGTGGAGAGAATCGATTGGAAACCCTAATAGGAATAGGAGAGTAGTGTTGCTTTGCTGAGCGAGTATGCTGCTGAGACATCACCCAAATGCTCTGCTGCAGGAGCTCTTCAGCTGGAGCAAAAGTTTGTGTTGCTTGCTGTACTTTCTGCACCTGAAACAGTATCTACAGGCTTCTCTTTCTCACTGACCTCCACTAGCGTTTGGATGAGAATCTAACTCATTAAACTTCTCCATCAGCTTGAGTAATTCCTTATATTTATCACATGTGAATCCCTCACTGCTGATGGAGGAAGCTATAGTAAACATGTAGCATGCAAAGCAGGAAGAAATCAAATTAGTGGATGCCATGACTTACCGCAATTGTTTTTTTGTTGTTGTTTTTATGGTTGTTCTTGTGTGGCGAGGGTTTGAGATTTATATGGTTTGATGTGTTTGCTGATCAGCAGATGTTTGAGATTGATGCAATAAGCTGTGTACAACACAGTGGAGAAAACAAATGCATGCAGTCGAGACACGAGATGTAGATAAGCGAAAAATGAAAAAAAGAGAGAAAACGGGTGCGTGCTGTATAATACATGCAGTTAAACATTAAGCGGAAAAACCCGAAGCACACGGTAAGATGGAAAAGGGTGAAACGATGAATGTATAAGAATATGAATAAGAAATGCTTACAGGGCTAGTAAGCCAGAAATACTTGTGCAGTAAGCCAGCAGCAGTTTAAAAAAGACACATGATCTTCTGTTGATTAGTTGACCCAAATTTTTTTTAGAATTTCATCATTTACTCACTATCATGCCATCTAAGGTGTGTATGACTTTCTTTCCTCTGCAAACACAACAAACAAACACAAACAAATATTTTTAGAAGGATATCTCAACTCCGTAGCTCCATACAATGCAAGTAAATGGTGACCAAAACTTTGAAGTTCCAAAAAGCAGATCAAGTCAGCATAAACATAATCCATCAAACTCCAGTGGATTACACTTCCTATACCGCCATCTAACACTCTGTCCATGCGTCGAGTACAAGGAAGTGTAATCAAGCTCGAAATCATGTTTGTATCTAGAGATTGCGATGGCAAGATATACAGTGAAATAGGAGTTATGTATATTTTGGTCTGTTATTCTATATTTTAGAAGACATTGATTAAATTACTGGAGATTTATGGAAAAAGTTGGGGAGTAACACAATGCATGTAACAGGATTACATAGCTTTATTGACAAGTATGCTTACACATACATTGAATTTGTCTTGGTGACAGGAGCTTCCAGTGCACAACAATACAAAACAGCAACAAGACATAGATAAAATGTAAAATAATAAATAATAAAATACAAAAAATATTAATAATAAATAAAAGAAAAAAAAATTATAGAAAATAAAGTATATAGAGAATACACAATATGACTATATATACATATATTCATACATCTTGTACATACATATATACATATATACACACATAGACACACACATACACATACATAGTGCAAATCTAAATACATATCTGTTATATACAGTGCAAGGGAATGTAATGGCAGAAGAGGTTGGATGTGTTGGATAAATATAAAAAGACTAGACTGTGAATTGCACAATGGGGCAGTCTATAAATAACTGTATTCCACTACAGTTACAATTTAAATAATTGGTAATTAGAATACAGTTACATTCAAAAAGTATTTTGATAATTGAAGAGATTACTTTGCATGTTAACGTCATTTTTTTCATTTAATATTTAGTCCTTTCAGACGGAATACATTTATACATATAAATGATGCAATCCAAAGTGCATTTGAACAGCAGTGAAACACTTTCTTATGATGTGTTACATTCATACAGAATGCTCACTGTTTGGAGCAGAAGAAATTTTAATTTAACCTTGTGTCAATTGTAAGCTTACGGCAAGCTAAAATGCTATTTGTAGCCATTTTACATGCACGTTACCAGGCACAATCACATTTTTTATCAAGAAAATTCAAGTTGGATTATTTATTTTTTCTTGTAAGACCTTTGATATTAGGGCAAACATTTTATTGTTGATAATAATGTTTGCATTGTTTTCCTGTACAAATATCTAAAAATCTTTAAAACAAGATTAATTTGATTGATCTTTTTTAGAAACATCACTGCATAAGATATTTAGGTTTTTCAGAGAATGTATTTTTAATGTGTGTATTTTGTCTTAGTCTTTATTGTCAAAACAAGTGAAAAAATCTACAAGTGCTGAAGAAGTAATCAAAGTATTTAGAATACATTACAGACTTTGAGTATTCTAATGGAATATGATACAAATTACATTTTACAGCATGTATTGTGTAATCTGTAGTGGGATACATTTCAAAAGTAACCCTCCCAACCCTGTTTATGGATTACCTTTATGCTGATGTAATCTGCTTTTTTAAGCTTCAGAGGTCTGGCCACCATTCACTTGCATTGTATGTACCTACATAGCTGATATAGTCTTCTATAAATCTTGTGTTCTGCAAAAGAAAGAAAGTCTAAAGATGCGGTCACACATACAGTACCTTCTCAGGGTGAAACACCTGCAGGGGCGAAGATGGATTGGGCAGAGCGCATGTGAAACCAGCAAAAATATAATTTTCAAACAGCCTTTTTTTAATGCTGCACTTTATAGTCAGGGAGACTTAAAAATATATCATTGTCCTATGTGAATATTCAGTGTAGCTGATTACGAAGCATCACCCACACAGAGGTCACGCCAAATCAAGCAACTTCCTATTGATCAATGCAGCGATTTTGCCCTGTCAAAGTTTACCAAACTTGAATTTGAGGCGAAATCAGCACACGGAAATTCTTTGCCACAAGGCTGTCCATTGTTCGAATTTCACGATTGCACCAATTCCCATTGAGATGACTGTATTTCGCAAGTGGAATTTTGCCATGCAAAGGTATGTGTGGACCGCGCCATCTGATGACATGAGGTTGATAAAATTATGAGAGAATTAAAATGTTTTGACCCACTGTAGAAAACTTACAGACCAGCTAAAATAGCAAAATACAATGCCTATGTTTCACATGTATAATATATATCATAGTGGTGTGTAGGAATATTTCAGTATTATTAAACTTTGAAGAGTGCTGCTCTGAGATAAACATATCTAAATTTCATTCTTAAAGTTGGCTGTAAAGGTTTCCCAAAAAAGTCAGAGCATGTACTTGAAATTCAACCTTGGAAACCCATTGTTGCAACATGGCAATTACATTTTGCCAAGAAGGGCAAGATTGTGTACAAATGCACTTTGACACTCTATTCATTTACATTATTTTTTACTCTTGGCAGATGCTTTTTTCCAAAGCAACTAACAGCGTGTTCAAGGAGTACATTTTATCACTATTTGCATTTCCTGGGAATTGAACCCATGACCTTGGACTTTTCATGCTATATCAGCTGAACTACAGGAGCTTTCACACTTTAACGCTTGTTTTCGTCGTACTCTTTTGTATAACAGAGACATGTATCATGGCATTGGAGCTCTGGATCCTGAGCGACTAAATGTATTCCGCACCGTCAGAGAGATCACAGGTGAGATGATAATTTTGTTAAAAAAAAAAAAAAAAAAAAAATATATATATATATATATATATATATATATATATATATATATATATATATATTATTGAATAACTTGTCACATGTGTGATGTCAACCATACTGTTGACAATCAAATTAACAGTTTTCAAGCCAATACATTTCTCAAATTATTGTTATATTCAGAGTTTGTACAAGGTGCTTGAAGTAAGCTTTTTCAAATGAAAGTCCTGGAAAACCCTTGAAAATAGCTATTTTTAACAAGAAGTGCTTAAAAAGTGCTTGAAATATAGAAAATCTTAAAATAATTTGCATAAATCATTTAACAAATTAAAAGTATGTATCTATTTTCTGAAAAAACACGATGACCACTAGACCACTGCTGAAGCAGGCAGCACATAGACAGTGCTGTCACGTGGCATCTGTTACTTTTGGCAGTGCTGTTCAGAATGGGCCAATCACAATCAACTTAATGGAGGATTTAAAAATATATATATTTTGTAGATACTGCTGTGGCAGATATAACAAGTATGAATCCTTGCAACTATCAGTTTCAAGAACAAATTACTCTCCAGAGTAAAAAAAATTATATGAGATGTAAAACGTTCTGAGATTTGAATGCAGATCAATGGATGATTCAGTTTTTGTGAGCCGCCTAGCACCGCCTTGTGTATAGAAAATTTTCTCTTACAAAATAGGTTCCTCGTCTGTCGCTCACTTCGGCGTTGTGTCGAAGAAGTGACACTATATACCTCTGATCTATGAAAAAAGGCCAATGAGAAGTTGGCAGACAGAATTTGCATGTCCCGCCCCCGGACATACGGGTATAAAGGCGGAGAAATATGTCTGTTTCATTCAGAAATTTTCTTCGGAGCCGATGGTCGTGTATGCAGTGAGCTGCGAGTCACACACACCTGTTCCTCTTACCGCTGAGCGATCTGCTGTTGGATCTGCGGCGCATTTCAGCGGCTTTCTCCTTCCCTGCACGGTAGTGCAGTTTGCCCCAGGGCGCTTCAACAGCACAAACTAAAAGAGTGTTTGTTAAAAGAGTGATTTTCCTCTAACACAACAGCGTTGAACGTCCTTTTCAGGCTTTACCGTAGTACACGTCGAACATGCCAAATCCCTGCGTGTGTCCTTACTCAAAGATGCGACAGAGCCTTTCCCTCCAACCGAGATGAAGAAGGGTTTCTACAGCCCTTACTTCATCATACCCAAGAAAGGCGGCGGCTTACGACCGATCTTGGACTTCCGAGTTTTCAACCAGGCTTTGCACAAACTCCAAAATGCTCAAGCAAAAGCACATCTAAACTTGTGTCCGGCATCTAGATTGGTTCACACTGGTAGACCTGAAGGGCGTGTACTTCCATGTCTCAATATTGCCTGGACATCGATCCTTTCTACGGTTCGCGTTCGACAGCCAGGCATATCAGTACAAGGTCCTCCCCTTCGGCATGTCCCTGTCCCCTCGCATCTTTACGAAGGTCGCAGAGGCAGCCCTTGCCCCGCTCCGAGAAGCCAGCATCCGCACACTCAACTACCTCGACAACTGGCTCATCCTGGCCCACTCCTGAGAGTTACTATGCACCTACAGGGACCAGGTGCTCAGGCACCTCAGCCACTTCAGTCTTCAGGTCAACTGGGAAAAGAGCTAGCTATCCCCGGTTCAGAGCATCTTTTTTTCTTGGCATGGAGTTAGACTCAGTCTCAATGTCAGCGTGCATCACCAACAAGCACGCACAGTCAGTGCTGGAATGCCTTGCAGCCTTCAGGCAGGCACTGCAGTCCCTTTAAAACTTTTCCAGAGGCTCCTGGGGCATATGGCGTCCTCCGCAGAGGTCATGCCACTGGGGTTGATGCATATGAGACCACTTCAGCACTGGTTCCAGACTCGAGTCCCAAGACGAGCATGGCGCCGCAGCACGCACTGTGTGATGGTCACCCCAGCCTGCCATCAGACATTCAAACCCTGGACAGACCTCTGCTTTCTGTGGGCAGGAGTCCCCTTGCAGCAGGTGCCCTTACGCGTCCTGTCACGGCTGACACCTCCAAATTGGGTTGGGGTGCCATGTAAAACACGCTGCCACGGGCCATTGGAAAGGGGCCCCGCTGTGTTGGCACATCAATTGCCTAGAGTTGTTGACTGTATTCTTTGCCCTGCAGAGGTTTCTCCCGCTGGTTCAGGGCAAACACATCTTGATCAGATCAGCGTACATAAATCGCCAAGGTGGCGACTCAAGTCACTGCGTGCCACTCACATCCCTGGCAACCTCAATGTGATGCGGACGCGCTATCACGACAATGCTTTCCCAGTGGAGACTGGAGGCTTCAACCCCAGTCAGTCCAGCTGATTTGGGAATGGTTCGGCAAGGCTCAGGTAGACCTGTTCACCTCCCAAGAGACCTCCCACTGCCCGATCTGGTATGCCTGAACAGAGGCTCCCCTCAGGGCAGATGCACTGGCACACAGCTGGCCCACGGGGCTGCTTAAGTACGCATTTCCCCCAGTGAGCCTTCTTGCACAGGCACTGTGCAAAGTTAGGGAGGACGAGGAACAAGTCACCCTAGTGGCTCCCTATTGGCCCATTCGGGCTTAGTTCTCGGACCTCGTACTCCTCGCAACAGTCCCTCCCTTGCAAATTCCCCTGAGGAAAGACCTTCTTTCTCAGGGACAGGGCACGCTCTGGCATCCGCTCCCAGACCTCTGGAACCTCCACGTCTGGCCCCTGGATGGGACGTGGAAGATCTAACTGATCTACCACCTGCCATCATAGACATGATCAACCAAGCCAGAGCCCCTTCTACCAGGCAAATTTACGCCCTAAAGTGGCGCTTGTTCACGAATTGGTGTTCTTCTCGGGCCAAAGATCCACAATGGTGCACAGTCAGGTCAGTGCTCTCATTTCTGCAGGAGAGGTTGGAGGGGAGGCTGTCCCCATCCACATTAAAGGCGTATGTAGCTGCCATCACAACCCACCACGACGCAGTAGACTGCAAGTCATTGGGTAAGCACGACTTCATTATCAGGTTCCAAAGAGGCGCCCGGAGGTTAAATCCCTCCCGGCCAAGCCTGTTCCCCTCCTGGGATCTCTCAGTGGTCCTCTCGGTCCTTCAGAGACCCTCCTTCGAGCCACCAGAATCAGTTGGAATCAGGACCCTCTCCCTAAAGATGGCCCTTCTGATTGCGCTCGCCTCCCTCAAGAGGTTCGGGGACCTGAAAACGTTCCTGTCAGCGACACTTGCCTGGAGTTCGGTCTGGCAGTTCAGTCCGGCAGACACGCATATGATCCTAAGACCGCGGTCGGGCTACGTGCCCAAGGTTCCTTCCACGCCCTTCAGTGACCAGGTAGTGAGCCTGCAAGTGCTGCCCCGGGAGGAGGCAGACCCAGCCCCTTCGTTGCTGTGTCCGGTACGTGCTTTGCATACCTACTTGGACCACACTCAGAGCTTTAGACGTTCTGAACAGCTCTTTGTTTGCTTTGGTGGAAAGCAGAAAGGGAATGCTGACTCCAAACAGAGGCTCTCCCACTGGGTGGTGGACGCCATTTCATTGGCCTATCGCACCCAGGCCGTGCCCCCCCCCCCCCCCGCGGGTCTGAGCACACTCAACAAGGAGTGTTGCGTCCTCATGGGCACTGGCCAGAGGCACCTCCCTGGCAGACATATGCAGAGCAGCGAGTTGGGCAACACCTAATACCTTTGCGATATTTTACAATCTCAGGGTAGAGTAATTTTCGTCCCTTGTTTTCTCAGGTCCGAGCCAATAGAACTCGGTAACACGCTGATGGACTGACTGGGTGGATTGCTTGCACCTAGCGCCCTTTCCCTCAGTTGAGGTAAAACAGTGTGCTTTTTCTCCCAGGTGATCCCATTCACTCGGCTCCCTGGATGACTCCTCCGTAGCCCTCTGGGTCCACAATTCGGCAGAGGAATTCGCCGACCCAATCCACTGCGGGTACTCAAATCTACCTTGTACTGGAATAGGTGCTCCACAGGTCAGGGCTCCTACGTGGACTTCCCCCCTGTGTGTATTTTCCGTGGCACAGTACCCTTATGAGCGGACCCGCGTCTCCCTTGGGCAGTTCCCACTTCCCCCCGGTCGCCGTGTCTGTAGAAACTCCTCCCTCCGAAGAGGTGGTATCTACCACCACGCCACTTCCCACATGTGACATAAAAGCCCATGTGGTTTATGTCACCACTCTTACCTCTCCCTCTCTGTGCAGGTGTGGTCTCCACAGGGACTTTTCCCCCTGAAAGAATAGGAAACTGGGTAATACCTCCTTCCCCGATGCGTGTAAGGGCCCCAGCCATTGACTCTATGCGAGAAACATAGAGAGAAAAGAGGCCCAGCTAGGCTCGGCCCATTCCAAGGTTGGCAAGCGTCGCCTTGTTCCCCTGTCTAGGGTAACTACAAGGATTCCGACGACTTTATGGGACATTGGGGAAGGGTACGTGCAGTCTTATACAGCTGGTCATTTTGGCACATCAAGTACCTGCCCGCTCCTGTGTCAGCAGTACATGTACTCAGCTCAGTGCATGGCGTGATATAAATTGGACCCCTAGTGTCACTTCTTCGACATAACGTCGAAGTGAGCGACAGACGGGGAACATCTAGGTTACGGATGCAACCTCCGTCCCCTGATGGAGGGAACGAGACGTTGTGTCCTCCTGGCCACGTCGCTGAGCCAAGCCCCCGTAAGTCCGGTGGCGGGACATGCAAATTCTGTCTGCCAACTTCTCATTGGCCTTTTTTCATAGATCAGAGGCATATTTGGCACTCAAGAGAGACCCCTAGTGTCGCTTCTTCAACACAATGTCTCATTCCCTCCATCAGAGAACGGAGATTACATCCGTAACCTAGACGTTATGTCTGGCAACATTTGGGTCAATATCAAAATATGTTGACAAACATGTCCCTTGACATTTTTAGTCATGAAAATCTTTCAAAAAGCAAACAATAAATAAATAAATTTATTTTTATCTTTTAAAATAAAGATTCTTTTTTAAATTTATTTGAAATCAATTGCCTGAAAAAAAAATCCTTGTCCTCTTCTTCTGGTACACCACTTCTATGACATTTAAAGTTATGTATTTATTTTGTACTTATTTTTTTTATATAAGCATTAGTGCAAGGCCGAACAAGTGCACCAAAAAATGTGTTAATATTTAAAAAAAAAAAAATTCCAAATAAACCAAATCCTAAATAACATTAAACATGCACATCTGAAATAACAATACAATAGTTTGGTACTTAAGGAAGGATGGCAGAAGAGCTTGGGGTCTCTGTATTCAGAAGACCCACACTGAAAACATTGTGTGTCGTTTTTCTACTCTACCAGGTATACAATTGTATCTCTTATGTTTGGTAAATGTTTGAATGGATTGCAACTTTAATTATATTATTATGTTTGATTCACTGATACCTTTGAGTTTGATTTATTATTTTAATTGTATTATTTGAATGTATTACTATTACCTGGTAAAATAAATTGTTATTATGATTCATTCTGAAGGACTGTTTTCTAGTATTTTTCTTATTAACTACAAATCTTTGGTCATATTTGGATTAATTAAGCTACTTCAGATGTAACCCATTAGTTAAATATGTACTAAAAGGCTAAACGGGATCTGAGAATCTATAATAAAATGTAGCCAAGTAGAATAAAACTGGAATACTAAGAGTAGGACCGAAAATCTGTAAAACAGAACTTAATTGACTAGGGCTTAACTGTGAGTCGAGAATCTATACTAAACTTAGTCTAAAACTTACTAATATTTGAAATTGATGAGTTTGTAGTTAAAGGACCCGTGTCCGGCCAGCACAGGACCCAAATAACATTGAAATAACAAATGCAGTCTAGAAGAGGGAATTACTAAAAAATAATAAGATACAACATTTTTAATTCAGAGCATAGATACATCAACAAGCGTTTTCATAGTTGGAGTCATGAAATAAAGAAAAGAATAAATGATAAGATTATAAAACATGGAACTCAAATTAAATAATCAAAATATAATTTAATGCACACAATAAGACAGAACACCCAGGAGATCTTCAGCCACGCTATTGGATGCCACCATTGGACCAATATGTGGACCTTACACCATCATGTTAAAAAGTTATTCATTCACATTTTAAATGTAATATTTTCAAACACACACACACCAAAAAATTAAAATGTTGCTGTACCCCATTGAAGCCTCAAAATTTAGTGTTGTAACCCATTTAAACCTCATTAGTGTTAACTTGTTTTGTTAACTTGTTTATGAGTAAAAATTATTTTAAAATGTTATAAAATGTTTACCCTCAGCATTTATGGGCAAAAATAATATTTTCAATATTTTGTAAGTTGGAAAGTCAACATTTTTTGAGAATGACCCATTTGCAATTTGGTTCAGTTCCTCACATAAATGTGTTGTGTGACTTTAGAAAACATGGATCACAGCAAATGAGTCATAAAGACTACTGTTTACGGACCCAGTTATTCACTTTTGTTGGAAAGTGCATTTTAAGGGAGCACACTACAATTGCACATCAATTTCGTCATGAATGAACCAATAATTGTTACTGAGAATATATAGTTAAAGATTTACATTGAGATATGCTGTACTTGTAAAAGTGGTGTTTTATAAAAATGAACTGAATGAATACAATATTTTTACTTAAAATTAACAAATAAAGACTTAGTTTTAAGTACTTCTCAAACATAGTCATTGAAAACAAATTAAAATGTACTTGAAAGCCCTTGAATTTAACTTTGAAGCATCCATATAAACCCTGTATATTATTCGTGGATCCTGATTTTTTTATATCTGATGAGTTTTGTACTTTTGTTTAACAGTATTTATAGTGTAATAAAGTCTAATGGGTTAGAAAAAATGCTAGTAATGTTAGAAGGCTTTTATTACATTCAGATCGGGTGTGTTCTTACATCAGTATTTAATACATATTGCATTTAATGGGGTGAAACATATTGAAAATCTGCAATAAGAAAGAATTATGACTATTGTCCACCATGCAGTTTCCATTCACACTTTTGCTTTGTGAAAAAGCAAATACAAAAAAACTAAAACACCAAAAGCACCCATTTTCTGATAAAGACATTCTCTCAGTTTGTAAATTGATCTACAATGCAATCCATCGTGTGCTAAGTATCACTATTAGCCTACTATTACTTATTCTTAGGGTTAGTAGTTAGAACAAATCATGCAACTTGTTCAGAATAGCTATGCTTTTTATACTTTTCTAATAATGTGCTTTTAATTTTATAATCTAGTTAGTGAAAAATAGGTAATTACATAAATCATATGTGATAATTCCTTCCAAAGGTTATGTGAACATCCAGTCCTGGCCAGAGAACATGACTGATCTTGGTGTCTTTTCCAACCTTGTTACCATAGGAGGAAGAACGCTGTATAGGTAAAATAATAATATAAATATAATGCTAATTATTTTGTGGTACAGATTATTATTCATTATTATTCCATTATTCATTTTAGTTCATTTTATTAATACAGTTCAGTTCTTAAAGTTTGTTTGTGCAAAATCACACTAAAACAACACTTTCCTCTCTGATGTTGATTATTGTAATAAACCATAATCATGATGTCCCTTTCAGTTTGCTCCTAACATATAATGAAAGTCCTTTTTGTTGTTTAATCTTGCCAGATTTAAAATGTACATGGTATAAACTAGGTATAAATTAAATGTTTTCCTGAAGAACAATTAAAAAAATACAGCTAAACAATTTATAAAATTGCTACCCTTACAAAATAATTGCAGTAAAAGATAAAGACCATGAAATTGTATATAATTAATATCAGATATACAGTATATCATGGTACTAAACAATATTCATATACCATGATTTTTACATACTGCTCTATAGTACTGCAAAGTATAATATGGTTTTACTATGATTCATGTCCAATAAACATGGTAATACAATGTTACTTTTAGGTACTGTATTTCTGTTTCATAGCTTGAATGGCATTTTCTTTAGACAGAGGCTATTTGCACTGAGTGCTAATAGTGATAGAGGCTACTTACACTATAGTGTAAAGAGCAACAAAAAGCATCTTCTTTGCACTACAGTAAGTCAAAATAGTGTTAAAATATATTTGAACCCATGTGCAAATATTGGCAGATCCTATTTTAACTCCTAATTAAATGCTAACATACAGCACACTGCAGTGTATTTGTTGGGTCCCACATACAATCCACACCAACCCATGACCCTAAACCTAACCTTCCCTTATAAAAAGTAACCATGGTTTTACAACAGTAACCATAGTATCACCATGGCATTTTGTAGTAAAATCATAGTAATCACTACATTAGACATGTTTATATTAACAACATATTGCTGTAGTAACACCATGGTTAATTGCATTTAAACTATGGCCTCTTTCAAAAAACATGTTTACTCCAATATTACTATAGTAAAAAAATTGTTAATTTTCCCCGGATCAAGCCTTTCTCTCAACTCCCCACATTCATTTTGACCAAATCACTGCAAGACAATCAACTTTTATATCAATTTTTACTTATTAATATAAAGTAGTATTAATGGAAATATTGGGAGTGAAGACAGGAAATAACATGAAAAAAGCAAGTATTCACCATCTTAACACGCTACGTTGATTCAGTTTGTCTTTAATGTCTTTGTTTCAAAGAGACAATTTGTATGCAAATAGATGTGCAGGTGTTTACACTTACAGACTGAAATCAAGATCTTTGCTTCCATCTTTGCTCTATGTTTGCTCTAGATTTGTTCACATTGAATATAGAACAATTTAGAACTCTTCAATAACTCTTCTTTGCTTTGTCAGTGGTATTTCTCTGCTGATCCTCAAACAGCGCTGGATCTCTTCACTGCAGTTCCAGTCTCTGAGAGAGATCAGCGCTGGTAACGTCTACATAACCAACAACAGTCAGCTCTGCTTCTACAATACAGTGAACTGGACAGGCCTATTCCGCACCAGCACCCAGAGAGCGATCATCAAAAACAACAGAGACCCTAGAGTGTGTAGTGAGTGTCTTTGTGACAACAGCATTACTACCAAATAAGTTTGAGAATGGTTTGAGGTGTACTGGTGAATCTACTTCAATGGAAAAGGATAAGTAATTGTCTCCGGTTTTATCACTTTGTCTTATCCTTTGGCAGTTTTGCCTATTGGTGACCATCTTAAATTTTCCACTTTTTTACCATGAGTTTTTAAAGCAAACATTTGATTAATGAATAATGGATATTTGAAGAAACATTAGCATGACATTTTCTTTTCTAACAGCATCTTGAAGTGTCATGACTTTGAGATTTTGGTTAATATTTTACAGTAAACTAAAAATAAAAAATACATTAAAAAAAGCATATTGTTAGGACATAAAATTTTTTTTGCACTTTTTGTGGCAAATAATTATTACGGCAATAAATTATATTAATATTTATGTATTGTTATATATGTTGACAATAATGTCAGGACAATTTTTTTAAGTCAGCATAAATAAAAATCTGTTAGTTAAATGATTTCACAATGTAACATATCTTAATGGTCCTGAAAATAGTCTTAATTTTCTTTGTCCAAAATACAAGTTATATGTATATTTATATTTTTGTGATTAAATATGAATTGGACATGTTCCTGACAGATTTATAAGAGCATGTCTGTAACAACTAAATGAACTGTAAATGTGTGAACCTTGTTACAGTCATAGACTATCTGAGTATTCATAATAGACCAGTAAATTATGTCTACCAGTTCTTGAATTTCCATATACCATATATTACCTTTAGGACAAATTTTGAACATATATGTAATTAATTTATATTTTGAACATAAAGGCAAATATCTTACATAAGGTAAGGATTGGACTGATGAAACCCAAGTCATTGTTTTCTATGAGGAGCTGATGGAGATGTTGACAGTCAGCGAACACTTCCCGCAGTGCCGCAATACCAAGCAGAGCTTAATGTAATTACTGTGATAATAAGTCTGTGGTGTGCAGGATCAATTGCGCTGTTAGCTGGCTCATTCATTAGCCACTTTTCCACACTGCTGATCACAGTAGACTGCTATCCCTGGATTGAACAACAGTTCAGACAGAGAACTTGAGAATCCACACAAAGAGCATATTTTCATTAACAGCTGATGATCCCAGTTGACTACAAAGGACATCAGTTCATTTAATGCTGAGTTTTTATTTGAATTGTATAGATTCTCATATAGAGATAAATATTGATTTGTCACAAAGAAAATTCAAACCTCTTAACCTCTTTGTTCTTTGTGTGTAACTGCATTTCTATATATGCGTTTCTCAGCCCAGCAAAAGATGGTCTGTGATCCACTGTGTTCAGAAGCAGGATGCTGGGGTCCTGATCCAGACCAGTGTCTGTCTTGTAAATATTTCAGCCGTGGAAGGACCTGTGTCAAGTCCTGTAATCTTTATGATGGGTAAGTGTTAAAAATGCATGCTCTTTATTCAAAAAACATCATCACTCTGGAAATCAAAATGTAGCTTTTGAAAGTTCATATATCCTGAAGTCAACCTCATTCGGCAGAATTTCTCACAAGTGCCAGCCCCATCAGACATTTTTGCATCAATTCAAGTGTGAACACATTTCCCTTTAGTGCTACTGATAGCACGTTGCTTGAGAAACCTCAGAGACATGGTTTCTGGTCCTGTGGAAATCAGAAAGTAATCATGTTCCCATAAACAATGGTTAGCAATATTCAGAGATTGCATTTTTGCTCTAAAATTATATTTTCACTTAACTGATGGTTAGGTTTAGGGCTAGGATTTGGGTTAGGGTTAGGGTGTAGAGTTAATAAAATGTGCATTTGTGTTGCTTGAAGCAGAATTTTTGTAACAGATACTCAGACTCGATGGTAGCATTAAACCCGGAGGTGTAGTTTATTGACAAGTCCAAGTGAAGCAGGTGAACCTGAGTGAAGACTGCGTTGGTGAGGAAACAACGGGAACTTGACAAAGGAGCAATGGAGTTAGGAGATGAACACATGAATGGAGTCTGGATGGTTTCCCCTGCTACTGGGAAAGGACTGCTCCCACGCCAGTGGTGGAGGCATCTACTTCAACTAAGAATGGTTTGTTAGGGTCAGGATGGTAGAGAAGGGGTGCTGTAGTGAAAGCTTCCTTAAGACGTTGGAAGGCTATGGAGGCCGAAGGGGACCAGGAAAGGGACTTGGGCTTGGACTTCAGGAGTAATGTCAGTGGAGATGAGAGGGAGCTGAAGTTTTTAGTGAACCGACAGTAGAAATTGGAGAAACCCAGAAAGCATTGGAGCTCCTTGATGGTAGTAGGAGTGGGCCAGGTTCGCACCGCTTCAACTTTACCCTCATCCATCTGGATTCCTTCAGAACTGATATTATCACCGAGAAATTGGAGGGTCCTCAGATGAAAGGAACATTTTTCAGCTTTGAGGTAAAGATGGTACTCCCTCAGTTTTCTCGGCACAAGCTTGACGTGCCGTTGATGGTCAATTTCATTGGATGAGTAGATAAGAATATCGTCCATGTAAATGATGGCAAATCGGTTGAAGTACTCCCGGAAAACCTCATTCATAAAACCTTGGAACACTGATGGGGCATTGACCAGGCCATACGGCATCACCCGCTATTCATAGTGGCCATTTGGAGTAACGAACGCTGTTTTCCATTCGTCTCCCCTTCGGATGCGAATGAGATTATAGGCGCTGCGCAGGTCAAGCTTAGTGAAGATCATAGCTCCCCTCAGCTTTTCCAGTGCAGCAGGAACTAGGGGAAGAGGATACCTGAACTTAACAGTGATTTTTTTGAGGGAATGGTAATCAATGCAGGGGTGGAGACCTCCATCCTTCTTGGCCACGAAGAAGATGCTTGAAGCAGCAGGGGAGATGGAAGGACGGATGTAACCCTGGGAGAGAGCCTCCTTGATGTACTCTTCCATGGCGGTCTGTTCTGGGATGGAGAGAGGATAGATCTTACCTCTGGGCACCGGTTCACCCGGAAGGAGGTCGATTGTGCAGTCCCAAGGTCGGTGTGGTGGAAAGCGTGAGGCCTGAAGGGGCAGAAAATGTCCTGGAAGTGGGAGTAGCAGGAGGGAATCTCTATAGATTGAGAGGTGGTCGGGTTTTTGATCGTGGTTGAGTTTAAATGGATAAGGGGTTCCTTGGTGAGTTGAAGATGATTTGGAGAGGGGAGGTTAGGAAAACAGGTGGGATGCATTTGGCTCCCCACTTCAGGACATCACCAGTAGACCAGCAGATGACTGGAGAATGACGGATGAGCCAGGGATGGCCAAGGATAATATCGGCAGTGGAGTTATCGAGAACCAATAAGGTGATATCCTCAGAGTGCAGGCATCCAACTTGAAGTTTGATGGGACCGACCCAATGACGGATATACCCCCTTCCCAAAGGTTTACCATTTATGGTTTGGATCTGGAGGTAGGGTTCACAGAGCTTCTTTTGGAGATGAAGTCGGTGGCAGAGGGCGTCAGAAATGAAGTTGCCGGCTGACCCAGAGTCAAGGAGTGCGAGTACTGAGAGAGAAAAATCAGAGGCAGTAAGTGACACATTAGTTAAGAGGGGAGAGGAACTGATTCTCGGAGTGTGTAAGTGACTCACCAACGGGCGAGGAGGTCGAATGGGACACGCAGAGATCACATGTCCCCCTTTACCACAGTACAAGCACAACCTCTGAGTCCACCGGTGCTGGCGCTCTGCTGGGGACAGACGGTTGGAGTCCAGCTGCATAACATCATTGTCAGGTTCGGAGGTATATGCTGAGGGTGGTTTAGCAGAAGCTAGAGGATGTGGTGACACAGGCATTTCGGTGAGACAGGACCTCATTCGATTTGCCACCCGGATAGATAGTTGGATAAAGCGTTCCAGACCCATAGTGTCGTCAAAGGAGGAAAGATGTAATCGAAGCCGTGGTTCCAACCCCAGGTGGTAAACTGTGAGGAGTGATGACTCCTGCTAGTGTGCGGAATTTCAGGGCATACTCGTAAATAGTACTCTTCCCTTGACGGAGATTAAACAATTGCTCACCAAGCGATGTATCCCCTGCACGAAATCCAAAAACCTCCCGGAAGTGTCGGGTGAAACTGTCAAAGGTTTGGGTTACGGGGCTATTCGAATCCCAGAGAGGTTGGGCCCATAGCAGTGCTCGTCCTGTTAACAATGAGATTACAAAGGCTACCTTTGCACGTTCGGTGGAAAAACGATGTGGTTGCATCTCAATCGTTAAAGAGCACTGGGTTAGAAATCCACTGCAGTACTACGCCTCACCAGAGTAGGGCGCTGGGTTGGCAACGGGACTCGCGGAATAACCAGGAGAAGGAATTGCGGAAGTGCTGGTGGTTAACGGAGGTGCGGAGGGATCCAAGCTGTGAGTAAGCACTTGTCGGAAAGCGTTTACTAGGGTTTGAATGGGATCGGGTCCTGCCGGGTTCATGATTATATTGTTGGTCTGGTCTTCTGTAACAGATACTCAGACTCGATGGTAGTGTTAAACCTGGAGGTGTAGTTTATTGACAAGACCAAGTGAAGCAGGTGAACCTGAGTGAAGACTGCGGTGCGATGGTGAGGAAACAACGGGAACTTGACGAAGGAGCAATGGAGTTAGGAGATGAACACGCAGGAGCGTTGGAGTAGAGAACTTGGAAGTACGACGCTGGAACAAAGGAGCGAGGTGCTGAACACGCAGGAGCGTTGGAGTCGAGAACATGGAAGTAACGAAGAACTTGGAATGAAGGAGCAAGGAACTTGGGATGAAGACTGTAATGTCTCGAGGGGAGAGCAGGTAAGTGAGTCCATGATCTACATTGAGACCAAAACAAAGAGTGACTGGAGTGAAGAGCTTATATGAGGTGACGCTGATTGATGTGGAGATGAGTTTCAGGTGCAGGTGATTAGTATTCGGGAGAGATGGATCGTGGAGTGAAAGTGCTGGGCGTGTCAGGAGGAACTGTGACAATTTTATTGTCTTATTCAAACTTTGTTTTGTAGATGATTTTGCCCTTATGCTTCTTATCTATTGTACTCTTTTACAAATTTAAGATTTAAGTTTATTAAAAATGTCACATCCACTTGTATTGTAGTATTATAAAAAGTTTAAACAGAAGCAAGAAAGTCATAATATTTGTATACTGAATAGCGTTTGGTCTTCTCTCTCTCTCTCTCTCTCTCTATATATATATATATATATATATATATATATATATATATATATATATAATTGTGGCACGGTGGAGGGCGGTGCCGGGTCATGATTCAACACGCCCGATCCCGTATTAGGCTAATCAAGCTTCCGAGAGGGTTAAAGGCCGACCGCGGAAGACGGGCGTGAGAGAGAGAGAGATCGTTCACGGACATGTCCGTTGTCTTATGTTTTTGTATTTTGAGTTTTATATTAAACCTATCATTTATATGTTAAGCCGGTTTCTCGCATCTTCCTTGCCCGTGAGCATGAACTGTTTTACAATAATATATTTTATGTATTGCTTGGTGGTGTTCATGTGAGAGACCCATGTTTGAGTCCAGCCTGGGTAATTTTCCCAGCCTATTTCCATCTCTCTCTCCCTTTGGTTTCTTGTCCTCTCTCAATTATGTCTGTCAATAGAAAGTGGGAAAAATCCCGGAAATTAAATCGTCATGGTTGCTGTTGTAACCTCTGTTCCCCGAGGGAAGGAACCATGATGAACTGACTGTGTTACGTGAACTGCCGAGACAGGTGCAAGGAGGCTGTGTCTGCTAAGGAGGTGCCATGGGCCAGTGCCCACGAGGATGCCACACTTCTTGTAGGGTGTGCTTGAATACGAAAGAGGGTGGGCACAGCCTGGGTTTGATAAGGAAATAGCATCAACAACCCAGTGAGCTAACCTCTGTTTGGAAGGAATGACGCGGTAAGCGGCTGAAGTGGCTTTCTCTCATGACAAAAGTAAGCTGCGACCGCAATGTTGCCATGCTATGTTCTCACACTGAGAACATGAACCATTCATAAAACTCTGCCTGCGTGTGATTGCAGCCCAGGCACGCAAGGTATGTTTGGCGTCCCAGGAAGACCCCTTGTGTCACTTCATTCGACACAACGTCGAGTGAATGACAGAAGGGGAACTGTATTTCACAGTTTTGATTTGTACATCTCTACACATCAAATGGTGTTGCTACGGTTACTGTAGAATTCTTTTATCAATATTATCTGTCATTTAGATTGCACCTAGCCCCTAGTCTCTTTCTAAACACAATCATATATAAACGTATGCCTTGGGGATGTGAAAGAATAGATTTAAATAGAAAAAGTAAAAGGAATGGCTTTCATCTAAATGTTACAAGTCAACAGTGTTTGGCCAGAGGTAAGCTATTGTACAGGCCAAATCCAGCTAATTGTTACTTGGGCTGTCTCAAGTACTCAAAATACACTGCCATCTGTGAATGACAAAAAGGAAACTGTCATCCTATAACAAATTAACATTTTTGTCTGCTGGGAGTTTCAGAGAAGAGCTCTTTGGTTGACAAAGCTTTGCTGCTGTAGTCATTAATCAATGGCAACTCCCAACTCTGACCAATATCAGACTATGATTCCCCATTGTAGAAAAATTTAATTTAGTTCCGAAAAATAATCAGCTGTGGGGTAGTGTCAGGATTTTTAACAATGAGCAAGAGTCTCATTACAATTATTCAATTGTTCTTTAAACCATTTTATATTGTTGTGAATCTATGAATGGTGTTAGACAAAATTCTCAGTTGCTGTCAACTAAAGGTTTAGAAATGAGACTATTTAAATGTATATTTTACTTAAAATAAGCAGGATAAGAGTTTCTGATTATTTAGAGAACCATGTAATTCATAATACATTAATTGACATTAATTTAATGAATTTCATTGCAGTTAGATGTACACTCTTAGGGGGAAAAAAGTTACAGTTTAAGGTACAAAGTCATCAATGGGCTGGTAAACTTGTTCCGTGTACATTTCTGCAGTGTTTATTTACAATAATTAATGTCTTTGAAATGTATTTTCAGGCTATTTGTCACATCTCTTTAAAAAGTAAATGCCCCTATTTCAAAAGAATCAATTCAAGCACTGCATATCTGTACCGTTAAGGTTCTTAGGGTACAATTATGTACCCAAAATTTTTACTAGAGGTACAAAAAAGTATACTTTTAAGATACCAATCTAGCGACTGCACATGTACCTTAAACAGTAGATTTTTTACCCCTGAAAGTTTACTCAGTTTATTTAATGCAGCAATTTTATATCACTAACTTTACATTATTTCTTAAAGGGGTTTTATCATGAAAAATAATTTTTTTTAGAAATTGAAACTTAATGTAACTTTCAGAACTTAAAGCAGGCTTTTCAATGAGGCTGTTTTTGAAGAATGGGGCAATTGAGAAGTACCCAACATCATACCTGTCACGCTCTTTTCCATGTGGAGGGGAGTTTTTTAAGGAACAGTAGCAAATACAGGCCTTTTTATTATTTGTCAAAAAGAGGATGGAAAATGGTTGTTAAAAAAAACCCATTATAAATTGTTTTAATTAGACAACTATACATTACAAAAAAAATAAATACATAAATGAACAAATAAAATATAGAAATTAATATAGCGTATGATTTAGTCCATGTAGTTGGTTCCCCGTCTGTCGCTCACTTCGATTTTGTGTCGAAGAAGCGACACTAGGGGTCTCTCTTGAGCACCAAATATGCCTCTGATATATGAAAAAAGGCCAATGAGAAGTTGGCAGACAGTATTTGCATACCCCGCCCCCGGACATACTGGTATAAAAGTGGGAAATACGTCCAGTTCATTCAGAAATTTTCTTCGGAGCCGATGGTTGTACTACAGCGAGCTGCGAGTCATACACCCGTTCCTGTTCCTCTGACACTCTCTGCTGTTGGATCTACAGCACACTACAGCGGCTTTCTCCTTCCTTGCACGGCAGTGCAGTTTGCCCCTGGGCGTTTTTACAGTGCTGAGCACATTAAAAGAGTGATATTTCTTTTAAAAGAGTGTTTTCCTCTATTGGAGCAATACACAGCGGCGTTGAACGTCCTGTTCAGGACGCGTCTTTATAAAGATGCCATTCCGCCCCTGTGTAGACCTGTTTGCCTCCCGAGAGACCTCCCACTGCCCGCTCTGGTATGCCCAAACAGAGGCTCCCCTCGGGGCTGCGCAAGTACGCATTTCCCCCAGTGAGCCGAGGAACAAGTCACCCTAGTGGCTCCCTATTGGCCTACCTGGGCTTGGTTCTCGGACCTCGTACTCTTCACGACAGCCCCTTCCTGGCAAATTCCCCTGAGGAAAGACCTTCTTTCTCAGAGACAGGGCACGCACTGGCATCCGCACCCAGACCTTTGGAACCTCCACGTCTGGCCCCTGGACGGGACGCGGAAGATCTTGCTGGTCTACCACCTGCCGTCGTAGACACAATCAGCCAAGCCAGAGCCCCTTCTACCAGTAACCTTTACGCCATGAAGTGGCGCTTGTACGCAAATTAGTGTTCTTCCTGGGATGAAGACCCACAGAGCTGCGCCGTTGGGTCAGTGCACTTATTTCTGCAGGAGAGGCTGGAGGGGAGGCTGTCCCTTTCCACCCTAAAGGTGTATGTCGCTGCCATCTCAGCTCACCACGACACAGTAGATGGCAAGTCTTTGGGTAAGCACGACTTAATCATCAGGTTCCTAAGAGGTGCCCGGAGGTTGAATCCCTCCCGGCCAAGCCTGTTCCCCTCATGGGACATCTCAGTGGTCCTCTCGGGCCTTCAGAGACCTCCCTTCGAGTTGCTAGAATCAGCTGGACTCAGGGCCCTCTCTCTAAAGACGGCCCTGCTGATCGTCCTCGCCTCCATCAAGAGGGTCGGGGACCTGCAAGCGTTCTCTGTTAGCGAACTTGCCTGGATTTCGGTCCGGCAGACACATATGTGATCCTAAGACCGCGACCAGGCTACTTGCCCAAGGTTCCTACCACACCCTTTAGACACCAGGTAGAGACCTTGGACCGCACACAGAGCTTTAGATGTTCTGAGCAGCTCTTTGTCTGCTTTGGCGGACAGCAGAAAGGGAACGCTGTCTCCAAACAGAGGCTTTCCCACTGGGTAGTGGACACCATGTCATTGGCCTATCACACTCAGGCCGTGCCCCCACCCCCTTACGGGTCCAAGCACACTCGACAAGGAGTGTTGCTTCCTCGTGGGCACTGGCCAGGGGCACCTCCCTGGCAGACACATGTTTATTAAAAATTCAGATGGTCTGGCCGGGTGGATCGCTTGCGCCTAGCGCCCTTTCCCTTGGCGGAGGTAAAACTGTGCGCTTTCTCTCCCAGGAGATCCCACTCATTCTGATCCCTGGATGATTCCTCCCAAGCCCTTTGGGTCTGCAGTTCAGCAGAGGAACTCGCCAACCCAATCCACTGCAGGTACTTAGTCTACCCTGTACTGGAATTGGTGCTCCGCAGGGCAGGACTCCTACGCAGACTCCCCCTGTGTGTATTTTACGTGGTACGGTCCCCTTACGAAGTGGATTCATGTCTCCATTAAACAGTTCCAGCTTCCCTCCGGTCGCCTTGTTGTAGCAACTCCCCCCTCCTTGAGGCTGGATCTACCACTGCGCCACTTTTCACATGTCGCCTAAAAACCCATGTGATGTATTCACCACTCTTACCTCCCGTTCAGGGCAGGTGTGGTCTCCGCAGGGTCTTTTCCCCCTTAAAGAATAGGAAACAAGCAATATTGCTTGGTGGTGTTCATGTGAGAGACCCATGTTTGAGTCCAGCCTGGGTAATTTTCCCAGCCTATTTCCATCTCTCTCTCCCTTTGGTTTCTTGTCCTCTCTCAATTATGTCTGTCAATAGAAAGTGAGACCCCCTTCCCTTGATACATGTAAGGGCCCCGGCCGTTCTTGTTCTATGTGGAGAAAAATAGAGAGAAAAGAGGCCCAGCCAGGCTTGGCCCATTCCCAGGTTGGCAAGTGTCACCTTGTTCCCCTGCCTAGGGTAACCAGAAGGATCCCGAATACTTTTTTGGGGCATTGGTGAAGGGTACGTGCAGTCTGACTGTTCCAACTATTCATTAGCCTTTTTTCATAGATCAGAGGCATATTTGGCGCTCAAGAGACCCCTAGTGTCACTTCTTCGACACAACGTCTCATTCCCTCCATCAGGGAAAGGAGGTTACATCCGTAACCTAGATGTTTTGGACATAACATTAACATCCATCAACATTATTACACATTTTCAGAGTGGGAAACTTCAAACTATGCTTCTTTTCTAATCTAGCATGAGTGCTTATTTACTTGATTTCCTATTTTATAAAATCAAAGAGATTACTTTGATCCTTACTCTCTTATTTACAATTTTATTGAGACTCTTCTCTTTTCTTGCATGGAAGCACTTCTTAAAATCTCCCTCTGAACCACAGGCTGTTGTAAATGAACAAACAAAATGGTATTGATTGCTCCGCTAAGCAGCTCTTCTGCCGTATCTACCGAAATCCGAGTCACCATCTGCTTAGATTAAATTTAAAGAGGAATGAGTGTTCTTGCCTCTCAGACCAGTACCAAGAAATATTTTCCCAATTAAAATGCCATTATTTTTTTTATGGACTTTACTTAGCTGACTGGCACATTAGCCAAGTTCTCTGCAATGTGTGAATATTGTGTCTGCACTACAGATGGTTGTCATTTAAGACTACATGGAGGATGAATAAGGAACAAAGAATACATCACTGAAATGCTTTTGGTTGACTGGCATGTTTAAATAATAATAACGGAATCTTCACAAGACAATGTTTTTTTTTTATTATTATTATCTACCGGTGTTGATAATTTAACCTTAAACCATTTATGACCTTATGACCTAACTCCGATAAAGGAATGCCATTGAATGTGTTTACATGACCTTACAAGTTGCCGGCAAATAGCAAAAATATAGATGGCAAACCAAAGGCTGTAATTCTTTTTTAAAGGAGTTTGAAATTTAGCTTGAAGCTCAGACTGAATAAACTGAAGATATTAAATATTTGGGGTTAGGGTTTGGAGCAAACTCCTAAAGAAGTTTTTGCAAGTATATATTATTTTTCATCTTTTTTCCTCTGCATGTAGCCTACTGTATTTCATAGTGATGAAGCTTTTGCTTTGTATGTTTCAGAGATGTTCGAGAGTTTGCCAATGGTACTTTGTGTGTTGAGTGTGACAGCCAGTGTGAAAAGGCAGAAGATAAAACTGTAACCTGTCATGGCCCTGTAAGTAAAGCAAGCAATGCCATTTCAAATACCCTTTGATCTACAATGTTTCTGCCCCTTACCATTTAACCATCAGGGACAGCTGTTATATTTTTAGGAACTATGGATGTTTGTGTAAATTACATGAATAGTCTACCTCAGTTTTGCCTGTAAAACTTAAAAATGCAAGTGGCCTTGAAAGCAGATGAACAAAGCTGTCAGATTCTTATGATAACCTGCCTGTCCATCTCAATTCCTGAGTTGTGTAATTAGCAACATCAGAGCTGTCAGAGACTCTAAGAACTTGCCCAACCATGTGACACCCATTTTATAACAGGCGATTACATAGATCAAATATGTATGAATTTGTTTATTTATGTTGTTTACTCTGCCACATGAATTAAATAAAAGTTATGTGTGAAGTTGTGGTACACTTACAAAAAATTACCAAAAAGTGTTATGGTATACCATGTTTTTTGTATATGTTCCACGGTAATACTATGTGTTTTGTTGAGTACCATGGTATTATTTAAAGTATTAAAAATAGAGAAAAATCCACTTATGTGGCATGGATAAAAAAAAAACCTCTATTCAACTACAACATCTTAAAAAAATATTTTGACCAGCACATTTCGGCTATGAAAGCCTTCATCAGAGTACATTTCCAATTATTTGAAGTAGATCGGAGTATAATTTATATATCATGGCATTTAAAAAAAAGCGTTATTGACTCTCAACTTTTTTTACTCAATTTGGAATGCCCAATTCCCAATGTGCTCTAAGTCCTCGTAGTGGCATAGTAACTCACCTCAATCTGGGTGGCAGAGGATGAATCTCGGTTGCCTCTGTGTCTGAGACCGTCAAACTTATCTTATCACGTGGCTTGTTGAACGTGTTACCACAGAGACATGTCGAGTGTGGAGGCTTCATGCTATTCTCCGTGGCATCCACGCACAACTTACCGCGCACCCCACAGAGAGTGAACCACATAGCAACCACAAGGAGGTTTCCCCATGTGACTCTACTCTCCCTAGCAACCAAGCTAATTTGGTTGCCTAGGTGACCTGTCTGGAGTCACTCAGCATGCCCTGGATTCAAACTTGCGACTCTATGGGTGGTAGTCAGAACACCTTTTTATTTGTCTCCATGGCAGGATCAGATATAAAGTCACAATTGTGGTATATAAACACGAAATTATGAGAAATTGTGTGATTTAAACTCAATTGCAAGATGTAAAGTCACATTTATAAGAAATAATTGCACTTATAAATAATTGATATAGTATAGTCAGTTTGAACTTTTATATTTTTTCTTCTGTGACGGGATCAGATATAAAGTCACAACTGTGAAATAGAAATGTGCAACTGTGAGAAATACAGTCAGAATTGCAAGATTTAAACTCACAATTGTTTGATATATATTCGCAATTGCGATAAATAGTCAAAATTGCAAGATATTGTTGATATAAGCATACTGTATATACCTTGTAATTGCAAACTGCCACTTTATACAGTATCTAGAAATTTCAATATATTAATTGAAATTGTTAAATATAAGGTTGAAACTGTAAGAATAGTCACGATTGTGAGATATAAAGTCAGAATTACCTTTTTTCCCCTCCTGAAGATATCAGATGTAAAGTTGAAATTGTGAAAAATAAATGCAAAATTAAAAGAAATAAAGTCAAAATTCCAAGAAAAAATGCAATTGTGAGATATAAAGTCACACTAGAAATAATTGCAATTGTGAGAAATGTGTTAAGTGAGAAGTGCTTGTTTATTTTTTTGAATCCCTGAGACAGGATTAGATATGAAGTCGCTATTATGAGAAATTGGATTTTCAAATATTCATCCTCCTGTTGTACATTATTTGCATGCTGTAGGGTCCAGACCACTGCACAAATTGCTTATATCTCAAAGATGGGCCCAACTGTGTGGAGAAATGCCCTGATGGTCTTCAGGGAGCAAACAGCTTCATCTTCAAATATGCTGAAACCAACAACGAGTGCCATCCCTGCCACCCCAACTGCACCCAGGGGTAAGAGTCCATGTGCATTTATCCAAAATCCTCCAGGACATTTTTTTGTTCAGTGAAAATTCATTCATTCAAACAGCAGAATCTACATGCCACTAGCTGAATTTTACCTGCCTGGTGGGATGACATATTTGGGTTCAGTTCCACAGGGCTTCAATGTCATCTCCTTTAGATCTAAGAGATATCATGCTACACATGGACACACACGAAACATCCACCCAGTGTGGACCCTTGTTTCGCTCTAGTCTAGGCTCTCAAATCAAAGCTCTTGAGATGCTCTAGGACACCATAACAAAGTGCTCCTAATCCCTTCATCTCTCGAATGACAGTCATCGCCGCTGTTTACTGTCATGCGTGCGCTCTTCAACGATGTTCACTGTGGTTACTGAATCCAGTCTCTATGACAGCGCTCCAACTTGCATTATTTCTAAATGTAGAACTCTTGAGATGATACCATGTTACACTTAGGCCCTTGAAGGTGCATTTTATGTAATGAATCATCTAAGGGAATGAACTCCCAACAAGGGTGTGTAGATCAGCTGTTGACATGGTGCAAATTTATTACCACACATGAGTTTTTTTTTTGTTTGTTTTTTTTTTTGCAACATTCTCACCATTATAATATTATGCTTGTATATTGAATTTTATGAAGATCTCTATCTGATAAAAATGACCTAAGCCCAGGACATACCAGTCATAGAACAGTAATCATTATGAAAAACATGTCTAAACTTTGTATTGATATAATATCAATTTGATTTGGCACTTTTGTTGTAGGTGTACTGGACCCCGGATCCAAAATTGTATTGGGATGCTGGACAGGTAAAAATCCAGAATGTTTTCTTCAATATTATACATCCGTTTTGATTTCCAATCCATGAAAATCCAGGCCTGCAAAAGGCACTCTTTTTAATATTGATATAAATACTGTATTGTATATGAACAGGCCCCCATTAGTGCACAGGCTTACTTTTTGAGACATTTTAAAAATCTATTTTATTCTACATATTCTATATTTATTCTACATAAAGGGTGCCATTTTATCTCAGTTACCCCTCTATTGTCAGACACTTTAACTAAGTGATAAATCTGTAATAATCTATTATGATATTTAAAATTGACAAATATATTGGTGAATATGTTATCTGTGCAATGGCATTATTAACTGATTATGTCCAATATATCCATGTTGAAGATCACTGTCACATCTGTCTCTGAACCATATGCAAAAAAAAAAATATAAAAAATATAAAATGAAAAATAGACCTTTGTATCAATTAATAGTTAGTTACAGTCTATCTTTCTCCAGGACTCCTCTGATTGCAGCTGGGGTGATTGGGGGCATGTTTGTGGTCGTAATCGTGGCACTTGGATTTTCTATCTTTTTGCGCCGTAAGAGCATCCGGAAGAAAAGAGCTTTACGGCGTTTCCTAGAAACAGAGGTGAGAGCTAAACATCTGACAACATTTTAAACGAGTTTGAATAGTTTAGAGGTGGTGCATTAATTTTATAAACATTTTCCACAAAGGACACCTAATATGTCTTTAGCTGGCCACTGAAATTGGTGTGATGGTGTTTGTGTGGATTATTGTGGTCTATGGCCAGTCTCATTTTTCCATTTGAAAGTGCCACTCTCTCTTCAATGGGGAAAACCTCAAATGGAATAATGTAGGCCATTTTCAAATACTTAAATGGAAACATATGAAAGTAGGCCTACTTCAAAATGATTCTGCAACCAGCATGTGTGTGAGCTTGAGTGTGTGCATTTTATTTAAAATGTAAGTCAATATTATGGATTCTGCAGGGCGAAGATGTGTTTGGGATTTTACAGCCAATGGATTGATCTACTCTTTCCCAAGGTTTCAGTTCCTCTTTTTTGTAGATAAATACAATGTTGCAGAATTGATTTTGTTTATTTTAAAAGACCATAAAAAAACTTTACTTTCAAAAATTGTATCAGAAATGACAATAAACAGTTTACTTTAGAATTAAATCTATTCATCTCAAGCCTTATTAGAACTACAAAAACAATAATGCACTTTTTTGTTTGATACTTTTACAAAGATCAAAGTCTATCTATAATTTATAAAGGAGAATATACTGTTATACAGCTACAAAATGTCATATAAGATGATAAAAAAGAACAATCAGAAAAGGTAGAACATGGAGCAAATCAACATTGAGATGAGGGCAAAATATTGTAAAAGAAGATTCATTTTTCATCCTGATCTCATAGAATTACACTATTATATCTACAGTACTTTTTTGCTAAATAATTTTTATGTGACATGTTGTATGTGTCCATGTGAAATTAACATCTGAGGCGCTACAACAACAATACCGTTGATTCCCTTTCAAATAAATTGCAAGTAAAACTGAACATTATCATAAACACTTTTCCCCATGTTCCTTATCCAATGCTATCTTAGGAAATAAGAACACTTTTAGTGCATGACTTGAAACATGATACATTTTAACAGTTGTGTTACATAACCAACTATATTTACAAGCTTGTTTGAGCATGATCAAAATGTGCATCAGGTCAGCTGTTAAAGCTTTGCACTTGCAATGCAAAAGACCAGTATACGAGTGTTGGGGGCGCATTACAGAAAGATCCTACTTTAGAATCCTATCTTATCTGCTTGGTTACTATGACAATTTCAGGTAGGATCTCACTTAGGGCAAAAGCTATTACAGAATCTTCTTCTCCATTCGGCTGCCCACGTTAGGGTTCGCCACAGCGGAGCATCCGTGATATGCATATCAGACTTGGCACAGGTTTTTACGCTGGATGCCCTTCCTGACACAATCCCCAGTGGCTGTGGGACTCTCACAAAAGCTATTACAGAATAACACTTCCTAAATGCATTATCCTATCTTAACTAAAGATATGATTTTATAAGAAAAGATAAAAATCCTAAATCAAGTTATGATTTGCTTCTGTAATGTGAATTTGTGGAAAATTCTTAATTAACTTAAGACTTAAGATAGGAATTGTCTGTAATATGCCACCTGAAGAGCATTAGAGTCAACATGTCAGCACAAAATTGTCATAGAAGCGCCACAAAATTATGTGGTTGTTTCAGCAATTGCTTTTTTCATGTAACATACTTTTTATGACAATACTTCCTACAAGTTTACCTTAGGTTGAAGGAGTAGTGTAGGGAAGTAGGGTTTGTTGATTTAAAACTTGAAATATCTGTTTGGGAAAAAATCGTATTCACTTTAAGTGGACATTTCACATCTGAATTGCTGTTATAGATAAGTAAGGAACCATGCAATACAATTTAGCAAAAATTGGTGGGGGCGTGGTTGAGCGCTGGCTTGTGAATGGAGAGCGAGATCAGGAGATGAGAACAGTAAGGATCATAACCTGGTTATGACTGTCTCTAACAGCTGTCATTGCAGTGAGAGTTTAAGACGGATTTAAGAGCGAGCCAGATGCCAGTGAGGGGGAGAGAGAGCCAAGCCTGCACAGTGTGTGTGTGTGTGTGTGTGTGTGTGTGTGTGTGTGTGTGTGTGTGTGTGTGTGTGTGTGTGTTTGTTAGTGCATCAATTGTGTGTTTTGGAAGCTTTTGAGTTGGAAAAATAAATATTACCTTTGAGCTGGATTTACCATCTCCCACTTCCTCCTCTCCCCACTTCCGAACTTGTTACAGTCACCATAGTCAAATCATTTTCATAAGATCAGGCTGGTATTTTTAGTTGAGGTTTAAGGTAGAAATAGGAAGATATTTCAAACACTCTGTGGAAGTGAATTTGAGAGTTCAGTTGCCATAGCATTTAAAGATCTTCCACCCATGTAGAAGAGTTTAAACAAATTGAAAAGAAGCTGGAATCTGAGGACCTGTGAGTGTGTGCAGGAGCGTATGGATGCAGTAGCTCATATAGATAATGAGGTGCTAGGCCATGAAGAATTTGAAGGTTAAGATAACTATTCTGAACTGAATACGGTATGAGATGGCAAAGCAGTGCAGATGGAATAGAATTCAAGTGATGGTGTGTGGAGTTCTTGGTGTTTGTGAGAACTAAAGCTGGTGAATTTTGCATGACTTGTAATCTGGTAATTGTTTATGGGCATTGTGAAATGGGGCATTACAATAGTCAAGGTACAAAGTAATGAGGGCATGGATTAGAGTTCATTTTACAAGCTAAGTATGGTATGGAAACATGCAGTGGAACTTAAACAAGCAAAATCCCAGGAGAGGTTGGTTATGAATTGTACATTGATAACAATTGTATGTGATGCCAATAATAAACTTAAATAGATCTGTCCATAATGGTGAGTGTTTGGCAGATAAAATTAAAGTTAATATTTACTTTTTTGGTTCCGCTGTTTTGAGCAGTTGGTGGAGCCATTAACGCCAAGTGGCACAGCACCCAACCAGGCTCAACTACGTATATTGAAGGAGACTGAACTCAAGAGGGTTAAGATCCTGGGAACTGGAGCGTTTGGTACTGTTTACAAGGTACTGCATTCAGGCTGATTGTTTGTGTGTGTATATGAATTTGATGTGTTTCCACATCAATTATTTATATGATTTAGACTGTAATTGACTGCTTCCAATGTCTTCTTTATTAGGGAATCTGGGTTCCAGAAGGGGAATCGGTGAAGATACCTGTGGCCATAAAGATACTCAATGAATGCACAGGACCAAAAGCCAATGTTGAGTTTATGGATGTGAGAACTTACTTTTTTCCCATAATTTCCAAAATAACAAGGAAAACAGACAATTGGGTGAATTACTTTGAATTAATTTGTCACTGTACCTTTGAATTGAATAACTGTAAGCACCGAAAACACTGTTTTCAAAATATGTTAAAACATGTAAAACAGATTAATATATTAATATAACTTAATAATGTAAGATTTTTCTCACTGATAACTGAATTGTTGGGTAGTGTTTTGTCAGTTCCGCAGTTGTCAATTCCACCCCTATCCACAAAAAGAGTAAATCTGGTTTATAAAAATACTCTACTTGGGTAGTTTTTTGAGCATGAAGATTTAAGTTTAAAAATTTGTTTAGCTTTGTAAAGGAAGGTTTATTTTATAGGTGCTGTAGCTGATTAACAATTTTTAAAAGGAATGTTTCAGGTTCAATGCAATTTAAGCTCAATTGACAGCATTTGTACCATAATATTTATTACCTCAAAACATAATTTCAACTCATCCAATTTTATATACATAAAAACACAACAAAACATGCTTTTAGTGTGATAAAATCGTGTAATTAACTTATCTGTGTAAAGGTCTATCCGATATTACATTTTCGACATGGCATGATGGCACAGCTAAACTCTGTAAGCTGGTTAAGGCTGTAACACTGGTAAATCCCTGAATTTATATATATATAAAAAAAAACATCATATAAGGTCATAAAATCTGAATTTATTATAATTATATGATAATTATATTTTTTTAAATAGTTTTAGTGTATAAAATGTTACACTGCTGTCAAGGGTTGCCAACTGTCTCGTATTAGATGGTACATCCTGAAATGAAGAAGTCACATACTGAATGCCTATTGTTCCTTATTTTATTGGTGAAAAGCATAATTTGAGTGACTTGAGGGGGACCTCCCTTCCATATTGAAGCACTCAAAATGCTTAAGCATCCCGTATTCTTGTGGCAAATTGGCAACCCTACTGCTGCAACCCTATTGCTATTCTTGTTATATAATTTCAACTTCCAATTTATAGTGTCACTGAACTGAAGTATAATTGTGGGAGTGTGTTTGACCAAAAAGTTCCAGGTTATTAATGAAAACAGCATATACAAATGAGATGTTAAAGTATTTGTGATTCTCTGTTTGCCCTCTAGGAGGCACTGATCATGGCCAGCATGGAGCATCCTCATCTAGTGCGTCTGTTAGGGGTCTGTTTGAGTCCCACTATCCAGCTAGTCACTCAACTGATGCCCCACGGCTGTCTGCTGGACTATATACATGAGCATCAGGGGAACATCGGCTCCCAGTTACTGCTCAACTGGTGTGTACAGATCGCAAAGGTAAGAGTCCCTGTGAATGAGCATCTTTATATTGGTTGCTGCTCAGTCATTAAAATGTAATAACTATGCTTGTGGATGTGTATTTGCTGGATTACTAAATATATAAATTCTCAAATGTGAATTGTGAAAGCGTAATTTGCTGAATAAGTAATACGTACAGTGATTGTCCAATGACTTCCACGTCATTTGTTAAGTAAGGGTTTTTAAACAACTGCCCCTCAGTCAAGAGCTACAATCAAGGAGTAGTGCAATATACAGTATTGTTTACCAGCATGGTATATCACATTCAAGCTAGCAAGTTTAAGGTTGGATATGTGTTTGATTCTCACCTGCTGTGGTCCTCAGGATATTAATCCCTTCAATCGTCTATTAGATATCCCTGCTGTGTTCATCCAAGTGACCTGTGATTCTCACCCACTCCATTTATTTTGGGGCTTCTACTGATTCTTTCGTGCAGAACATGCCTGTAGTGCAATGGTATGGTCACCTTTTCCTGCTGTGCTTTTAGAGAAACCATAGACTTATTTTATTGTGAGTGAATTTGCAAACCTGTTGCTTTCTCACGCTCAGACATGAAACATGACTGCTTAGCAGTGGCGATTTCTCAGAGCCAGCAAAGCCTTCTCTGCTAGCAAAACATGCCTACTAAATAAATATTTTTTCATCCTTTTGTTCTCATTGAACTTTTTGCCTATGTATTTGCAATCGATTTCCACTCCTAGTTCATCTACAATCAAATAGCAAAAAATGTAAAGTTTATCCAATCAGAATTTTTTTCCTCGATGCTTACAAGTGAAGTGTGACAACTGTTTCACAAATCGTATGCCCGAAGCCATGCTCCTTAGTCGAAGCATCACTTGAGTCTGAGCTCCACCCCATTAGGGCTTCAGTATTTTTGCAGAATCCCTCAACAGTGGAAATGAATAGGCCTCTAAAGTCAGATTGTCAGATTCATCAACCAATCAGATTGATTTATATTTTTTTGGCGGATTTGGTCACCAGCTGGCGTTGAGTGATGCAATCATACATTAAATGATGTACATAATTTGAAAGTGAAGAGTGTGAGATCTTGCTGACGACTCGACTGTCACTGCCACTATTGCTATTAAGCAAACTGGTAAGTGCTTTTTGCCACAAGATTGTGCACTTCAATGAAAGCAAGGAAATCAAGGAGCATCCTCATATCATGCTGGGAAACATGGGTCATTAAATGAATTAAATTTGGAGATGTTACATACTAACATGCTATGATTAGTACATGTACATTTTTCATCTAATTATTTAATTACATTTTAACTCTTTTAATTTAATTCTAATTTAACTTTGTATTTATATTTAACTTTGAATGTATTTCTATGATAAAAATATAATAATAATATTTTATTAAATTAGAAAATAGAAGCATTTTCCCAAGTTCTCTCAGAATGTTGTACCCTACTGTGAGGCTATATAATTATAGTTGCTTTTTGCATGCATAGTTTTATTAAAAATCATGAATTTGATTAGGCATTGCATTTTGGATGAAAGATGATTATTATATTGTTTCCGAGATCATCCCCGGAGAAAAGTGGATGGCTATGGTAGAGCTTGGCATCAAAAGTGTCACTCAATCAGATGATGGCTGTTATTAGAATCATTCCCAGGAAACGTAATTTCTAATGGCTATGCCAAAATTAGAAATACATTAGAAAAAAAAATCTAGTTTTCATCATTATATTCACTAGCAAATTTTATGTCAGAGACTTTTATCTAAGCATCTTGATTTCATTCTTAGGCTATATCCTGCTTGGCTCATTTGTATTACTCACATAGCTCTATCAATGTGATAGGTTAATATTTCTCAATATTGTTTTATTTTCTTGAATTTATTTCAAGGGAATGATCCTTCATGGGAATGGGCTTCATTGGAAATCACAAAAAGTACTTTAAAATTTAGCCTTAGTAGGTATCTGAATATTTTCTTATTTTCTGCATTATTTGCAGTATGTGTGCTTTTGCAAGCAATTATCATTTGCAACCATGTTTTACAATGAATCAATAAGAACATATCTGTACTTAGAGGTTGCTATAGCATAAAAAAATAGAGTATACAATTAAATATATAAAATAAATATGCATATTGTAGCTCAGATACACATGAAAGAATATTTTAAGAAATCTTCTTCGTGTGTAGGTGCCACAATGCATGTTTATATCTAACAAATTCAACTCAACTCATTAGTGGTGCAGCAAGTCTTACAAAGATCTCTTCTGCTATTTCCATCTCCAATTTCCACATTCATGTTGTTTACTTCAATTTAAATGTACTTTTTAGTGTATGAGCTGTCATAAGCCTACTTTCAACTTTTTTATGCTTTCTCAAACAATCCCTAATTCACAATGAATAACCACCTTTATTTGTCCTTGCTGTTCACATTGAAAAATAAATAGAATACAAAGGAGAAAAGGCTGAAACCATCTAGTTACTAAGGTATCCACTACACTAATAGATGTATGGAGTTTCGATTTGGGGGATTGGAAAGTCTGATTGGATCATTCATTTCAAGATGGTGTTATTCCACTATGAAAAGAGCTGATGTGTCCTCATCACAGATTTGAGTGAACTGGGCTAATTCAAGCAGCCATCAGTTCTCCTGCCGCTGAAGGGGCTGTGTGCTCATGAATAATTTAGTAATATTTGCTTTTGAAGATGCGGGCAAAAGAAGAAATTTTGAACCAGATCTAAAATAATACTAATATTTTTATGGGGATGTTTTTCCAATCAGTCATCTGATTTCAGTCTCATAGGATTGCATGGGTGTTAGCCAAATGTGCTTTTGTCAGCTATGTGCTAAGCTGATGTGAACCTTCTCTCCATCCTTTCTTCCTTCCATACGAACAGACTTCCTTCTGAGCTTCCTTCCAATTAACATGCTTCCTCCCTAACTTCCTCCTGAATGAAGATCCTTTCTTCCTTTCTCCCTCCCTTCTTTCCTTCCTTCCATATGAACAAACACACAAACAAACTTCCCAATGAACAAACTTTCATTCAACTTCCTTTCTTTTCAAAATGTGTTACTTTTGAACTTCCTTTCATCCTCTTTTCCGAACTTTGTTTCTACCTAATGAACAAACTGAATTCCTTTCCAACTTTCCTTCCGAACAAACTTACCAATAAATGAACTTCTTCCTTTCAAACTTCCTTTGTTTTGAATTTTCTTCTGAACCAACAAACAGACCTCCTGCCAAATGAACAAACTTCTTTCTTTGCTTTCATCTGAACTTCTGAACAAAATTCCTTCCGGACTTCCTTCCTACCAAACTTTCTGAATTTCCTTCCAAACTTACTTCTAATCAACCTCATTCCTTCCAAACTAAGTAACCTCTCTCTGAATCACCTTTCAAACTTTCTTTTTAACTTTCTTCCAAATGAAGGAATGAACTTCCTTCTGAACCTCATTTTAAACTTTCTTTCTAACTTCAGTTCTTCTAAACGACAAACTGCCTTCCTTCCAAACTTCTTTCCTTCCAAACAAGCTTCCATCCGAACAAGGTTCCATCCTTCTTATAGAATGACCGAACAAACGTACAAAACTCTTAAATTAACTTTCTTCCTTCTGAACTTCCGCCCGATTTTCCAAACTCCAAATTTACTTCCTTACAAACTTATTTTTTCCCAAACTTCCTTCCTGTTTAAAACAAGTCAATTTGAAACAGAAATTTACATACATAGCTATTATTTTTACATGCACTTTTATAAAAAAAAAAATTGATGGTACATTGTGATTACACCTCATTTGTGTTGCATGTACAAGTGTGTGAGTATTTTTCTTTATGACTTAATATAATTCTGACTGTTGGTTAACAAACCATCTAGTGTCTTCTCTCAAAAGAGACCATAAATGTGCCTGTAGTCCAAAGGATCCATTAAAGTTTCCATATGTCTCTTATTGGGTTTGTGTTCAAATGGAGTGTGCAGAGTAATGGGTTAGTGCACTGTCTCTTTCAACACAATCTTTATTTTAACTAAATCTTTGATTGATTCATGCATCTCTGTTATTTACTCATGTAAATTGTATAGAGGCTTCCTGAGTAGTGACATTTCAGACAGTGTAAAGAGACCATGTGAGTGCTATGAGTGTGTATTCAAAATATAGTACTGGGTCAAAAGCCTGTCAACCTTTCGTTCCAAATATTTCTGATAAATGCCAAGTAAAATAATGAAACATCAAAGTAAGTCTCTCATCTTATAGCTGCAAGATTTCAAGATCACGCCAAAGTAAAACTATTTTTAAAGTATTGTTAATGTATTTGAAGATAGAAGTAAAAGGTTATTTTGGAGGTGCTGTGACTGGTCACAATTTCTTAAAAAAATTTCAGCAATGGCCTATTAAAATATTAAAAAGTACAGAGATTTATTTTATGTATTGCCATAAAATCATGGATGAAACACACCGCTGCATTTAAAGTTCAGTCTTAGGTCTTAATAAATAATGAATAATATTTATGCATCTTCTTTTGCAAACTACTTTCAGAAGTTTAAGGCTTGGCATTAAGGACATAACAAATAATTGAATAGCTAAAAAAAAAAAAAAACCTATATGTTCTGGTATTTTTCTTTGTACACCATGACACTGCTAGTCAAAATTTATCTTTGTTCCACCAGCATGCGACGGAAATCGCTTTATCAAAAATTTTACCATGTTTTCTGATGAATCTCCTATGATGCCCACACATTACAGCAATTCAGACAGCATGCAGTCATGTTATCCTCCTCCTCTGTAACGCATCCAGGAAATTGGCTATGCTAGGTCTGGAGAGTGTTTTTGAATATGAATACTTCATGCAGTGCAGTGAGTAATTAAATTGCAAAATGTGAAAGTTCACAAGACACAGTTAAACACTGAATGGTTTTTAAAATGGTAATGTATGCATTTGGTTGCAGAAATGTGTAGCCATATACATGCTCTGTTTCTACCTAAACATGCATGCAGTTTTGTTTCTATTTTTTATTTTAATTTATAAATGTATTATTATTATTATTATTAATATTTCTTTCATTTTTGTTTAGCTGTGCTTGTCACTGTATCCTCTTTAATCACTGTCATATTTCTGAGAAAGGTAAAATTGCCTTCTACTATAAATAGTGAAAAGAACTACATGTACTGCACATTATTTATTTAAAAATAGTATGTTATAATCAGTATGCATAATATCACAATGCACATTTTAAATATAATTGTCACATGATCTCATAATATATGCAATAATTTAGTGGATTTACCCCTGCATTTCAAAATTTGCGGCATAGTAATAGTAGGTAGTTTGATACTATGCATTTCCAAGCATAGCCATGGTGATAAAATATAACTGATGCAGAAGGCAACCAGTCAATTCAAGATCAAAGTGAACGGGAAGAGTTCAGGAAAGAGTTCAGATATCTTTTCCCCTGAAATCTCCTCCATAACCCCACCCTCACAACCTTGCCCTCTGCACCCCTACGCATCTTTCTATATTTGTGTTTTTTTTTATGTGTTCTTTTTTTGCAACAATCAGCTCACCCTACTCTTTGTAGATGCAGCTTTATCTTTCTGACTTTAATTAAGCCCTGTTGGTCATGTGCATCGTATATTTGTTATTTCCAATGCCAGGGGTTGGAAATTGTTGTAATAGAGAGTTGTGCAGCGAGAACCCTCTCTCTTCTCCTCCAGAGAAACCTTAACCTCTAATAACGAAGATGTAAAAATAAGAGAACAGAGGTTAGGAACACTTCTCAAACCCTCCCTCCTGCTCACATGCACGCCAACACTTAAACCTGCTCCTCTTGCTAACATGCAAGAAGTCTGTAATACTAAATGATGGTAGCTTTTGACCGGGTTTGCACTTGCTTTAATCTGACTTCAGTCAAATAGTATGTTCCATCTCTTTGAGCTTCTGTATAAAAAAGGAACATGAAAGGCAGCGAGCAGCCATACTAGTTGTTTGAATGCTTATTATAGAAAATCCAGTTTTCTTCATCTCAGAATGAAGAATCCCATTGAAAGATTCAAGATTTTGTTTGTGCAAAGTTCATGTGAACTACTTGATATCAATCCATGTTTGGAAAGTTTCTGCTGACAATAGCAAGTTATATTAACTAAATTTTCTAAATTTAATTTTTTTATATTATGGCTGTTTGAACATCATAGGTAATCGATTTTTAATATTGTGTCAGCTGCGCTCACACAATGAGGCTCATAGATTCGTAATGAGGAAAAAAGGTCCATACTGGTACATTTCTCGTGGAAAAATTAATACAAATGAAAGATGCACTTACAAGAAAGTACCAAGCTATTACCATAGTTTTTCTATGGAGTCAACTGTGAGTCACATTTCTTGTGTGCTTCGTGCAAGGAAAACTTTTGTGTGTGCCGTGTGAAGAGAGTTCCATATCACTTATTTATGGGATTCCATTCCAAGGCAGTTACCTATGTAGTCAGTTGACAGCAAGGCAGCAAACTAGGTTTTGGAAAAAAGCAGTTATGTCATACAATATGTGGAGCTCTCAAGCTAATCTGTGATATACAGTACAGTTTTTCTTTCTACTACATGTGTGCAACAGAGGCTCTTAAAGCAGCTGTATGATGGATGGTTGAACGTCTATCTCAGTGTCAGAGAGAAAATGTATTTTAACACAATGTTCTTGACTTAGATTTTGTCTGACTCATGCATGCTAAAAGATACATAGATTGCCTTTAAGTAGCTCTGAGCAGCTCCGACTAAATCTGATCCAAACTGTACTAGAATTTATGATTAACATTTTTAACATGTTATGATAGCATTACAGCTGTTTCTCTCCATTTTGCACCAGTAGAGTGCAGAGAACGCCCATGGGCACTTCAGCAGCTAAATCAATATATTCTTCCCAATAAAAGAGTATATTTCCTACTAAAAGAATGGCACTGACGGAGCATCTTTTTAAAAATGCCTTTCCATCTGTGTATTATTCCTGGTTGCGGTCGCTACATCTCCACTTCTGACGGCCATGATCGCTGTCTCACGTGCTTGGGCACTTCCCACGTGGAGACATATTTCGTGGATGGGTCATGTCCTCATTGTGAGAACATGACCATGGCAACCTTGCGGTAGCGGCATTCTTTCGTCAGAGGGAAAGCCACCCCAGCAGCTCCCTTCTACCTACGGGTATGAGGCTGAGGCGGTTAGCACTAGGGATGATTTGGGGACCTCAAAGGTAGCTTCTCTTCCGTGAAACCCCCCACAGACCTTCCATTCCCCAGTATGTTTGTGTGCTCCAGTCGAGTTCTGTGATGAGACCGCCGGGTTTGTGATCTCATTTGGAGCTCGGGAAGAGGATGGGCTCTTCATCACAGCATTGGAAAGCAGGCTCGTCCAGTCTGATGCAGAGGACTGGTCTCCCACCCTCGGGTACGGTCACCCACTCACAGGCTGATGCGGAACTGGTGGCCATGCTTGCTCGGGGGGTCACTCCCCCTTGAACCTTTACAGCTTGACGATTGGTTCCTGGGCCCAGAGCAACACTCATGGCCATGCCCCGCCCTGGTACCCACATTTTCAAGAAAAGTTTCCTCACTTCCTAGGTCACACATTCGGTGTACATGACCATCGTTATCACAACTGCCGGACACCGTTCTTTTATGGCAGGTATGGTCTGGAGTTGGGCCCCCCACCCTGCGTGCCCAGCTGTGGCACAATTACACCCACAACAGGATGGTTGCGATAGGCCTCAAGGATGATTTCCCACCTCCCCCATCCCAGATCGCTCCTATTGTTTTTATACGCAGTCAGGTAAGACACAGCACAGCCACGATTGGCGCTTCAGGCTTTGCCCCACCACGGGGCCCCTCCCTCTGGTACGTCCGACATAATTGTCCACATGGTTACCCTTGCTTGGGAGCATGGCTGACACTCCCCAACCTGTCGCGGTGGCTGACTAAGACCATCCGAATTGGCTACGTGATTCAGTTCACCAGGTGTCCACCCAAGTTCAACGGTGTCCACTTCACCTCAGTGAAGGGTGAGAATGCTGCTGCCTTGCAGTTGGAGATTGTGTCCCATCTACAGAAGGACGTGATAGAGCTTGTCCCTCCAACCGAGATGAAGAAGGGGATTTACAGCCCCTACTTCTTCGTACCGAAGAAAGGCGGTGGGTTGTGGCCAATCTTGGACCTTCGAGTACTGAACCTAGCCTTGCACAGATTCCCGTTTAGGATGCTGATGCAAAAACGCATTTTAGCGTGCGTCCGGCATCAAGATTGGTTTGCGGCGTTTGACCTGAAGGATGCGTACTTCCACGTCTCGGTTTTACCTCAACACAGGCGCTTCCTGCTGTTTGCTTTTGTGGGCTGGGTATACCAGTACAAGGTCCTCCACTTCGGTTTGTCCCTGTCACCTCGCCTCTTCACGAATGTCGTGAAGTGAAGCAGTGACGCCGTAAAGTGGGAATCCGCATCCTCAGCTATCTCGACTACTGGCTGATTCTAGCTCACTCTCGAGATTTGTTGTTTGCACACAGAGATCTGGTGCTCAGGCACATCAGCCGGCTGGGGCTTCGGGTCAACTGGGAAAAGAGCAAGCGCTCCCTGGTTCAGAGCATCTCTTTTCTTGGCATTGAGTTAGACTAAGTCTCTTTGATGGCGCACCTCACAAGAAAGTGAGCACAGTTGGTGCTGAACTGATTGAAGGCATTCAGGCAGAGAACGCCAGTCCCACTGAAACAATTTCAGAGGCTCCTGGGGCATATGGTGCCCTCGGTGGCTGTCATTCCACTCTGGTTAATGCATATGAGACCGCTTCAACACTGGCTTCAGACTCGAGTCCCAAGATGGGCAAATTAATGGAATTTTACTTCCAGCGACCTTCAAATTTTTAATGTTTTGCTCTATTGGTTTCAGAATTCATTGGCGTTTTGATATCTGATAATAAAACCTAAGCTTTGGTCTTTTCTCATTCAAGTTAAAAGGTTTGTACAGTACTTGTATAACTAGAAATTAGCTGCCTGGGCATGATACCAATATGACTGCTTATCAGCCCACTGATCCATTCTTGTGTTGTCATCTTGCATTCTGCCAAAATGCAGCCAGGAATCATGGCTTTGGTCCGTTCCTACCATTCAGCTCTGCCCAGAGAGAGTCTAAAGGACTGTTTCCCAGAGATTTATAACCCTGTAGCAGATGGTACACAATCATTCAAACTGTCAAAGTATTTACCTGCCCTCTCCAGCACACCCCTGCTCTCTATTCTCCCAAAGGCCAGGAACTTGCATTTTAATTGAAGATTAACATAAAGCCATAAATCATAGGAAAACTTTTGAAGAGACACCGAGATAAGTATTAATGTTCTTTGACCCAAAGCAGCTAAATGGGAGTTTACATGAGTAAGAGAAGTAAGGTGAAGCTATTAAATCTTAATTTGATGTCCCACTTATTTACAGCCAAACTTTTAGGAGCAGAATGTATTTAGACAGGCCCACATTTAAACCCTTTATGTATTTATGTAACGTTGGTCTACATGAGAAAAGGGGAAGTGGGGGCAAAATCAGGTGAATACAGCCTCACTGGTATTACAGGGTTCTCAAGGCTTTTTTTTTGTTTTGTTTTTTTGTAGTATTTAGTATTAATACCCCTACAATTAATTTAGCCTGAACAGGTTAATGTGTACAATCAAATGTAATTTTTTAGATAATTGCTATTTTTATCTGCATAATGTTTTTTAAATACATTTAAGATAAAAATTTGAAAATCTCCCATTTATTTATATTATAGAATGTTCAGCATTCAACATTTAACAAACTGTAATGAAAACATATACAATTCTGTCATCATTGTAACATTCTGAATTGCGACTGGTGTTCTTTCTTGCATTTATTTGTATACTAAATTGTGATTGATCATGCCTTCCTTCCTTATCAATTTAATTTGTACATTTAAACTGTTGTTATCTTTACACTGCATAGTGACGATGTGTTCATTAGTGTTAAGGACTGTGTTTACCGTGTTGGTTGAAATTATAATCTGTAAATTGTTTTTAACTTGAACTCCGATATTGTCTTTGGTAGGGTATGATGTATCTGGAGGAAAGACGATTGGTTCACAGAGATCTGGCTGCCCGTAACGTCCTGGTGAAATCTCCAAACCACATCAAAATCACTGACTTTGGGCTTGCTCGATTGCTGGATACTGATGAAAAGGAGTACAATGCAGACGGAGGCAAGGTCAGTGTTCACGCAATCACGGGCAAGGATGTAAAGTAGATTGGAGTAGCAGTAAAGCACAGATTAATTTGAGAGGATGATTGTGTCAAAACAAAATAAGTTTAGAAAAACTTAAACATATACAGTGCTTGAAGTGGGCAGGTAGTCACCGCTGTACTTCTCTAATTTAGTCAACACAGGACCAACAGTTTTTCTTGAGCATCACCACTTCTTAGAGTCTCCCAGTACAATGTGATTTCTTTGTTAAATGAAAAACAGTGGATGATTTGATGTGGTCACCAACTTATCTAACCCTCCGATGGATTTTGATAAAATTGCACCACAGTCTAAATATCTGAGCTCTCACTGTACAAAACTATGCGGTGAGTTTAACAACACCGAGCAACATGTGCAACAGCATCATCGATTAACAGAAATGATCTATGATCCACTTCCAGGCTGCGTTCCACTTCACTTTTAAAATCCATATACCACAATGCAGCTCGATTGTGATGTGACAGCACATTGCACTTCATAAACCCCACCCCCACACCACTCTAATGTATCATGGAAGTGAAGTTAGGTCAATTACGCATTTTAGAAAAGTTATATTGAGATTTAACAGTATAATAATTGTAGCTACCTGAAACAGTTTATCGCACAGATAGACATCAGCCTTCAACATGCTCCAAGTGATCAAAGGTTAAGGGTGTTCCAGTTAAACCCATTACACATCTTCCACCAGTAGTGGACACTCGCACAACATAAGCAGAGACATACATCAGAGTCCATGAGACAGAGTGAAGTTTGCAAGGGAAGGGGATAAAGATTTGAAATGAAATGAAAAAATGTTGTCAGTGATTTGGCAGGCGTGGAAGCCTGTGTTCTTTCTTTACACTCGGAGTCGCCATCAATACCATGGCGCCTTTTCAGGTGTGCGGATAGATTCGACGTACTGCCGCAGTATCTTATCTCACACTGACAGTCTTTCTCTTTACAAACGGCAACATCTTTTACCACTGCTCCATCTGTTTTCCTGAAGCCAAAATACTTCCACCCATGACTTGACGCCGACTGGTGTATGTAACATTTGACTTTCATTGCCAGCTCGCTCTGACGGTTCCATCGCTCTTTCAGACTCAACAATGTGTGTGTGAACATACGCAAGTAACGCGTGTGAAGTAGAAGATAATAATGAGGTTAGCGCCACCCGCAGCTTAGGAGTAGGTTGTACGCATATGTCGGAGACGGAGTGGTAAACTAAACACATTAATCGATACACTTGCAGACGTATCAATGCATTGAATCGTCGGCTGTATAATCGATGCATCGATACAAATCGATTAATATTTACACCCCTATTATGATACACAGAGCAGATGAGGAGGTAAACTTAACTGTTGAAATTGTATTAAGCGCACTCCAACTGCATGTCTCACAACATCTCTCTCCCAATAATGGTGGAGCAGCCCCTAAAAAAATACTAGCAACGCCGGACCCCGCTTTATAACAACCAGAGCCCTTACACCAAGTAGAGCCTACAAAGTTAGCAAAAATATTTAAAAAAATTGAAAAAAGCACAACAACAAATATAATGAACATTTATGAAAAAAATGTGTGTGTGTGTGTGTGTGTGTGTTAGCTAGCAGGGGTTCTTCTAAAGCACTATCTCCAATTCTGACTTAAAATAAATGTTTAGCATCAGAGCTTTTCACAAGAAACTGGAATGTGTTTGTAATAAACAACATGATTCTGTGACTAATTCCTATGCAATGTGAGCCATTCAGGACCACA
The DNA here is from genome assembly GCA_032164185.1 of Moxostoma hubbsi. Classification (NCBI taxonomy): domain Eukaryota; kingdom Metazoa; phylum Chordata; class Actinopteri; order Cypriniformes; family Catostomidae; genus Moxostoma; species Moxostoma hubbsi. The sequence goes on from JAVLUX010000012.1 coordinate 34,782,655, forward strand.
ACATTTACTTCAAATTCTGAAGAATTATACATCCTATAATCAGTTCCTCAAATCAAATAATAATCATTTGTTGTTGAAATTCATTTTTACTTAAAACAATTTTTACAAATGTATTATAGATGCCCATCAAATGGATGGCCTTGGAGTGCATTCACTACAGGAAGTTCACACACCAGAGCGATGTATGGAGCTATGGTGAGATAATGCCATGTTTTTGATAACTGGTGTACTGCTAAGTGTGCTTTTCACATAGTAACTCTATACTTACATATCTCTATATAAACTATGTGTAATGTATTATAATTATTTTCTCTTATTCAGGGGTGACTATGTGGGAATTAATGACATTTGGAGGAAAGCCCTATGATGGGATTCCAACACGCGAGATTCCAGACATCTTAGAGAAGGGAGAACGTTTGCCCCAGCCGCCCATCTGCACCATAGATGTCTACATGGTCATGGTGAAATGTTAGTGATATTCTGGAACTATTAATCTCTTACATATAGCATAAAATTAAACATAAAAAGACTTTTAATTGGTGCATATGTGGAAAATGTTGTAATTGCACTAACCTAAAATATATTTTTAATCAACATTGAGATTTTAGGTAAAAATGTATGAATGTATAAAGAAAAGTATATGTATTAATTTATTTTCACAATTTTTAATCACTTTTTTAGTTTATTTGAAAATGTCCTGCAGTGTGACAAATTATTTTTCAAATTTGTGTTCTCTTAATTAAAATGAGGTCATAAAAGCTGCATGTATAATATGAATTGAAGAAATAGCAAAATGCTGATTTAAATAGTTTTAGGAGTACAAGTTAAATTGCAAGTATTTAATGTCCATTTACTGTTAATACAGTATTGCATTGCAATGTTGCAGATAATATTTAATGTAAAAAGCTATAACCAATTCATATTCTCACCCATATATCCACACTGATATGTGTATTGTGTATTTGCTGTCAATGTTTTCACAGCTCTCTTTGTGCTCTCCCACACAATTAGATTTTAAACAGTCAATTAAGGCATGGGAAAAGAGATGGAGATTAGATTTATTTGCTCTAATTATTTTTGACTGGAAACCGGCATTTATGATTTGATTCAGGGTAACAATTATAACACCTCAGAGAGTGTAATATTTATACATGAAATACGGTTTCATTGCTTTTTTCTTTTTGTAATGTGTCAGCTTTAAAAGGAAATTAAATTAAATTAGGACATTAGGAACAATCAAATGCGAGGTGGGTAGTCCAAAGTATAATTAAGACATCCAAGTGCAACAGTACTTTTACATCTAGGGGAGACCGGGGCTGTTTATTATATTGGGAAGTTGTCACAAGATCTCTCAGTAGCTTTAATTTTAGTCAAATTGAGTCATTCAGAAGTCAGATTAACAAAATTCCTTTAAAAAATAAACCTACTCTGAGAAATTGTCGTAGTTATTCTATGTTCTGTTCTGTGGGCTCTTATTCTGAAATTGTTTTGTGTCATCCGTCCTTAGTTTCCCATGAACTACATTCCCCATAATGCACTGCTCTCATCACAGCTATCTGTTCCCAATCCTCCTCATCTGTTCTCCATTCCTCCATCAGCACCTTTGCGTTTAAATACCCTCCAAGTTTGTTCTTTCCTGTGTCAGTTTGTGAAGTGTTACGTTGTAATGTTTAGTTGTAGATCTCTTAGTGTTGTTTCCATGATTTATACCTTGTATGATATTTGTTCCACTCCAGCGTGTTTCCTTGTCTGATCCTTAGTTCCACTCCACTGTCCTCAAATAAAAGACTGAAAGTTACTCCTGAATCTCCTCTCTTCCACTCCACAAACCAACATTACAGAAATATTCACTAGAGTAAATAGAGCCGGTCTCCCCTAAAGTATAAACCTTATTATAACTTTACATTTTCTAGGAATATTTTCATGTTTCTTAAAGATATTATGAGCATTGCAATGGTTTTGGTTTGAATATTTTATAAACATCATGTATTAAAAAATAATCGGCTTTGCTCTATTGCTGACACTCTGTCTTCTCCTCCAGGCTGGATGATTGATGCTGATAGTCGGCCTAGATTTAAAGATCTTGCTGCAGAGTTCAGCCGCATGGCAAGAGATCCTCAGCGATACCTCGTCATTCAAGTGAGAATTTCACTGCTATTTTTTTTGATCAGCAAAATGATCATAAGCCACAAGAGGATAGCACTTTGCTGAGAGTATTTGTGATATTTTTGTCTCAGGGGGATGATCGCATGAAGATTCCCAGCCCTAACCACAGCAAGTTCTTCCAGAGTCTTCTAGATGAGGAGGAGCTGGATGACCTGATGGATGCTGAGGAGTACTTGGTTCCTCATTCCTTAAATGCTCCTCCCACTTCCCATATGTTCCGCCCACATGTAGACTCAAATCAAGTAAGCAACATGGTACACATGGCACTTCAAACCAGGTGGAATCAAAGGACACATTTTTTTTTAAGGGGTCAATGGCTTGTTTTGAATTTGACACAAAAATAATCACATCAACATATGACTACCCATATTTACACCTTAATAACGTCTATTGGGTGATCAGAAATGTGGCCAACATAGTCATATTGAGGTACTGTTTTCGCTTGATGTTACTAGTCTGTACTATGAAGTCGCTAGTGGATGTTCCTTCTGCTGTTGCTCTAACATTATTGGTGGACTGCACGTCTTGCCATGTCTTTTGAATATATGATCATAGATGAGGCATTTTGCTAGTAAAACTACTATTTCATTCTAATTTGATATGGAATCAGTTTTTTTGTCCCTAAAAATTAACGTTCTGCAGGGAGTTTGTTTTTAAACGAACTGCAGCAGTGCATATTGCATCATATAATTAATAAGATGAACAAACTATCAATGTACGAATCAAACAAACACAGACTCCTGACAGTTTCTTTTCCATGCATCATTTTTATCCATATATGAGGTTACAGACGAATCACATAGAACAGTGAAATTGCTCACAGAAACCTCTCTTGTCTTGCCTGCACTCGACTCCGTAGACCTTTTTCACGCTCTGGGTTTTGGAACGCGGGAGTAAACATGTGACAGGGCGGAGGGCGGGGCCGGGTCGTGATTATACACACCCGGTCCCTTATCTGGCTAATTGAGCCTTGGAGAGGGATAAGGGCCGATTGCAGACGGTGGTACGGGAGAGAGAGAGATCGTTTACGGATGTGTGTGTGTGTGTGTGTGTGTGTGTGTGTGTGTGTGTGTGTGTGTGTGTGTGTGTGTTTTAAGTTTCTCATTAAACTATTATTTATATCTTCAAGCCAGTTCTCGCCTCCTCCTTTCCATTGAACTGTGTTACAAAATGTTTGCGGGGTGAACTTCGACAGCTGAATAGGAGTAAATGGGAGATCACAGCAAATATGATTTTCACTTACCCATTTACTCCAAGACTAAAAGAAAAAACCCACTATTACATTTGAATGACTTTCCAGAAGTGGAAATAATAGAGAGTGTTGGATTTAGGCACTAAAATGGGAGAAGATGGCACATTTACAGTCACTCTCTCAGCAGCTATAATGGAAACAAACTCAAGACTGAGTTCCAGGGTTATATAACACAAAGCATACTGTTATACATTTACACTCAATATTTAAAAAAATTATAATATAAAACATTTTGTGAAATTTATGCTGATAAATAAGGTTGAAACGCATCATCACAGTGTGTGAAAAAGGTCTATTACTCTCAAAGGAGACTTATGACATGAGCTCCACTGAACACTGTCTTAACTCCTATTGGATGTTACTCCCGTTGCTCCTCATTTGCATTAAGTTAAACTTTTCTCAACTTCGTTGTGTCGCTCGCCGCGCCCATATCTAGTCACCAGAGGTCGCTGTCACTCATGTCGCAGCTCTAATTGACAATGAATGAGATGAGGGCAAATTATATATAAATAGAATGAGATAATAATAATAATAATAATAATAATAATAATAATAATATTATATATATATATATATATATATATATATATATATATATATATATCAAAAATATATATATCAAAAATATATGTTATTTGTTATATGTATATGTTTATTATAGATATGATTCATTCTAAAGCTATATGTGTAGCTCTTTAATTTGCTGATGGATCATTTGTGTTTAGTTGGAAACATTGAGTCACAGTGACACTAAGCACTATATGGAGCTAAACAGCAAGCTTTTGTTTATTATTAGTGTTTGAATAGCAGACTTGTCCTGCTTGTACCTAAATAAAGAATTATCAAATGATTTCAGTAATAAAAAGAAACAGTAATTAAACTTTCTCTGCTACCATTAGGAAAGTGTATTTGATCTGTACCAAAGTGCCTAATATAGAAAGATGTACAGTGGGGGCCAAAAGTGTTAGATCATAAATCTGGGATTTTATTCATTCATTTATTTATTAATTTATTTTGACTGAAATTGCGGTAAAGTTTTAATATTTAATATATATATATATATATATATATATATATATATATATATATATATATATATATAATAATATAGATGTAAATAGAATAAAGATGTAAAATGAAGAAGAGTTTTACGGATTTTATTTTTGTGGAAGTAGAGTTTATTGTCTGTGGACACATAAACAAATTGAGCTTCTTTTCAACTTACCTAAACTTGATCAATGCATTTTACCATCCTGAATGCCAATCACCTTCAGTCATTAAACTCTTAAAGGGATAGTTCACTCAAAAATGAAAATTCTCTCATAATTTACTCACCCTCATGTGTATCACTTTCTTCTGCAGAACACAAACAAAGATTATTAGAAGAATCAGCTCTGTTGGTCCTCACAATGCAAGTGATTAGGTAACAACAATTTTGAAGCTAAATAAAAACACATAAAGGCAGCATAAAACTAATCCATGAGTCACTATAAATTCTCCTCTCTGCCCAGTAGGTGGTGATATGCACGGAGATTGTGAATGATGCCTTTATGTGCTTCTTAATCTTAAAAAAAAAAAATCTTTACAACTGTACTGTGAGGACTGCTGATATATTATTCTAAAAATCATTGTTTGACCTCTGCAGAAGAAAGAAAGTCATACTCATCTGGGATGGCATGAGGGTGACTAAATGATGAGAGAAGTTTCATTATTGGGTGAACTATTCCTTTAATTTGTGCCTAATCATTATACTGTGTATAGTGACTGTCATTACCATAATTGTTATTAGCAAGTGTAATAGTGTTCATTAATTATTTAATTTTGATTCTGTTGTTGCTCATAGTTCTACACTGTAAAAAAATGTCATAATTTTAACGGTAAAAGACTAAAAATGCTACAGTAAAAAAAAAAAAAAAGTTAATTGGTTTACAGGTAGTTACCTTAAAATTGATGGTAAAAAATACATGTAGTTTTACTTTAAAATGTAAAAATCTATGTAAAAATTATTATTTGTTTTGTATAGTTAACACATGTACATATACTTTTTATGGTAAATTATTGTTAAAATTACAGTAAAAAAAAACAATAACCCTTTTCATGTCATTATATTTTTTGGGAATAGTCTTCTTATTTTTAATATCAGTTATGTTCATTGGGGTGTTCTGTGTTACATATGATGTAGTCTAGTTAATGTTTATTACATTATTTTAATTTCACAAGTGTTACCCTGATGGTTTTTAGTGTTTGTGTGAGTGATACTGAGCACTGTTTGTACATGTTTCTACATTGCTCCAGGAAGGGCCTCTATTTATTATAGAGGTAATTACTATAGTGATTAACAATACATTATAAAGTGAAAAGCAGATTTTTACAGTTTCAGCAGGTTCGTATATCAAGTTTATTAAAGCACCGAAAAATATACAGGCATCAATTACATTATCTATCTATCTATCTATCTATCTATCTATCTATCTATCTATCTATCTATCTATCTATCTATCTTTCTATCTATCTTTCTATCTATCTATCCACTCACCTAAAGGATTATTAGGAACACCATACTAATACTGTGTTTGACCCCCTTTCGCCTTCAGAACTGCCTTAATTCTACGTGGCATTGATTCAACAAGGTGCTGAAAGCATTCTTTAGAAATGTTGGCCCACATTGATAGGATAGCATCTTGCAGTTGATGGAGATTTGTGGGATGCACATCCGGGGCACGAAGCTCCCGTTCCACCACATCGCAAAGATGCTCTATTGGGTTGAGATCTGGTGACTGTGGAGGCCATTTTAGTACAGTGAACTCATTGTCATGTTCAAGAAACCAATTTGAAATGATTCGAGCTTTGTGACATGGTGCATTATCCTGCTGGAAGTAGCCATCAGAGGATGGGTACATGGTGGCCATAAAGGGATGGACATGGTCAGAAACAATGCTCAGGTAGGCCGTGGCATTTAAACGATGCCCAATTGGCACTAAGGGGCCTAAAGTGTGCCAAGAGAACATCCCCCACACCATTACACCACCACCACCAGCCTGCACAGTGGTAACAAGGCATGATGGATCCATGTTCTCATTCTGTTTACGCCAAATTCTGACTCTACCATCTGAATGTCTCAACAGAAATCGAGACTCATCAGACCAGGCAACATTTTTCCAGTCTTCAACTGTCCAATTTTGGTGAGCTCTTGCAAATTGTAGCCTCTTTTTCCTATTTGTAGTGGAAATGAGTGATACCTGGTGGGGTCTTCTGCTGTTGTAGCCCATCCGCCTCAAGGTTGTGCGTGTTGTGGCTTCACAAATGCTTTGCTGCATACCTCGGTTGTAACGAGTTGTTATTTCAGTCAAAGTTGCTCTTCTATCAGCTTGAATCAGTCGGCCCATTCTCCTCTGACCTCTAGCATCAACAAGGCATTTTCGCCCACAGGACTGCCGCATACTGGATGTTTTTCCCTTTTCACACCATTCTTTGTAAACCCTAGAAATGGTTGTGCGTAAAAATCCCAGTAACTGAGCAGATTGTGAAATACTCAGACCGGCCACCATCTGGCACCAACAACCATGCCACGACTCTGGCACCAACCATGACTCTGGCACCAACAACCTTTGCTTAAATCACCTTTCTTTCCCATTCTGACATTCAGTTTGTAGTTCAGGAGATTGTCTTGACCAGGACCACACCCCTAAATGCATTGAAGCAACTGCCATGTGATTGGTTGATTAGATAATTGCATTAATGAGAAATTGAACAGGTGTTCCTAATAATCCTTTAGGTGCGTGTATATATATATATATATATATATATATATATATATATATATATATATATATATATATATACATATATACACACACATACACACACACACAATGGCAGCCCAAATTTTGGAATAATGTACAGATTTTGCTGTATGTTTTAAATGTTTTGATTTTGAAAGAAATTGGTACTTTTATTCACCAAAGTGGCATTAAACTGATCACAATGTATAGGCAGGACATTAATAATGTGAAAAATTACTATTACAAATTGAACTAGTCCGAGTTCTCACCAAAAAATCTTCCACGTGCAGCAATGACAGCTTTGCAGATCCTTGGCATATCAGTTTGTCCAGATACTCAGGTGACATTTCACCCCACACTTCTTGTAGCACTTTCCATAGATGTGGCTGTCTTGTCGAGCACATCTCACGCACCTTACAGTGTAGCTGATCCCACAATAGCTCAATGGGGTTAAGATCCATAACACTCTTTTCCAATTATCTGTGTTTCTTTTGCCCAATCTAACCTTTTGTTTTTCTGTTTCAAAGTTTTTCTGCTTTTTTGTGCAACTCTTCCCATAAGGCCTGCACCCCTGAGTCTTCTCTTTACTGTTGTACATGAAACTTGTGTTGAGCGGGTAGCATTAAATAAAGCTGTCAGTTGAGGACATGTGAGGCATCTATTTCTCAAATTAGAGTCTCTGATGTACTTATTCTCTTGTTTAGTTGTACACCTGGCCTTCCACATCTTTTTCTGTCCTTGTTAGAGTCAGTTATCCTTTGTCTTTAAAGAATGTATAGTGCACCTTTGAATGAAATCTTCAAGTTTTTTGTAATTTCAAGCATTATATGGCCTTTATTCCTCAAAACAATGATTGACTGTTGAGTTTCTTGAGAAAGCTGTTTCTTTTTTGCCATTTTTGGCCTAAAACCTTAAGACATGCTAATCTATTGTATAATGTGGCCACTCAAAAACAAATGCAAAAGTCATGTTAAGCTTCATTTAACAAACAAAATAGCTTTCAGCAGTGTTTGATATAATGGCAAGTGATTTTCTAGCAACAAATTAGCAATTTAGCATGATTACTCAAGGATAAGATGTTGGAGTGATGGCTGCTGGAAATGGGGCCTGTCTAGATTTGATCAAAAATGATCTTTGGTGAATTAAATTACCAATTTCCTTCTGAAACAGCAAAATTATTCAGAACTTTTGCATAGTGTATGTATGTGTATATATTTATATATATATATATATATATATATATATATATATATATATCACTTGCAGTTAAGAAGAATACTGAGGATTCGGACATACTATTCCATCAGCATACTCTTTTTGGCATACTATACTGTATAGTAGGCAAATATGGGTATCCGGATGAAGCGAATTACTTATCTAACTCTAATTACTTGCACTCCCAATTTAATTTTATGTTCTTCTCATGATCAGAACCAGTTTGGGTATCATGATGGAACTTTGTGTCCTGAGGAGGTGACAGGGGTCCGACCTCGGGAGGTAGCTGCTGCAGGAATTGGCCCTTCTGTCTCTGGGGGTGTTCTGAAAGCAGGTCTAAACTCTGGAGTAGAGGAGCAGCAGTGCAATGGAAGCTTAATGAAACATAGCACAACTCACTCAGTGGAGGACAGCAGTGGCCAGCGCTATAGTGCAGACCCCACTGTTCTGCTGGGAGAAAGAGGACTGAGGGGAGACACAGATGAGGATGGTTACATTTCCCCAATGAAGGACAAGACCTCCACAAGTATGTTTACAAATCATTTTTGAAAGGTGTACTATGGTTTTACACCAAAATAAATTATTAGTACTCTACTTTTGACAAAGTGATTGACATTCACATAAGATTCCAGTGATATCAATGTCCTAGAAGCAACCATTTTATTTTACATTTGTGTAGTCCTCCCCCTCATTGTGGTCACCATGTTGAGATCATATGACCAGCCAATTACTGCTCTTTGTTTTGATAATTTTCACATTATCATACACATTTATATAATAACATAATCAAATATGCATGCACATTGGACATTTCTACAATAGTAATGTTAAAGTAAACTTTTTGCTTTTGCATGACGGTACATTCTAGGCATGTCAGACTCACGGTCAAGACCACTTTTGTATCTCAGAGAAAAGTTAACAAAAAAAAATAACTTTGAAAAACCATGAAATGGTAAGTTTTGTGGCTTGAAGTGCTTGGCTGTGTTTATCCAAGTGTACTCCTAAAAGTTTACAAAAGTTTATTTTAGCAGATATACACTTTTAAATTTAAAGCTCAATGTATACTTTGGTTTTTACTTTGTCTGCGTACAGCCGAATGATTTCCTTTAAAAATATACTTAATTTGAATGTGCACGCATACAAAGGCGGTTGGTGCATGCATGCAGCTAGCTTTGTCTCTTGTTGTTTACAGGTGATTACATCTTCTAGCACTACTTTTTGACAGTAATGGCTCAATTGTGCCTCCTTGTGGACCCACTAATTAGTGCAAAGGATTCCTGGCACATGCACATTCTGCATGCTCAGAGTACTTCTGGTTTTATAAATCAGGCCGCACAAATTCAGTGCTTAAGCACTTTGCTGATGACAAAATTTGCATCACCCATCCTGTACGCAGACACCATGGTTCATGTTTGACCAAAGAAAATGGCTGTGACAGGGCGGAGGCGGAGCCGGGTCGTGATTATTCATACCCAGTCCCTTATTATGCTAATTAAGCCTCCAAGAGTGATAAAGGCCAACTGTGGATGGTGGTTTGATGAGAGAGATCATTTACAGTCAGCTGACCGCCATGTGTGTTTGGCCCCGCCCTCCGCCTAATAAACTTTAAAAATCCCATTTGTTTGTCTTCTCTGTAGATCATTTGAATCCTGTTGAGGAGAATCCTTTTGTAACAAGACGTAAAAATAAAGACATCAATGCACTTGACAACCCGGGTTACCACAGCACCCCTGACGGAAAGCCCAAGAGTGAAAATGAGTACATTAACAAGCCCCTTTACCTCAACACATTCAACAACACCAGTGACATGAGGAAAAATGCAGTTTCAATCCCAGAGCAGGTGACAACACCAACCCACATGGCAAGCAACCACATTTCTGAAGTCACTCAGATGAGTAAACCCCATCACCACATCCACGGACCACACGTTCACTTTGCATTACCACCAGTTAAACCAGTGCACCCTGGATCGATGAGTCAAAATGATCAACATATTCATTCAGATCAGTCAGTCCTTGATCTCACCTGCAAATCTGGCCAGCCACTACCACTACCAGCAGGTCAAATATGCCTAGTCAGCCATCAAGTCCCAACAAAGTCAAATCGTTCGCCCCAACAGTTTCATTTGGCAAAGTCTGTAGTGGCAGGTAAAAGTGGCCTGTCAGGTTACCCTGTACAACCAGGCAGCATGATTCAATCAGGACAGATTGGGTCTTTAATAGTGGACAAGGTGTACAAGAATACCTTTGACAATCCTGAGTATTGGCAGCACAGCCTTCCATCCAAGGTTACCCCTCAGAACTCCCAAGACTCTTCAGTATTCTGCAATAACAAGTTCCCCTACAAGCAGAATGGACGAATTCAGCCTGCTTTGGCTGAAAACCCTGAGTACCTGACAGAGTATGGTGTGAAGCCGGGAACAGTCCTGCCTCCTCCTCCATACCGGCAGAGGAACACTGTGGTCTAACATCCAGGTCTCCATACTCTGTAGAGCCTGGTTCTTCTACCAGCACTTTACCTTAAATGTCTTTCCTTGATCATATGTTGGTGAAACATGACAAGTAGTCATTATGTTATGTTATGCTCATGAAAGAGGGCATAAAATTGTGGGAAAAAGTAGATCCAACCAAGTTAATTGAAAATGGCATTTCTGGAACCCATCATTTTTCTCTACATTTATTCTAAAGTATTGCTCTTACTTGGTGGCACACATTCAAATAAACAAATTAAAGGATTGTTCAGGATTCAATACAAGTTAAGCTCAATCGACAGCATTTGTGGCAAAATGTTGATATGACCAAAAAACATTTTCATCTCATCCCTCACGGTTATAGTAAGGCACTTACAATGGAATTGAATACAGCCAGCCATAAAGAATAAAATACACACTGTTTCAAAAGTGTAGCCACAAGGTGTATAACTTTATACAGATAAGGTTAGTAAGTAATTTTACCACACTACAATTGTGTTATCTCATATAATTTTTAAGTCTTGTGGCTAGAGCGTTGAAACAATGAGCATTTTAATGTTAATGCCCCATTTACTTCCAATGTAAGTGCCTTACCATAATCGCAATTATTGCTTTTTTTTTTTTTTTTTATGAGTTTAAATTGTATTTTGTGGTAATCAATATTATGCAACAAATGCTAGTGATTGGGCTTAACTTGTATTAAACCCATAACATTCCTTTACGTTGGGTAACAACATCATTGTTAAATTGAGGAAAACATTAATTCAACTTCTAGTTTTAAATCTAGTTGGTTTCAATATAGGCCTTTCCACAAGGTGCACAGTACCTTGAATTAAAAGAGAATTTAGAATTAAAAGAGAATTTCTACATATTTTCTGAAAATATACAAATAAAATATCTGCTAAATTATGTGGATTATTGGAACAATTTTTCAGCACATAATTCAGTCCATTTAAAACATGCTGGTAAAACTACTGCCTTCTGGGACAACTTCTGTTAGACAAGAAAGAATTATAAAATGATGGTCAGTAGAACTGTTCGACACAATGAGTTGAATAAGAGGCTGAAAATGGCACTGAGGTCATTGTTCATAATGAATATGAAAACCTCCAATAATTGTCAATGAAAGTCAGGGGTTATCCCCCTTGGTAAACAGTGAACTCACCTATTGAGAGATACAGAGAATGTATTTTCTGAAAGAATGGCACTGAATGGTTTTCAGGGTGTTTATAGTAATTTACCTTATCAGTACCTGGATTTTTAAAGGTCTGGCAATGAGTGTCTGGCAACTTAAATAATATTCCCTGTCTGTAGCTTACTTCGACGTTGTGTCGAAGGAGGGACACTAGGGGTCTCTCTTGAGTGCCGAATATGCCTCTGATCTATGAAAAAAGGCCAATGAGAAGTTGGCAGACAGTATTTGCATACCCCGCCCATATAAAAGCGGGGAAATACGTTGAGTTCATTCAAAAAATTTCTTCGGAGCCGATGGTCGTGTATGCAATGAGCTGCGAGTCACACACCTGTTCCTGTTCCTCTGAGTTGATTCTGCTGTTGGATCTACAGCACACTACAGCGGCTTTCTCCTTCTCTGCACGGCAGTACAGTTGCCCCTGGGCGCTTCGACAGTGCAGTTAAAAGAGTTGTTTTCTCTAAAAGAGCAAATACACAGCTGGCGTTGAACATCCTTTTCAGGACGTGTCTTTTTAAAGACGTCTTTTCCGCCTCGTGTAGTTTCTGGATGCAGTGATTTCTCCCCACCTCAGACGGTCATAAAAGCTGCCTCGCGTGCCTAGGCTACGATCACACGCAGGCAGCGTTTTATGAATGGTTCATGATCTCAGTGCGAGAACAAGCTGCTCCGCCTCAACCCGCGTTGAGCACCCCGCAGGAAGCAGACGCCCCCCGTCTCACGGACCCCCTCGAGGACCCGGAAGGCTCCCAGGTGCTCCTGAGACGTCTGACCCAGAGACCAAGACGTTAGCTCCGGAGCTTGTAAGCAGACCACTCTGTCCCCCGGTGGAGGGCCGGGAGGAGAAACTTTTTGGCTGTGGTACCCACATTCTCAATAACAGAGCTATTTCCTTTGTCTCTGGATCACCTGGCCTGTAAATGCTGTTCTCACGGCACTCTGCAAGCAGATCTTTACAGTCCCGGCATGCTGGACGTGGACCCCCCGCCTTCAGCCCCACGACTGTCCCCCGGCTGGCCAGTTCTGACTAGTCTAGAGGACGCCTACACCGGACCTTCTCCTCAGTCACTAACCCGCCCCCTGCCGGGTGTGCAGAGCAAGGTAAGAGTCTTTCTCTTAGAGACTCTCAGCACTAGAGCCTCGGGATGCGTCTTCGCCTCCCGACGCCGTACTACCTGTACCTGGGCTGCGAAGCCCCGCTGGGTACGTCAAAAATAACCGTCCCCTTGGTGCCCCTAGCACAGAGTTTGGATGTGTGGCGTTCACTTCCCAACCCATCATGCTGGCTGGCCTGGACCATTCGACTCGGTTCCGCAATTCAGTTTGCCAGGCCCCCACCCCCCTTCGAGGGCATCCGCTTTACGGCGAATGCGGAAGATCTAGCTGGCCATCGTAGACACAATCAACCAAGCCAGAGCCCAGGCAACTTTACACCCCGAAGTGGCGCTTGTTCGCAAATTGGTGCTCTTCTCGGGCTGAACATGCCAAATCCCTGCGCGTGGAAATCGCTACTCTTTTACTCAAAGATGCGATAGAGCCTGTACCTCAAATCGAAATGAAGGAGGATTTCTACAGCCCTTACTTCGTTGTACACAAGAAAGGCGGCGGCTTATGACCGATCTTGGACCTGCGAGTTTAAAACTGGGCTTTGCGCAAACTCCCGTTCAAAATGCTCACGCAAAAAACACATCTTGCGTCCGGCATCTAGATTGGTTCACAGCGGTAGACCCGAAGGATGTGTACTTTCACGTCTCAATTCTGCCTCGACACTGACCCTTTCTACGGTTCGCGTTCAACGACCAGGCGTATCGGTACAAAGTCCTCCCCTTCGGCATGTCTCTGTCCCCTCGCGTCTTCACGAAAGTCGCAGATGCAGCTCTTGCTCCACTCCAAGAAGCCAGCACTCACATAATTACCTCGACGACTGGCTTATTCTAGCCCATTCATGAGAGTTACTATCCGCTCACAGAGTCCAGGTGATCAGGCACCTCAGCCGCCTGGGGCTTCAGGTCAACTGGGAAAAGAGCAAGCTCGCCCCGGTTCAGAGCATCTCTTTTCTCGGCATGGAGTTAGACTTAGTCTCAATGTCAGCATGCCTCACCAACGAGCGTGCACAGTCGGTGCTGAGATGCCTCGCCTCTTTCAGGCCAGGCACAACGGTCCTTTAAAACCTTTCCAGAAGCTCCTGGGGCATATGACATCCTCCGCGGCGGCCGCGCCGCTGGGGTTGCTGAATATGAGACTGCTTCAGCACCAGCCCCAGACTCGAGTCACGAGACAAGCATGGTGCCGTGGCACGCACTGTGTGATCATCCCCCTGCCTGGCGCTAAATGTCAAAACCCTGGACAGATCTCTGCCTTCTGCGGACAAGGGTCCCCTTGCAGCAGGTGCCCCAACGCGTCCTGGCCATGACCGACACCTCCAAGTTAGGTTCAGGCGCCGTGTGATACAGGCACACAGCTGCGGGCCGTTGGAAAGGGGCCCCACTGCGCTGGCACATCACTGGCCTAGAGTTGCTGACTGTTTTCTCTGCCCTGTGGAAGTTTCTCCCGTTAGTTCGAGACAAACATGTCCTAGTCAGGTCAGACAGCACCACCACGGTAGCGTACATAAATCGCCAAGGTGGTGTATGCTCCCGCCACATGTCAAGACTCGCCCATCGTCTCCTCCTTTAGAGCCAGCAGCGACTCAAGTTGCTGCGTGTCATTCACATCCCCGGCAACCTCAATGTGATAGCGGACACGCTGTCACAACAACGCTTGCCCAGTGGTGAGGGGAGGCTTCACCCCCAGTCGATCCATCTGACTTGGGAGGCAAGCAGGTCTACCTGGGCCTTGCCGAACCATTCTCGAGAGACCTCCCACTGCCCGCTCTGATATGCCCAAACAGAGGCTCCTCTCGGGGCAGATGCACTGGCACACAGCTGGCCTGCGGGGCTGCACAAGTATGCATTTCCCCCAGCGAGCCTTCTTGCACAGGTGCTGTGCAAGGTCAGGGAGGACGAGGAACAAGTCACCATAGTGGCTCCCTAGTGACCCCCCCGGACCTGGTTCTCAGATCTCGTACTCCTCGTGACAGCCCCTCCCTGGTGAATTCCCCTGAGGAAAGACCTTCTTTCTCAGGGACAGGGCATGCTCTGGCATCCGCACCCAGACCTTTGGAAACTCCACGTCTGGCCCCTGGACGGGATGCGGAAGATCTAGCTGGCCATCATAGACACAATCAACCAAGCCAGAGCCCAGGCAACTTTACACCCCGAAGTGGCGCTTGTTCGCAAATTGGTGCACTTCCCGGGCTGAAGACCCACAGAGGTGCGCAGTTATGTCAGTGCTCTTATTTCTGCAGGAGATGCTGGAGGGGAGGCTGTCCCCTTCCACCCTAAAGGTGTTTGTCGGCACTATCACGGCCCACCATGACACAGTAGACGGCAATTCTTTGGGTAAGCACAACTTAATCATCAGGTTTCTAAGAGGCGCCCAGAGGTTGAATCCCTCCTGGCCGAGCCTGTTCCCCTCCTGGGATCTCTCAGTGGTCCTCGCGGGCATCCAGACACCTCCCTTCGAGCCGCTAGAATCAGTTGGACTCAGGGCCCTCTCTCTAATGACAGCCCTGCTGATTGTGCTTGCCTCCATCAAGAGGGTCAGGGACCTGCAAGCGTTCTCTGTCAGTGACACTTGCCTGGAGTTCGGTCCGGCAGACACATACGTGATCCTAAGACTGCGACCGGGCTACATGCCCAAGGTTCCTACTGTGCCCTAGAGACCAGGTAGTGAACCTGCAAGTGAAGCTGCCCTGGGAGGATGCAGGCCCAGCCCTTCGTTGCTGTGTCCGGTATGTGCTTTTCATACCAACTTGGACCGCATGCAGAGCTCTAGATGTTCTGAGCAGCTCTTTGGCAACGCTGTCTCCAAACAGAGGCCTTCCTACTGGGTAGTTGACCCAGTACATTGGCTTATCACACCCAGGCCATGCCCTCCCCCTTACGGGTCCGAGAACACTCGACAAGGAGTGTTGCGTCCTCACGGGCACTGGCCAGAGGCATCTCCCTAGCAGACATATCCAGAGCAGCGGGTTGGGCAACACCTAACATCCTTGCAAGATCTTACAATCTCAGAGTCAGTTTCGTCCCATGTTTTCTCAGGTCCGAACCGGTAGAACTCGGTAACATGCTGACGGATTGATCAGGTGGACCGCTTGGGCCTAGCGCCCTTTCCCTCGGCCGAGGTAAAATTGTGCGCTTTTTTCTCCCAGGAGATCCCACTCATTCATCCCTGGATGACTCCTTCCTAGCCCTGTGGGTCCACAGTTCAGCGTAGGAACTCGCCGACCCAATCCACTGTGGGTACTTAATCTACCCTGTACTGGAATAGGTGCTCCATAGGTCAGGACTCCTATGTGGACCCCTGTGTGTATTGTCCGCAGTACGGTCCCCTTGCGAAGTGGACCTGCGTCTCCCTTAGGCAGTACCAGCTGCCCTCCGGTCGCCATGTTTTAGCAACTCCCCCCTCCTTGAGGCTGGATTTACCACTGTGCCACTTTCCACGTGTCGTCTAAAAACCCATGTGATGTATTCGCCACCTTTACCTTCCCCTTTCAGGCAGGTGTGGCCTCTGCAGGGTCTTTTCCTCCTGAAAGAATAGGAAATTGGGTAAGACCCCCTTCCCTCGATGTGTGTAAGGGCCCCAGCCGTTCTTGCTCTATGTGGAGAAACATAGAGAGAAAAGAGGCCAAGCCAGGCTTGGCCCATTCCCAGTTTGGCAAGTGTCGCCTTGTTCCCCTGCCTAGGGTAATCAGAAGGATTCCAAATACTTTTTTGGGGCATTGGGGAAGGGTACGTGCAGTCTGACACAGCTGGTCGCCTTTTCACGTAAAATACCTGCCTGCTCCTGTGTCAGCAGTACACGTACACAGCTCATGGCATGGAGTGGTGGTGGTGTAGTGGGTTAAAGCACATAACTGTTAAGCAGAAGGTTGTAGGTTCGATCCCCACAGCCACCACCATTGTGTGCACTTAACTTCAGGTTGCTCCGTGGGGATTGTCCCTGTAATAAGTGCACTGTATGTCGCTTTGGATAAAAGTGTCTGCCAAATGCATAAATGTAAATGTACATGTAAATGGCATGATTTAAATTGGACCATAGTGTCGCTTCTTCGACACAATGTCGAAGTGAGCGACAGATGGGTAACGTCTAGGTTACGTATGTAACCTCCGTTCCCTAATGGAGTGAACGAGACGTTGTGTCCTCCACGTCGCTGAGCCATTTACGGCTCCACAGAAAAATCCTGAATGAACTCGACGTATTTCCCCGCTTTTATACCCGTATGACCGTGGACGGGGTATGCAAATACTGTCTGCCAACTTCTCATTGGCCTTTTTTCATAGATCAGAGGCATATTCGGTGCTCAAGAGAGACCCCTAGTGTCGCTTCTTCGACACAACATCTCGTTCCCTCCATCAGGGAACAGAGGTTACATAAGGGACCTAGTTAGTTTTCATTTTGTATAGGTTAACAGCTTGGTTTTGGTCAACTGAGTTGGTCAATATAACATCAAAAAGCTAATATTTAAGTCAACATGAAATCAAAATTGACCCCATTTACTTTCTTAATATACGTTCCTGGTCTTACTGTGTGCACTATGCCTTTATTATTTCTTTCATTAAATTGTAATAACTTGCTTCACCTCTGACACTGTTTTCTTTTTCGTCTATCATCTAGGCCATGTAGGCAAGGAAAATAAAGGTAACCAATAAACAAATAGCTATGTAAGCATTGTTTTAGGTTACTGTTGTAGGTAATGCAGCCTTTCTAAAAATCTGGACAATAGTTAATGTAGTAATTGAATGTTTGTTTACATACCTTTATTTTTGCACTGTTCACAATCTAGCATAATCAATTACAGATGGTCCTATTCTATATTTTGATGTTGCTGTTTATTATTCTGTTTCACATTTAGATATACACCACATTACAAAAGTAAAATGGGTTGAGAATTATGTTTCATGTTGACTTTTCAGTCAAACACTGTATGTTTTTTAGATTATATTTTGGATATACTTTCAGTTGGCTGCATTGTGATTTGAAAATGCCAAATCATACGAATGCATTTATTTTTATTCTGCAGATTAACATGTTGACTATGAATTTGATTTTTTATTTCTGAAATGCAATGTACTGAGCCTTTGTCGATTCTCTTCTTCATACATAGAGATTTGAATTTGGGCACAATTAGGGTTTTTTATTTTTTATTTCACTATTTATACAAAATGGCTTCTAGAAGTTATTTTGGGGCATTTTGTTTGTATTCCATAATGCAAAAAAATCATCTAGTTGAGAAAGTTTACCTACTGTGTATAGAAAGCAGTAGATCGGACATGTGAAAATGTATTACTCATATTACTTTTCACTGCAAAGCTGAAAACTGCTAAAAGACTAAACTCATAAAACCTTCAATCTGTTGCGATCCACACAAACCATCACTGTCAATGAAATCATGTTGTTTTATAATTTAGTGTATATGACCATTGTCAGTCTTAGACCTCATACACATCAAGTGTAGCACAAATCTAAAAAGTACCATGTTGTTTGTACCATGTAGTTTGAAATCTACTATCAAATGTAGATTTGTGTCTCTGTGTAGCGTTTAATAATATGTTGTCTGAAGACTAGTTTAGGTCAAAAAAATAATCCCATTTAGTTTTTACACTTTGGCATAGGTGCTCATAAACAAGACATTTAATGTTACAAAAATGTCCAATAAGGGATAATATTGCTACAAGATACATTGCAACAGTCTTTTGCTGACAAATAATATAGAGCCTGATCTTGAGGCACCATTATCATTATTGTGAAATGTTGATTTATAAATAACAATTTTGGTAAAATTTTAATATATATTAAGTTTTAAGTTGTTGTTATACACTGTATTACTGGCCAGAATTATCTCATTCGTATTCATAAGTATTCGTAAAAATTTGTTTGCAAAGTGTGAATGTGGACGTTGTACATTTGGATTGATAATAAAGCATATTATATTAATGTATCGACAACGTTTTATGTTCAATATTCTAAAACAATCCTGTAGCGGGACTCTCAAAATATGAATTCAAAGTATGAATTTTAAACCTTAAAAGATCTGAAAACATTTTGTATGTTGTTCATACATAAACATGGTTTACGTTTTAGATGCTGTCATTACATATTGTGCGTTTTAGTGTCTACCACACATACGAAACATGCTACAACTACACTTCCAGGAAAAGTAGCTAAGATACTAATGAAAAATAGCTTTGAATCATAATTACAATACACTGTTTACTGTAAACCATGTTACCATGTTCAATATTTGTATTATTTAATTTGAATTATTAACTCAAAATATGAAATGATGCATATGGAACCACTGCAGGGAAGCATATTTTTACGTAAATTTACACAGATTAAACATTTTACGGACTGCTGAGGATAAGTGCAAGATTTGCATTGTTTATAATGTTATAAACAAGTATTAGGTCATTTACGGTCATTTCTGTAAACCATCTACCTAACCATGTATTTACATTTCAAGTTTGACAAACCATCTAGTGAGAAATTTACGACAGTGTACACAATCGTAAAACAAGATAAATTAAATAAATAAAAATAAAAAAGCACAGCAAAATGTACCGCATTTGACATAGTGTTAGTAACTTTGTACTTGTGACGTTTGATTTGATCTCTAGTGATGTTTTCTTGGGGCTATTTCTTTGTGTCAGCAATGTTCTGTTGATTTCTTCTCTTGCTGCCTCTATGGCAAGCTGTGGCCCTTTCCCTCTCTCCATAAGTGCCCATTTTTCTTCTTTACCTGTTATTAGTTGTAAACATGACTGTCCAAGTGTCCAAGTATAATAAAAAGAATATATAATTATATTTAAACTATATATTTAAATTATTAAAATATACTTAATTTAGGACTGTCAATTTATTTTAAAATAGCAGATTCCTTAATAAAATTCAAATGATTATAAATATATTGCATTTTTGTGGCAGACAAGTATTGATTAGACAATACAAAAAGTGACTTTAGAAGTCAATATATTTTTTTTTGTTTTATTCCCATATCATTGAACATAATCCTACAGTCGATGGCAATCCGTTTTGCTATTTGGCTCATTAATCTGTCCTGTTTTCACAAGATGCATTCATGCATTCCCTCTGTACCATTTCTAATTGTCGGCCTATGTACATATCAGTCAGACAGATACTTTTGGAGCAGCTAAATGGTTTTCAGCATCACAAACACTGTGTTTTTTGGATGCTGCATCAAGTTTAAGCTATTGAAACTTTGAAAATCACGTCTCGAGATCTCTGCATTCTGTTTGTTGAGGTGTGCTGACTGGCCCCTGCTGAAGCAGCTCATAAACACAAAGTTACATGTACTTCATACTTTAATTGTTCACATAGTAGGAAAATTATTTTATTATGAAATTTACGTACGGGCCAGGAGGCATGAATAATTGCATTATTGTATATTTTTTTACATGTTAGTTTTCTATAATTACAATACATTTAATTACATAAATTAACTCATTAAATCGACAGTCCTGATTTTATTTAAAACCTTTCTACCATTTGTGAAATGCTTTGCTTGTTTTGCTTAGAAAAGTGTGTTTGTTGTGTCTTTATTTAAAATAAATGCCACTTGATTTGATATGTATGCAATACAATGATATTCTAATCCAATGCATTATTTGCCTAATGCATTGACAGTCAAACATGTGTAAGTTGTCATTGTATTTAAGAGCTTTGTAAGTTTTTTTACTTGCATAACAATTAAAACAGACAACCCTCATTAAGTTCAGTGGTTTAAATCTTTCCCCTTTCTGTTTCCATAGTAACCATCTTTTACAAAAATGTAAAACAAACTGAACAGAGATACTTGTCCTCAAATTTGATAAATGATCCTGTTACAAAATATATTTTCAATTTAATATGAATAAAGATCAAATTAAATAAATTGAGTGTGTGCAATTGTATTATGCATAAGTTTAAAACATAATGTCTACCATAAATTATTTTGATATTCATTTGTGCTATCAAAACATAAAATCATAAAAAAAGCATAAAAACAGCACAATAAGTGTGATGTATACTCAGTTGAGTGCTGACTGTCTTTTTATCAATATAGCATCAAACAACATCAGAATTTATGTCAGATATAAAGCATTAGCTATTTTTGGAACATTAAAAAAAAACGGGTTGTTGCTGATATATTTAATGAATGCTTGCCTTGATATTACACAACATGAATACTGCAACAACAAAGTTTTTCTGAATTTACTGTTTAGTGGAGCTGGATATGTGCACGGGTATCTGCAAATTCATTTTCTATTCAACAAAACCTTTTGCTGAACTCAGGGACTTTCACTCAGGACATTAATAAAACACAGCCTTAGCAAGCAACACTAGTAAAGAGAAATACTATCACATCTTTAACAAGCCTCATGTTAGGCTTTGAAAACTGAGCAACATATAAGTTTTAAGGATGTTTTAGGTTGTGTTCTGGTCATTTTGACCCAAAGAGGATTTTGCTTTGCCTGAAAATGCTAGTTAATTTTATCATATTGGACTAAAACGTACTGATTTTGTTCACACAGGGTGTAGTATATGCAGTGAGTGGTTCACTCCAGGCCGCACACACGTGTATGTAGTTAGTACACTCCACAGTAAGAGTGTGTATGTTCCTTTAACTGTGTGTAGTTGAGAACACAAGGCATCTAAAGATGTCAAGCATGAGAACAGCTCTCTGTACATGTCTGTATGTTCATGTATAACAATACAAAGAACACAACATGGTGTCAGAAGTGGGATAAGCCTCATTCATATGATGTTGTCACACCATCAGGCAGGAACATCCACATCAGACCTGACAGATCAGACAGATATGATCCACAACTTCCGTTCTATGCACAATGACAGTGATATGAGTGACAATACTGTTCCAGGACCTGATCGAGTTGATCTAACTCAAAACATGGAAAGAAATGTTGTACAAAGTACTGAACGCACAAGAGCTGGAAGAACCATCAGACGACCAGCCCGGTTCAAAGATTATATTTTTACTTAAATATGTTAGATTAGTATTAATATTGCTGTTTATAAAAATGTCTATTGAAACACTCATGATGTCTGCAGTATACTGTGTTGTTTCAAGTGGTATAAAAGAAGTGCCACTTGCAAACACACACTCAAATTTATTCTACGGAGCGGAGCGGACGTATTCACACAGCTGAATTCCTCCTGCTGTTCCATTCATCTCTCTCTCTGAAAAGCAGTTGGATCTACAGCGCATTACAGTGGTTCTCCCCCTCACACACAACGGTTATGTTAAGTAACACCCCTGGGTGCTTCGACAGCAGAGCAGAGCAGATCTTCTTGTATGTATGTATATATATATATATATATATATATATATATATATATATATATATATATATATATACACACACTCACCTAAAGGATTATTAGGAACACCTGTCACTCACTTCATCCTGAGACACTGACAGGGTTATGTGCCCAAGGTTCCAACAACCTCTTTTAGGGATCAGGTGGAGAACATGCAAGCCAGGAGGAGGCAGACCCAGCCTTGGCATTGCTTTGTCCAGTGCTTGCTCTTCACATCTACTTGGATTGCATGCAGAGCTTTAGAAGCTCCAAGCAGCTCTTGTCTGCTTGGGTGGACAGTGGAAAGGAAGCGCTGTCTCCATACAGAGGATTGCTCACTGGGTCATGTATGTCATTACTATGACATACCATGCCCAGCATGTGCTGCCCCCTGCTGGCCTGTGAGCCCATTCAACCAGGGGCATAGCGGCTTCTTGGGCATTGTCCCACGGCGCCTCTCTAGCAGACGTCTGTAGAGCTGCGGGCTGGGCAACACCTAACACATTTGTGAGGTTCTATAACCTCAGGGTTGACCCAGTCTCATCCCGTGTGTTATCTGGTGACACAAACAAGTAAGTTCGGGTCAGCTGGCCAGGTGTACCGCTTGCGCATAGCACCTTTACCCTCCCTTGAGGTGAAGACGTGCGCTCTTTTCCCAGTTGCGTTCGCAAAAATGTGTGAACCCTGGACGTTCTTCCCCCTTAGCCCAGTGGCCAACGAGTCTTCAAAGAGTCTCGCCGCCGCCCCAGTACATGCGTCACTTAGGCCCCCATACTGAGGTAAGTGCTACACATGTGCTGGTTGTCTCCTTAGGTAACCTTGTGTGATGTATATTCCGCGAAATGGTTTCCCCACTGGTAAACCTTCTTCCTTGGGCAGAGGGCCCTCTGTCCTTTTTCACCATGTTTGTAGTTACTCATCCCCTCCTTGGGTAGGACCTACCCCGGTGCCGCTCTGCACGACGTGCTTCCACACTGACCCGGTAAGACCGTTTGTTTTATTCCACTTAGAAGTCCTCCCCCTCTTCTCGGGGCTGGGAGTGGTCTCCGCGGTGTCCTCATCTTTGGAGGGACACCCCCCAACATGGACCTTATATGGCCCCCAGCTAAATGATTTCATTCCTTTTTTTGGGGAGAACAATAGAGAGAAGGCTATGGCTGGGCCAGCCAGTCTTTAAACTTCTGAGCAGTTAGCCGCTCCCCAAAGTGTAGGGGATCGCATCATGCCTACAAGTGTGTTGGGGGTATTTACGCGACGGCTTGCTGCACTGGCTACGAGGCACACACACAGTTCTGCCTGTCTTGCACCACCAGTCTGCGTAACTCGGTTTAGCTCTTGTGACGTTTTCCATTGGGACCCCAAGTGTCAACCCATCGACACAATGTCGAGTGTGTAACAGATAGGGAACGGCATGGTTACTGATGTAACCTCTGTTCCCTGATAGAGGGAACGAGACGTTGTGTCCCTTTTGCCACAACACTGAACCAACCGCTGAAATGGTTGGGTCTTTGGCTCGGCTCCTCAGTGCGAAACCCGAGTGTGTGTTTGCAAGCGGCACTCTTTTTATACCCATATGTCTGGGGGAGTGGCATGCAAATTCCCACATGCCAATTCTCATTGGCCTTTTCACAAATATCAGAGATGTCTGGGCTCCCAAGAGTGACCCCTAGTGTCAACTCATCGACTCAACTTCTAGTTCCCTCCATCAGGGAACAGAGGTTACATCAGTAACCATGACGAACACAAGGCAACATAGTAAAGATGTCAAGCATGAGAACAGCTCTCTGTACGTGTCTGTATGTTCATGTATTTACAATACAAAGAACACAACACAAGGTATCACAAATTCACCTTATCACACTTATGTTTTTTTATAGTGTGATAAATTGTACTGAATGTTTTCATATTTGATTTAATATTGCCAAAATTATCCACAAATAATGCTTTTTTCACAAAAAATGAAGGAGCATAAGCTCAAGTCAATAAGGCCTACAATCAATACGCTCCAAAAAGAAATACAAAACCTATGCTAATTGAAAGAAAACAAGTTGACAAAAATATCTAATCCAATATTTTGTGATAATATAGTATAACGAGAGATTTATAAGCAATCTTTAATAGGCTGGTCATTTTTGACTAGGAACACCAAATTAGGTAAAGCATTTCAACACAGCACAATGGTTAAGTACAAAAACATGGTCTTGCAGAATGAAGTGTCATTTCACTTAGACAGATCTGCGATTGATCCACAGGGCAAGTAATTATACAAAATCAGTCTGTATCTACCACTCTGATGACAGCATTGTCAGACAACAATTGCTATTTAATTGGGGTTGCCACACTGACAGTTGTGTTACTTCTTTAACTATCAGGTGACTGCTATTAACACTGCTTTGGATGTACTTGTCAAGTATTAATTATCCTTTGATATTTTTACATACCAGCTCATCCCTTTTACCACGTTTTTTTCTCCACAGTGTTACTTTTTAGCATTTTGAGATTACAAAACTGAAGCAAAGCACTGAGATACAATTTATTACACAGTTTACATTGAATATTTAATTCAGATTGGTCACTCGCAAAATTCTAGGGTCAAATATTTTTTGTGTAACATGTCTTTAGGGGTTTGCAATTAAATTTTGTTCTACACACAGACAAACCTGAAACGATTTTAAAACCGACTGATCTCACAGTGAAAACGGAAACATTCCGATCATCTTCTGATTATGCAAACACGATTTCTTCCTGAATTCAATGCGGTCTCAGAACCCGGTTTCCCCACAATGTTGAAGCAACACACACCGATATTCAAAAAATTTGTAGGAAATTCAAAAGAGAATGGTTAAAAAATCCAGGTTTTAGTATTACAACCTGAACAGCAATATGTCATCTCAAATCAGTGTTTCATTTCCACTTATTTCTATTAATTATTTGAAGTTAGTTTGCATAACAAACTAATTACATCTTCAAGATGACACAAGTCCTGATCACCTTGTCTGGCCCTAGACAGGCTGCCTACTCTTATTTGAGACAGAAATGCATCCTGTCGAAATCATATCAGAAATATTCTCAATAATATTTAAAATACATTTACATTAAAAATGAAGAAAACATAATTTTTATTTACCATGATTTCCTTCATAGGTCTCATTTCCTTGACATTTCTTTTTTTTAATTTTATTTTTTATAATTTTTTTGCAAGGCCAGCAACTACTTTAAAATGCCCCCAAAAAATATTTTAATATTTCCTGAGTGCCTTTTGTTTTAATAAGTTAAACATTGCTATTGCTGTTTTATTTTAGAGTTAAAAAAGTGTGCTTATGATACTTTTTAAAAGAGTCCAAGAGCACTTTAAACATATCAACAGCTTTGAGGAATATTGGAATATTTTAAAGTGTTGCTCTCTAGTTTCTCTGCAGGTAAAACAATATCCCAATTTTTGTTTTTTTAAGGCATAGATATCAAAGAAGTAGTACTCCATTTGCTCATAAATTACAGGTGCACCCCTTAAATAGACTTGAACTGCTCTTACCCAGTTTAAATAACTTAATCACACAGAACTCGTCGTGTCCTTCTAAATTCTGACCCAATGTGACAGATTGCCAGCAACATTGCGCCAACACAAGGTGAATGTTCAGACTGATCTCAATATGAATTTGTAAACATTAGGTTGACTTTTCTTTCGCTAAACTCAATCTGTGCTTTCCGAAATGTGAAACACTACACCCAGTGGCCAAAGGGGTAAGTGTTGTTGGGTGTATTGGGATGTGTGAGCTCCATTTTCCCGGTGAAATATCCACTGAGGGGCACCAAAAGTGAATTGTGAAGCGAGTGGTTTTAGCTGTACAGGCTGTAATAAAGTGAAGAGGAATACGTATTTTATAAACTGAACTCCACAACCCAAACCCCAAACCTTAAACTAACCATCAGAGGCATATAAATGTAATTTTAGATGGAAAAATCAAACCTCCGGATCATTCTCATCACTAATTAGCTACAGTATGTGAACGTGATTACTTCCTGGTTTCAACGTGGCATCTGAACCTGTGTTTTCCATGCTGTTGACACAACAAGCTTCCAGTCATACCACATGGGATGGTAAATAAGTCAAGTCATTTTTATTTGTAAAGTGCCTTTCACAACACACATCATTTCAAAGCAGATTTACTGAAAATCATGCTTTAACAAAAAATGAAACTGTAATATCTATAAAGTCTGAGAGTTAGCATTGTGTAGATTGATTAAATACAATTATGAAGTGTATATGAAAATAAGCAATTAAATAATAATTGTATTTAAAAACCCAGTGAGCAAGCCAAAGGCAACTGTTTCAAGGAACACTCCATAAGATGTTGGTTAATGGAGAAACCAGACTCTCTGTGGAGGCCAGTTCCCCTCTGGCTAACAGCATGAATATAATGCCTATATTACTTATGTATGTGCAGTGCATGTCATGGTTTAACATTATTAAACTAAGTAAATGTTAAGGGCCAGTGTTTAAACAAAGATTTTTTATGAACTGTAAGATTAATGAGTAATGTCTTTGTAGTTCATGCTGGATTAACAGCAGAAGTTCATATAGATGCATTGTCCTTTATTAGTTGGCTGATGAAGGCTTTTGTTGCAATTTCCATTCCATTTGAAGAGTGCAGTCCATCATTAGACCAAGGTGATGCAGGCCGAGATCAGTGAAGTGCTTCATAGTTCAACCGGACGGTAATTTCGGTGAGGTCTATCCTAAGCCCAAGGTTCAGGCAATAGCTTTTGAAGTATCCCATGTCTTATGGTTGGAGTTGGCATCAGTTCATTTTCTGAGGTCCATCGTAATAGACTGAAGAGATGTCTGACAGGCACCGGCTGCATTTTGTCATCGTCACTCAGAGACACATAGCAATGGAGTCTAATACCAAGCAGGAATGGAGCTTAGTTTGTATTGGATCTAACATACATGCTGTGGCTTTTGATGTTTCGACAAGTTTTGTTAGCTCTTCATGAACTATGACAGCGAAGGACTGAAGTTGCACATGAGGAAAATTATGATTTTTTCTGAGGTACTGTGACAGATGATTGCATAATTCCAAATTTATTTCTGATTATTTAAATTTTATCAGTAAAGAAATTCATTAAGTCATTACTATTGTGCTGTGACAGAATATCTGGTTCAGTTGAGGCTTTATTCCAAACCAATTTTGCAACAGTACTGCACAAACACCTAGGATTTTTGTGGAGTTTGCTAAAATATGCTGACCTGGCAGCTTTTAGCGCCTGTCTGTAGCTTCATACACTTCCATGCACCATGAAATATCTTTAATTTTGTATTCTTCCACTTTCGCTCCATTTTCCGAGCTGCTCTCTTGAGAGCATGAGTGTGATCATTGTACCATCTTTAATTCTCTATAATTGAAGGGGGCGACTCTATCAAGAGTGCTAGAGAAGACTGTATTTATATTTTCTGTTATTTCATGAAGTTCTTCTAGACTTTGGGTTTACTGAGTGTATAAGATGGATCTGGAAAATTATTATTGAAGGTGTCTTTAGTGGCCGAAATAATTTTCTTAGACTATGTAATGATCTGAGATGTCATCGCTCTGCGGTAGAACTTCTATTGTATCTACATCAACTCCAAGTGATAGAATTAAATCTAGCATATTATTATTGCATCATTGGTACTGTCGCATTTTGTCTAACTCCAAGCAGTTGAGAATATTGATAAATATAACGACCAGGCAACGAGAGAGAATCTATGTGCAGCTTTTATTAATTCCAAAAACAAGCAAACCAGGGATAACAAAAACCACGGAGAACGAGGTGAAAAACAGGGTAAACATGAAATAACAGACAAATGGACAGGAGGGAAACAAGGGCTTAAATACACAAGGGAAAACTAGAAACACCTGGGGAAACAATCAGGGCATGGGAGACAATCAGGGGAAAACCAATCAAAAAACAGAACTACAAAGGACTACAAAAACCAAACAGGAAACTTCAACATAAAAGCACAAAAACAAAAGACAACAGAGAACATGACAGAGCCCCCCCCTTTAAGGAGCGGATTCCAGACGCTCCAAAAAAAAAAAAAAAAAAAAAAAAAAAAAAACACACAACATTGTCCATAGAGCACAAGGTAAACAGATAGTCCAGGGGGGCACCAGGGGCAAATAGGCAGTTCAAGGGGACACGAGGGGCACAGAGGGACAAGACTATGACAGAACAGGTGGGTAGCCAGGAGACCAAGGAGGCCAGGCAGATGCCCAGGGGACCGAGGGGACGACTTGAAGGAGGGGACCGGGTCGGGAAGACTGGGAGGCAGCTGCGGGGTCGAGACTAGGTCAGGGGGCCAGGGAGGCATCCATAGGGCAGGGACTGGGTCAGGAGACCAGGGAGATGGCCGTAGGGCAGGGACCGGGTCAGGGGGTCTAGGGGATGGCCACAGGGCTAGGACAGGGTCAGGAGGTCTAGGGGATGGCCACAGGGCTGGGACAGGGTCAGGAGGCCTAGGGGATGGCCACAGGGCTGGGACAGGGTCAGGAAGTCTAGGGGATGGCCACAGGGCTGGGACAGGGTCAGGAGGCCTAGAGGAAGGCCACGGGACAGGGTCAGAAGGCCTGAGAGGAGGCCACGGGACAGGGTCAGAAGGCCTGGGAGGAAGCCACAGGGCTGGGACAGGGTCAGGAGGCCTAGAGGAAGGCCACGGGACAAGGTCAGAAGGCCTGAGAGGAGGCCACGGGACAGGGTCGGGAGGCCAAGGAGAAGGCCACAGGACTGGGACAGAGTCAGGAGGCCTAGAGGAAGGCCACGGGACAGGGTCACAAGGCCTGGGAGGAGGCCGCGAGACAGGGTCAGAAGGCCAGGGAGGAGGCCACAGGACAGGGTCAGAAGGCCAGGGAGGAGGCCACAGGACAGGGTCAGAAGGCCAGGGAGGAGGCGAGGAGGACTCCAGGGGTGGTGCCATGGTGAGCGGCGACCAAGGAGGCTTGGAAGGTTCCGGAGGCTGAGCCGCAGAGGGCACTGGAGGCGAAGAAGGCTCCGGAGTAGAAGGCATATGGGGGATGGAATTCTATAAAACATAGTGGATATTGTACTATCCACTAATGAGCTGATGGGTTTAATCAAGTGTTTTTGATTAGTGAGATATCCCAAATGTGTAGTGTTGGGGGGACTCCAGGTACAGAGTTCGGAACCTCTGTTTTAGACAATAATGATATTTATCACAATATACACATTTTTATGGAAAGTGATTCGAAAACTTCAGAAAAAGAAAATGAAAATACTGTACCTTTTTTTTTCTTTAACACTAGGTCCAGATTAATGGTAAACCTATGATGTTTTATCTACTCAACATTGTTCAATCCTCACCAAAATTAGGCTGCTCCCTTTTTAGTTTGATTCTGAAGCAAACCGCTCTATCATGTATTTGTTTCAGATTTAGCCTTTCATACTGGATACTGGAAAACTACTTGGTGACAATCATTGCACGGTTGACAAAGGTTTTATATACCAATTCCTATTTCCTAAGGTAGTTATTCAGTGCAATTGCTTCTCTATCCATGTTTGTGCCACAACAAATACTGGTGGGAAAGTTTGAGTCTCAGCAACAGGTAAGTGGAGCAAAGCGGAGTGTCAGTTCCCCATTACAGAGGCCAAACAAAGCATATAATTATCAAGCTTGTTCTAATATCATTCTCTGAATATGACGTGTTGCCCTAACCATAAATATTTTGTAATTTACCACATTTTTAAAACACTGATGAATAATTCCTAAATGCAAAAATAATGCAAAAGTAACTAATGTCTGCTAAAAATAATATAATGATTATTTGTATTTGTATTGGCCTTCCATGTGGCAGCATTTTCTACTGGTTGACACATTTGGTATACTGATTTAACTGGTATATTGCCCGTTGCTACTGCTTAACATCTCCTTGTGTGTTCCTCAAAAGAAAGTTGATTGTGTTTGGAATGACATTATAGTGATTCAATGATGACAGAGTTCTAATATTTGGGAGAAATATTCCTTAAAAACATCCACACATAATGCATTCTGTTTTAAATTCGATTGACACCCACAGCAAGCCTCACCGCATAAAAGGTTGCTGACGGAGCTGTCCATGGTGCTATAATCTGTGTTTCTGCCATAACGCTGTCCATGGTGCTGATAACCCACTATATATGCCACACATGCATCCTCAGCCATTTAAAATTCAAAGGGACATAAATTAATGAATACTTATCTGTGCACCCATGACCCTAGTTTCTAGGCACCAGGCCCTGTTATGTCTAATAATGGTGGGATGAGCAGGGGTTGCACAGGGGGTGAACGCAAGACTCTTTGTGGCTGTCACTGTGGGTCCTCAGCTCTATCTCTTAGCTGCAGACAGACAGATAGGACGCATCACTATGCAGAGTGGCAGGGCTGTTTGTCTGGGTGGTTGTGACACCCCCCGCTTGTGGGGATTTTAATGAGCTCCACTGGGACAACCATTAGTTATTTAACATCCAGAGAAGAGCAGGTATCTCCATACACAGAACTGTACCGCCCCAAACTCTGAGTGGACACACACACACACACACACACACACACACACATATACACACACTTTTTTGTTTTGCTATACTTGTGAAGACATCTCATAGACTTTCATTGATTTTATAGCAGGCTAAAGATATATTCTATCCCCTATCCCTAAACCTAACCCTCATAGAAACCTGTGCACTTTGTTAGATTTAAAGATTAACATAATTTAGGTGATTTAAGAGCCTTTTTTACTAGTGAGGACCAGCTAAAATGTCCTCACAAATGGGTTCTCTAGCACTTTTACTATACTTGTGAGGACTTTTTCAAAAATCTGGCACTCACAAGTGTAGCAAAACCTGCACACACACACACACACACACACACACACACACACACACGCACACACAAAAAAAAGAGTAAATTAAATCTAGAAAGTCTACAACAAGTTCCAGAAGTACTGCTAAATACTGTGCGGCTCTGGAGTTATATTAAATTTAATTTACACTATGGGAAATGTTGTGATATATCAATAAATCTCACGTCAACATGTCTGGGTTACCCCAATATATAAAAATAATAATAATATTTTTTAAATAAAATCTATTTAAACAACTATTATAATTTTGGCATTATTTCATTGGAAGTTAAGAAAAGTCCCAAAATAACTATTACCATAACAGAAAGCCATGTGGATTGATTCCCTTGATTCATTTCCAAAATTTATCTATGGATAATATTTAAATATTTTTCATCAAAATCATTGACGAAACTATTTTTTGGTGAGATGTAAACCACAATTTCTATAATCAACACTCATTTTACACAATATTAATTACATTTGCTTAATTTTTTTTTATTAAATCGTGTTAAAGATAGTTAAAGGATAATATGTCTATGGAGTTTAATATATCACAATCAAGATTTTAGGTTAAAAATTAAGTGACTGTATAAGGAAAAGTGTATAGCTGTTACGTTTTGAAGTAGTCAAGGCAAGGATGAAGACGATATGAAGGACCCAAGTGCAGATTTATTGACAAATGATGGTGACACAGGAACTGGAAACGATAACAAGACTAGGACTAGGAACTAGGGACAGGAACTGGAACAGGAACAGGAACAGGAACAGACTATGGCTCAGATAACACTAATTAACGAACATAAACTACTGGCAGGCAAACATCGGGGTAACAACAGGCTGAGGTCAGGATCACAATAATACTCGACGAGAGACAAAGCAAACATGAGGACTTAAATACATGAACAAGGGGAAACATCAGCCAGTGGGCAAACAGAACTCTAAACAAGATAATAAGGCAATTAACTAAAACCAATGACAAAACTAGAACTGATAATAAAGCAATCAAACAATGAACCAATGAAAACCAGACACATGAACATGGAGGGAAAACAGGACATGACGAGACTGGGAAACAGGAACATAAGAATGATTTCAAAATAAGAGTGCATAAACAAAAGACAATATGGAGTGTAACAGGGGACAGAAACTTAATTCAAAAATAAACAAAAGACAATATGGAACGTAACAATAGCTCAGATCCTGTAAATGGTCATATCAGAATTCCTTTAAAACTTTCATCAGTTTTAATCACTTTTCTCTGCCTTGACTAGTTCAGTTTTAAGGATCCTTCAGTGACATTATTTTTAAAAGAAAAAATAACTATTCCATGCTTAACTGCCTTGCAAAGAATGTCACAATGCAAAAAAGAAAAAATTGTAATGAACCTAATACATTTTATTTTATATAATTTTTTTTACTTTTTTATTATTATTATTTTTTATTTGTGGATAAAATATGATCAGGATGTGTTTTTGACAGGTTTCTTGAAATTCACCCATGTATATGTTAATACATTTTTATTACTATTGCTGAGAGTCTTATGAAATAAGTATCAAAAATGTGTCTCAGACCAAATGCAGCACAGCACCACATAAATTGAGATAAATATATAAACATAATAAACATATGTGCTCAAATCTTCACAAAACTCAAGTATCCTCTGCATAAAATGCCTGCATACAAAATGCATTGTTTCATTTTCAATCACAAATGTACAATTAAACATCTATTTCTCAAGCTGCATATACCCAACCCATGATAGGTTAAATGACTGGTGAGAAGAACAGCAAGGCTGATCTGATTTTGTTTATCCTGAACAAGCTAATTAAATTGTCACAATTCATTATATAGGCCATGCACTACCTTGTCAGACGGAAAATAGGAATATCAATCATTTTGCACCCTGGCTCAACCTTTTCTTTTTGCAGATCTCAACGCTCGCTGCCGTCAGCCCTGTTCGAGACATCAAAGAGAAATGGGTTTCCCTCAAACACATGTCAATTTTCTTTTATTTCTTCGCTTTTGTCAAAAGACTGTCATGTTATTATGACCTCACTTATACCTCGGAGAACACATTGTGAGAGCATCATTGAAGGGTCTCATGTCCTTTTTTGACATTACCCATCATGGTATTATGCATGGTGAATGGTAAAATTATGTTGCCTGCTGTCAAAATTGGACTGTCTCTCATTTGACAGTTGATTTTCTCAAGCCTCATATTAGATATAAAAATGTCTTGATCATTTACCATTACCTTTTTGCAAATATGTAATCTATTTTTTGCATATCTGTCTGTCTAAGGCCAGAAACATACTTCACAACAAGTGAAGTACAAGTATGTGAACGCAGATCCGAGTGGTTGGCCAGTGCATACATATGTTTTAGTGTTACTGTGTCAAGAAGACAACAGAATTTGAAAGCCTCTCAGACTGAACAAGTTTTTTGCAAAAAAAAGCTGGAAGCAGCATAAAGCGTGACAACACAGGTGTTTCTTATTTCTTATTGCGCTTTTAAAAGTTGACTGTGATGAGGAGGGTGTGTGGTTGGGCCATAACGATGGAAGCCCGGCATTGAATCTGCCCAATCAGCTGGGAGATGTATAACGAGGAGCTGGGTATGCCAGTTCGAGAGTGAGAGAGAGAGAGAGAGAGAGAGAGAGAGAAGCAGCTGCTGTGTTTGTGTGTGTCTATGTGTTTTATGTTATGTTCCAGTTTATTTATGTCATTAAATTTATGTTGATGGTTCTGCTGGTTCCCACCTCCTCCTTGCATATCCTTACCCATTACATTGACAAGTATCAATACAGTGTTTCTGGCCTTACAGTGTCAATAAGGCCAGAAACATGCTATATGCAAGTATGTGTACAGTACATAGAGCACTTGGCCAATGCATTGCTACTGCATGGTCTAGATGAACATACATAACATGCATTCTTGCATACTGTGGCCATAATAAATTTCAGTACTTAAGGGCACGATAGTTCTCTTTTAACTGGATGTGTTATTATTAAGGTCAGTTGTCAAATATTGATTTGATAGTATTTGCATTTAAAACGTAACTTTTTCACCCCTGTGCAGCACCTATAAGGCCAAAAACACACTTTAAGCAATAAAATCTTCAAACCATTTTCACTTAAAACTGTTGATCTGACATAGCAGTAGTTGGCTTGAAAGAGAAAAACCACTGTAGAAGCAGACAGTTCACACTAATCTCCCTATATCACCCTTGTGGAAATATTGAGAATGCAATGCATAGTTGTGCTATGAATTGCGGTCTGACATATTTTATTATGCAACTAAAAACAAATCGAGCTTGTGTAGTTAGACACATCTTACACATCAATTACAGCTGAAGAAGGCCATCTAACTCTGATCACAATCATTATTTTAAATCCAGCATTTTAAATGTAACATGTCCTCAGCTCCCTAGGGATTATGGGATAGTAACGTGTCCAGTCGATCCACACTTAAGAATCTCGCTGGAAATAGTAGGTAATCCAGGTATTTCCTGCGTATACTTTTTCATGAATATGGAGCAAATTGACGTACAGCATTAGGCTACTGTTCTTGGCATACTATATAGTAGGAAAGTATGGATATTTGGATGCAGCATGTGTTTTAGCATTAAAACGCAGCACTCCTTCATGAGACACTGAAAAAAAACAAAAAAAAAACAAACATGTGCAACAGTCAAAGACATCGCATTTGAATATAAAAAACATGGATAAAGAGAAGAGTTGAACACAAAAACACGTTCAGTGTGAATACCCTTTAGGCAACAATCAACATTTGTCACTGAAACATTTCTTGCAAGAAATTAAACTTACAGGATGACAGTCCTTTTCTTCTGAGTCTATTATTTCAGAATTTCCACAACAGGAAACAAGAATCAGACCGCCAGGTAAGGTGTGCTCACTGGTTCTAACAGGAAGTCCCTTGAACCATCATGTAACATACTCTTTGCTCCTTTGAACATTACCATCTTAATTGATGAAGCAGTTATGTATATGCATGCATGTATGTTTATCATGTCTTTTCCAACTACTCAGAATACGCTTTGCTTCTCTAGACTGCTGGTACTCTGTATCTAATGAAATGCCTCCCCAGTATTAAACTCTGTATGAACCAGTTGTCTAAATCTGCTAATGATGTACATGCCAATGAGGGCTGGTTAAGACGAAGAGTTTTGAGAGACTCTGACTACTAGAAAACACACTCTGGAATGGTAATGCCCATGGTTTCAACCTCCAACTCAAAATGACCTAGGTAAAGTATGTCTAAACTGTTGGCAGCTGTAACCTTCAGCCTTGGCTTCCTGTATCAAGTAAACAAGAAGCCATTACTCCACTAATCTTTAGATTAGCAGCATAATATTTTCCCACAGCATGCTGGAGTAGTCGGTCATGACAAGTATTGATATTGGCTGGGCCTATGGACTGCATTCACACTGCTTGGCTCACAGAAAGGGAGGGTGAAAGTTTCCCTGCTACACAAATGATTTAGCATTCTCTGTCTGTTTATCTTCACACACCTATTAGCTATCAGGCTTTTCAATGAGCCATAGTTTCTGACTTAGTGCACTGTAAATTGAGTTCCCTTTCGTAGGAACTCGAGCTGTGTAATCGCATTGGGGCACACCCTGAATGTCATGTGGTCTAAATCCATTATACAATCACGGCAATTAATTGGCTGATGGCGCTTAAGCGATGCACCCAGGGAGTTACAGTTCATCATGGGCTCAATTTGTGCCATTGAGTCCGATTTTCTGTTCTTCAGTGCACAATCTCGTCTGGCCCATGTTGTAACAATGACTCACATCAAAGAGAGGATCATTATTATTCTCCCTTTTGAGTGGCAACACATGATGGAATTTAAGAAGTGACTCATGTCGTTTTATACAGTGCAATTTAAGAGCAATTTTATTTTTTTTCAAACATTACAAGGGTCCGACGGGGACAGTGGCACTGTTTGAGGCTCACCATGAGACTTAATCCCAACTTGTTCCAGTTCCACGGCCTCTAGATTGGAGCTCAGTGTGCAGGGGTAGTTTGGGATTTCGGCTTTGTGTCTGGGAAGATTTGAGTGCGAACGGACATCGGATTCTTCCTCATGTTGTCGTCCTCCCCTTGAGCGAAAGCGCGAATCTCGTCGGACATGCTTTGAGGCCTAGCTGTGTGCAATAGAGTTACCATGTGCATCTTTTGCCGTCGCTATTAAAAACGTTGTATGTGAGAATTCGTTGTTTGAAGGAAAGGAAAATATTTGCCCCTTTGTCCCTATTGTCCGTATTATTCTTCTGGGAGAATGCACATGAATTAGGCAATGGATTACAAAGGTGCTGGAATAAGAGAATATTCCCCAATGGAGTGATGGTGAACCAACATGCGAGTGCTTCGTGGTGCCATTATTATTTCAGGATGCTATCAAGAGATGCAAGGTTTTTGAACTTTTTTTTTGTCCTTCACCAATTCGTGGACCATGCGGGTGTTCTGAAAAGACAAAAGATGCGCACAGCTATCTCTGCTAGATTTTTCAATATTGGCTTGGATGTCACTCTTTTCTGTCAGCTGTTGGATCTACGAATTATGGTTTTGCAGTCCAACCAAGCGCATCACTTTAAGGCATGATTTTGAGCTAATATCGGCTTTGTTTCGAATTTCCCTTGTTTTTCCTCTGCGGCACACACTGGGGAACGAGTTGGTCAAAGTAATGATTTTGTGGCTTTTAAGGGTGTTGTGCGCTATCTGAGTACTATGCTATGTTCCCCCATTATATGTTGGGTTTAGTTCTAACACGTTTTTTTAGTACACCAATTTAGCTCAGTGTAAAGTAGTTCACGCTCACGGGCAAGGAAGAGGCGAGAAACCGGCTTGATTATAAATGATAGTTTAATGATAAACTCAAAGGACAAACACACACATGACGGACATGTCCATAAGGATCTCTCTCTCTCTCTCTCTCGCACCATCCTCTGCAAACGGCCTTTATCCCTCTCGGAGGCTTGATTAGCCTAATACGGGACCGGGTGTGTAGGATCACGTCCCGGCCCCGCCCTCCACCGTGCAACATTCCTTCCTCGTTCTTTCAGGCTGGGGAGCCCCCGGCCTCACGTACACCACCACCCCCACCCTCACCCCCGCCCTCTTTCCTACCTCTTTCCTACCGAGGGGCCCCGGCCCCTCCAGATGGATCTGAGGTAGCTCTCCAGCCCCTGGCGGATGAAATGCACCGCCGCGTTTTCGGGGACTCGGAAGGGGTCTCCACCGCTCCTGGCAGCGGTTACCTCGCTCAAGGCGGTCGGACTCGGAGCCCCTCCCCGCTCGCGGTCGGCGGCCTTTTACCCCGCCGCGTTTCTGCGTCTAGAAAGGGTCTCCTCCGCCCCTGGCAGTGGCATTTCCTCGCTCCAGGCGGTTGGCCAGGAGCCCCTTCTCCCCTCGCGGTCGGCAGCCGTTGATCCACTTTCAGGTGGCTAGGCTCCTCGTCCCCAGACAAATGGCAGTGGCTGCTTCATTGGGGTGGACAGTAGTGGCGAGAACTCTGCTACGGCGTATCCCTCTTCCTTCCCGGGTTTTGGCACCAATGTAAAGTAGTTCACGCTCACGGGCAAGGAAGAGGCGAGAAACCGGCTTGATTATAAATGATAGTTTAATGATAAACTCAAAGTACAAACACACACATGACGGACATGTCCGTAAGGATCTCTCTCTCTCTCGCACCATCCTCTGCGAACGGCCTTTATCCCTCTCGGAGGCTTGATTAGCCTAATACGGGACCGGGTGTGTAGGATCACGACCCGGCCCCGCCCTCCACCGTGCCACACTCAGTCTCCCCCATAATTTACGCTGGCGAAGAAGCATTGAATATTTTCAGCTTGAGTTTTGCCTTGAGCCCTCAAGCTCTACACACAAGCCTGATTGTCTTGCTGTGTAGTGAAGGATGAGCCCCTATTCAGTGAACGAAATTGGACTGTATAAATGTATTAATTTCTCTCCTGTTTGCTCTTCGTTCAATCTAAGGATGAGTTTGCCATTGTGCATGCCTCGAATGTGCGACAACCAGAATATGGTTTAGTTTTCCCTGCATTTGCCATTGTACACACCTCGAATGTCCAACAACCAGAATGTGGTTTAGTTTCCCCTGCAGATTGTTGGAAATCTACCTTTTTTTTTTTTAACCCTCTGGGGTCTGAGGGTGTTTTGGGACCTGGAGTAGTTTTGATATTCCTTGACATTTGTGCTTTTTTCAGTTGCTTAAAAACATATTAATGGCTAAATTCTGATAACACTGTATTCAGCACAAACTGGGCTACAATAATATGTGAGCAACATGTGTGTACATGTGTTTTTGTGAAAATAACGTTTATGCGTGGTTTTTGAAGAAACTAAATCTTTAAGTCATTGAAATAAGGCCATATACTGTAACACATACTAAACATTTGTCCACAAGACTTTTGAGAACTTGATCTTGTAGCCTAGATTTGTTGCTACAAAATTATTTGAAAACCATCCTGATCACTCATTCATACAAAACAATATAGTAATTAAAATTTTGTAAGACACTTTTAGTGTTAGAAAGGTCATATGCGAGGAGGCGTGAATGAT
The DNA here is from genome assembly GCA_032164185.1 of Moxostoma hubbsi. NCBI lineage: Eukaryota > Metazoa > Chordata > Actinopteri > Cypriniformes > Catostomidae > Moxostoma > Moxostoma hubbsi. The sequence goes on from JAVLUX010000012.1 coordinate 34,821,627, forward strand.
CATGAGTATTGATTAAAATTCACATCTGAGGAAACAAAGACACCTCCCCTGGGCCCATCACTGAGGAATGTGGCAGAAAGAGAATGATTGTGAGGAGACATAATGATCAAAATCAAAAAGTTAAAAGAAGTAATCAGAATATAAATGTACTTTTCATAAAGACTTTACTTAATTTTAGACCTACACTGCCATTTAAAAGAAGTCTCTTCTGCTCACCAAGGCTGCATTTATTTGATCCAAAATGCAGTAATATTGTAAACTATATTTACAATTTAAAAGAACAGTTTTCTATTTGAATATATTGTAAAATTTATAATCAAAGCTGAATTTTCAGCATCATTACTACAGTCTTCAGTGTCACACGATCCTTCAGAAATCATTAATATGCAGATTTTCTAATATGGGCATATTTAAAGTGCATTTTACTCATTTACACCTAAACAGATATTTGCAAGCACAAGCCTCATTGATGATAATGAGGCAGCATTAACACTAATTAAAATATAATCTAAACATTCCTATTATTTTTTTGCCATATTACATATCATATTAATATCATACAGCATACAATTTAAATGCCTGCTTTAGCTGAAACAACATTTAAATGTAACTAAAACTTGCTTATTAGGAGTTATATTTCAAATTTCAATACTCTGAATCCTGGCTGGCAAGTCTGGAAACAGTCCCACATGTTTATATAAAATAGCATGTCAACTAATGTAAGTAAAACTAAATGACTTGCTCATCCAAAATTGTAACCTCGGCTGGATCAAGTCTCTCTTCAAAATACAAACATTCATCATCAGAGTCCCGCTCTTCTTCTGAGGAAAATGTTAACTCATCGTCACTATCCAGGAGTTTCCTCACTTGTGTATCATGCGATCTTCCAAACACGCAGAAAAGTGAATGAACTTGTTGTTTTTAAGACACAGTGGGGGGGGGGGGGGTTTGCTCATTTGCATTGAGCACCTCAGCACATTTCCGTATGAATAGCGCCCTCTGCCCGTGGGTGTGATCACATTAGGGATAATTAGCTGAGCTAGTTTCAGTTCATTTTTGTGACGTGTTTCAGAAATTTGCCCGTAAACACAGAGACTGCTGAAACCTCACCCTTTTTATTTTCTTTATTTTACAAAAGCACACGGTTTTGTTATTGTGAGTGTATTCAAATAAAAGTAGACACTTTATAGTCTCTAATGATGCCTTACACGTATCTGTATGCCCCAAAATCACAGAGAATGTTATGTTGTTTCCGCTGTAATGACGAAAAAATCCAGCAGAACGCGCCGACGCGTCCGTCGATCCCAGAGGGTTAAATGCTTCTGTCTCCATGACTAAATGTCTCGAGACATGCATAACACAATTTGATGTTCATCAAGCACAAGTGTACATAAAACACACAGTGAATATAAGCATCACGTGTTGTCCCCCATAAAAATGCTGGGACTGTTGTGGTGAGCCTGTTTACTCTCAATTCCCCACCATGTTTGCACATTCTTCCCCAATCTATGCTAGGGAAGATGGTTTATCTGGCATCCTCTGCTGTAAATACATTCAGAGTGACTGCTTTTTATAACTGCCTGATCGAATTCAACCTTTGTCTTCTTGACCAATGGGACATGCAGAATTAGATATACACAGAACATACATTGAACACAAGCATTGCACGTTGTCCCCCATAAAGAATGCTGGGGACATTGTGGCGAACCAGTTTCTGAAATAAATTCCCCAACATTCATACACTTTTCCCCATTCAAATACCAGGGAAAAGGGAAAATCATTACACGTGGAGGATTTTTTAAGATGTTCGGAACATTTCACAGGCTTTTAGGGCTTATGATCATGGCTTCCGCTGTCATTCCCCTGGGCATGTAGCATGCGAGACCATTTCAGTGCTGAGTGAACTCCACAAGGGGACTTCAACCATTGACACATGAGTTCCATCTCAAAGTGATGCATTCGTCTTTCGTTAGTGGTGCCATTTTGGCCATCTCAAGTATGGTTTTTGACTCTGGTCTCAGAACAGTCTCAGTCTCGGGGCAGCATTTGGCACCCCCAGCAAGACTTGTGGAAGTTATGTGTATGGTCCCTCAACAGGGTGCACTTTTGAATGATGGGTTATCCCCTGCTGTGTTTGATACCATTCTGAATGCTAGTGCTCCATCAACTTGGAAGTTCATACATTCAAGTTGTATATTTTTTTGCTTCTTGTTGTACAGTGTGGGGTGAAGATACAGATCACTGCCCTTTCTGTACAGTGCTGGATATTTTAAAAGAGCGTTTTGTGGCCGGGGATGCTCCGGCAAAGCTTAAAAAATACTGTAGCGGTAAAAACTATTTTGTTTTCCTTGGTTCTTCTTATGGTTTTCACCACTTTTGAGGTTACCGGTGCATCGTATCTGACGCATAAAATTGTCCGAGAACTGATGTAAACAGATATTTATTTGTAACGTTATACAATGAAATAAACCATATATAAACTTATAGAGGGCACAAACTCACAAAACATTACAACATTTCAAGTCTAAATTATAGTGAAGAGAACTTAAATGACAAATAATTATATTTAAATATAAACTGAAATACTTATATGGCTCCTACACACCGGCCCCATAATTGTGTGCATGGCATCAATTATCATGTGAAAATATCATAAAGGAGCCGACTACTCTTGGATTTAAGCATTTAACTCAATAATATGAATATATAATGGTCAATACTCATCTCTTTATACTCATCAACCCAAGTGGCTTCACTGAGTTCACTCATTCAGCTCATCAAGCAGCTTCCAGTAGCAGGCAGAGCTTGGTTACTGGTCTTTCAAATACTCCAGTCTTAGTCTTAATCTTCACTGTCCTTACTAAACCTTTGGAATCAGGTAGGACCTCTTCTTCCCAGAATCCATGACACATGAGGGGCTGTACTGTCCACCACCATCACAATATCCCCCATCTGGAATCCTCTTTTGACAGTTAGCCACTTTTGTTTTTCTTGTAACAAGGGTAAGTATTCTTTTGTCCATCTTTTCCAGAATAGATCAGCAAGATACCGAACTTGTTTCCAGCGACGTCTGATGAATACATCTGACTTTTGGAATAGTCCAGGAGTAGAAAACGGGTGACATTTGAGAAGAAGAATGTGATTAGGTGTCAGTGCCTCAAGGTCATATTCATCCTCAGATACCATGGTGATGGGACGGCTGTTTAAAATGGCTTCCACTTCACAAAAAAGGGTTTGCAAACCTTCATCAGTAAGTGTTTGTTCTTGTATAATGGAGTGGAGAACTTGCCTCACCATATGGATTAACCATTCCCACACCCCACCATGGTGTTGTGCTGCTGGTGGATTAAACCTCCACTGAATACCTCTCTGGAGCATTGACTTCTGGATCTTCTCCTTGTTCCAAGTTGAAATTGCATCTTGCAGTTCCCTTTTAGCTCCTACAAGATTAGTTCCATTGTCAGAGCGAATATGTATCACCTGGCCTCTCCTATATATAAATCATCTTAGTGCATTAATACACGAGTCAGTATCTAAAGAGTGAGCCATCTCTAGATGTACTGCTCTGCTTGACATGCAAGTAAACACCATTACATTTCACTAGGCTTCTCCCTCTTTTGGTCTGAAACAGCCCAAAATAATCTACACCTACATTGCTGAAAGGTGGGAGATCAGCTTCAAGTCTTTCTCTTGGTAGGTCTGCCATCTTTTGTTCTCCTATCTTTCCTCTAACACGCCTGCACATTACACATCTAGATATAACTTTGTGGGCTGTAGAGTTGGCATTGATGATCCAGAACCTTTTTCTGAGATGATAGAGTACATGATTTCTTCCACCATGTCCAAACTGCTCATGTATATGCCGAAGGATGAGAGTGGAGATCTGAAGATCTTTCGGTAGTATCATTGGATGCTTGGCCTCCTCTGGCACTGCTGCCTTGCTCAGTCTTCCTCCTACTCTCAGTACTCCATCCTCCAGTACAGGGTCTAACTTGTAGATGGTGCTCTTTCTATTCACTCCTTTTCCAGTAGATGAAGCTTTTTCAAGCTTTGATATTTCCTCTGGATATCTTTGCCATTGACAAAACACAATGAAGCTTTCTCTGCTCTCAACAGGTCATTCAAGGAAATGCATTGTCCACCAAGCTTGTTCTTGTACTCTTTCATCTGATCATCTAGCAATTTGCTTTGGTACCTTGTCTGTGTCTATGACTGAATTTGTTTTCTTTCTGCACTGAGTGCTAGAAGAATGTCTTTTAACTTCAAGTACCACACAACAGCACTCTTTAGCTTGTTTCAACTTGAAAGTAGTCAAATAACTGACATGTGGGAATTTCATTTGTCTTCATCATTGTACTGCATACTACGGTGTTTCTTTTGACCTCAAGGTCATCCTGGGAGAGTAACAAGGTTTATGTCAGATTCTGTGGATATTCCTCGTCTGACTTCCACAAGAACTCTGGTCCATGGATCCACTCATTGCATTTCACAAAGGTGCTTGCATTCATACCTCTGGATGCTAGATCAGCTGGATTCAGCTTTGTTCTAATGTATTTCCACTGTGCCACATTTGTATTCTCTCTTACAACAGAGATCCTGTTGGCCACGAATGTACGGAATCTTGTGTGCTCATTTGCAATATACTTTAACACAGACTGACTGTCTGTCCAGAAGGTTGAACTGTTGAGCTTTATCTCCAACTCCCTTCTGAGCATTTTATCTACTCTAGCAGCTAACACAGCCGCCACAAGTTCCATGCGTGGTATCGTCATCTGCTTTAATGGTGCTACTCTGGCTTTACCCAGCATAAAAGCTACATGCACAGTATGTTTCCCTGAGTGACGTTCACATCCCAAAGTTCAAATCTGAGGTGGAGATGTTGATAGGAAACAACGCTCCCAAAGCTATAAAGCCATGGGAAATCGTTAACAGTTATGGAGGGGGGCCATATACAGTGAAAACTCTATTGGGGTGGGTTATCAACGGTCCATTAGAGAGCAGTGGAATTACAGGCAGTCCGAATTTTACTGTAAACAGAATATCAGTCGTGAAGCTGGAAGATTTGCTAGTACAACAGTACAACCATGACTTTAATGAGAAAATGGATGACAGGCCAGAGATGTCTGTGGAAGACAAAAGGTTTATCAAAAGTGCAAAGCAGTCAATCAAGCTGCAAGACGGATATTACAGCCTAGACTTATCTTTCAAGAGTGAAAGCCCAGTCATGCCCAGTAACTTGCCCAGTAACCAGGTTGCAGAACAGCATCTAATAGGCCTTAAAAAGAAGTTCAAGAGTAATTAAAGATTCAGAAGAGTACACAGATTTCATGGAACAGGTGATAAGCAAAGGACATGCAGAAGTGGTGCCACAAGATGAGATAAAAAGAGCAGATGGCAAGTTGTGGTACATCCCTCAACATGGTGTTTTTCATCCCAAGAAAGGTACTATTAGGGTGTTTTTTGATTGTGGTGCAACATTGCATGGAACATCCTTGAATGCTGAACTCCTCCCAGGCCAGGATCTGACGAGCACTCTTGTTGGTGTCCTCTGTAGGTTCAGACAAAAGCCAATAGCCTTGATGGCAGATATAAAATCGATGTTTCATCAAGTCAGAGTCTCAAAGTCTGATGTTGACTTCATACGCTTTCTGTGGTGGCCTAATGTGATGTGTGATGTGACTATGCCTCCAGTTGAGCATCGCATGACAGTGCATCTGTTTGGAGTGGTGTCATCTCCGAGCTGTGCAAACTTTGCACTGCGACAAACTGCCAAAGACAATAAGAGCTGTTTTAATTCAGAGGTGTTAAGCACGACTGAAACAAACTTTTATGTTGATGACTGTTTGAAGTCCCTTGAGAATGAACAGAAAGCAGTGGAGGTGGTAAAAGATCTTACATGTCTTTGCCATAAGGGAGGATTCCACCTAACCAAGTGGGTGAGTAATAGTCACAATGTACTTATATACACATATCCCAAAGGAGGTTAGAGCTATTGAGAAGAAAGAGCTGGATTTGGACAGGGACAAACTCCCCACAGAGAGAGCACTAGGGCTGTTATGGTGTGTATAAAGTTATATGTTCAAATTTAACATCTCTGTCAAAGATAAACCCCACACCAGAAGAAGCATTTTGTCAATGGTGAGTTCTGTTTATGACCCTCTTGGTTTCCTGTCTGCTCTAACTCTACCTGCTAAGTTGCTCCTCCAGGATCTTTGTAGAAGCAAATGCAGTTGGGATAATGAAATACAGCAAGCTGCATTAGAAAAGTGGAGAAGATGGGTGGCCGGTCTGGAGAAACTGGAGCACTTTAGAGTGGCACGCTGTGTGAAGCCGAATTGATTAGGAGCATCTACACAGGCTGAACTACATTACTTCTCCGATGCCAGTGATCATGCATATGGTACAGTAAGCTATCTTCAACTGACAGCAGGTAAGGCCACTTAGAATATTCTTCTTTTTTAGGAATGTTGCTGGTGTCCACGGGCATACTCTTTTATGTGTACACCTCTGGAAGTGGAATGAAATTGGTTTCATTCAATGCACTAATTTCTAATTCATTGGTCAGGTAAGAATTCACAGGTTTTTCTTGATTTATAGTTCTCAATAGAATGCTAGTCTTTTTTCCTGTGATGTTCAGATTGTCCATAGGTAGCAGAGCTGCCAGGATCTAAAAAAGGCATACGTGTTTATGATCTTACTACCTTTTGAGCTTTTAACCTGTACTGGCACAATAGACAACATGCATTTTGGGTAGCCCTGTGTACTGCCAGCCCCAGAATGCCCACCAGCATTGAGTGATACCTGCATGCTATTCACTGGTGTTTCCGCTGTCTGCTCTGTTGCTGCTTTTGCTTTGATGTGTAATACACTGAGGTGCTGCTTATCACATATGGAGCAACTGAGACGCTTTGCACAATTCTTGCTCACGTGTCCAGCTTTTGCCTGGCATCCAAAGCAAATTCCATTCTGCCTCAGAAACATTATCTTTTCCCTATGTGTCTTTTCGTCAAACTGAGAACACAACTTCAATTCATGACTACCATTACAGAAGAGACATGAATGATCTATGGTTCTAGGTCTTTGTTGTGACAATTTCACATCTATATTAGTAGAAAAACTGCCTTTCGCATGGGGCTTCATTGGAGCTTTTACTTTCACTTTACTGGTGCTTGAGTCCTGAATATCACCGAACACTGGGTCAGAGACAATGCTTGCTTGCTTCTCAATGAAGCACACCAGATCAGCCATTCTTACTCTGGTGCTACGCTGTTGCTGTAGCTCACAGGCATTTGTTCACCATTTTTCCCTTAACTTATATGGCAACTTGAGGACAACGTTCCTCATGTTAGAAATTGTGTCTAGCTCCTCCATATATTGAAGCTCCTCCATGGCATTGCAACAAATTCTCAAGTACAATGCAAAGTCTTGTAATGCCCTGGAGTACTCTGCTTTCATGGTTTGCCATGAGAGGGCCTTCTCTATGTAGGTGCAAGAGATCTTATATTCATTGGCAAAAAAAAATTTCAGCAGTTGCCTTGCCTTTCTATAGCCTTTGTTGGGAACCATATGCGGACAACTTTTGACGAGCTCCTGAGCTTGTCCTTTTGTGTACTGTATGAGGAATTGCAGTCTGTCTTGGTTATTGCCAGTTCTGTTTTCAATGATATCTTCAAATGAATGGATGAAGGATTGTACTGCAAGATTTTTCCATCCAAAACTGTAATATTTCCTTTGGGTAAAGTATACAACATTTGCTGTTTTAACAGGAGGCTGGTCAACTGATTTTGCTTTTCAAGAATTTTGTAAAGACTATTTGATTTCTGTCCTTTGTTTGTTGTATGTGAAGAGCTCTGTGTAGAGGGGTTCTGTACAGTGCTCTGCTCATACTTTGGTTGAGTAGCACTGGTGAATTGGGTAGAATATTGCATTTTGTCTGTATTGTGCAAAACAGGGAACTGCACATGGACTCCCTCTCTAGGCCTTTTATCGACAAATGACTCAAATAGCTTTTCCATATTGTCTTCAAGGTAGGTATTCATAACATCCTTTGTTGTATTTCCATCAATATTTTCTGATTCTGCATTTCTGAGATAATTTATTTTGGCTGTATTTGCAGTCAGTTCAGCTTGCATATCTAAAGCATCTTTTTTCTTCCTGATTTGCTCTCTTTGGTATTCTAGCTGCTCTTGCTGTTCTTCCAAAGCATGTTTCTGCTGCAAAGCTGCAGCACTGGCAAGTAGAGCTGCCCTCTCTGTTTCAGCACAAATGCGTGCAGATGCTGTGGATGAGACTGATCTGCCAGACCTGTTACTATGCACTGAAGTAACTACTGAAACTTTATCCTCATTATCAGGACAGACACTTGTTTCTGCTCCTGAAGAAGATACAGTAACACCACTCACAGTGTCTTGGTTTTCCATTGCAGCTATCCATTTTGTGACATTAGTAATAAAGCCATCGATTTGACCAAGTCTTGGTTCATACCAGGCTTCAGTATCATCATTTCTGTCTTCTTCATTCAACATTTGTTGGTAAGAAGCATGGTGAGATTTGAATTCATCAAGCATAGCATTGAACTTTTCCATATTCCCTTTGTCCAAACATTCCTTATCAGCCATTAGCAAATTAACTATGTTCATTCATCTCGTAAGATGAGACATTTTGCCAGCTCTAGAGGAGCACAACTTCGCTGCTGCTTCATTAATGTCCTTTTCATGTAGGCCTGAATTTACATCCGTATCAGAGTCTGACATTTTGATCCACAAAGTACTCACTATTTTCGTTTCAACTTAAACAATAACAAAAACATTCTATTCCAACAAAGTCTTTCAATAATAATTCCATGTTGTATTTATTGCGTTACCCATTTGCAGCTTCAATATCACTGGCATCTTCTCAAACAATAAACAGCAAAGTTTAAACAAGATACTCTGTGATCCATTCAGTCAAATTGATACAGAAGTCTCCAAAAAATACAGTTAAATTATATTCCGTTTTAGTAATCACATAGCACACGTACCTCTGATGCAATATTGGTTTCTTTGTTTCCTTGTTTGGTGCGTTTAGCGCCGTGTCGGCTTATCCAGTTCTCAAACATCTCCAACTTTCAAAAGTTAATTCCACAGAGTACAGCGACGTTCCTTTAACAGTCCAAAGCTGTTAATCACCGACTAATTGTACTGGTAAAAACTATTTTGTTTTCCTTGGTTCTTGGCATCGTATCTGACGGATAAACATTGTCCAAGAACTGATGTACACAGATATTTATTTGTAACGTTATACAATGAAATAAACCATATACACTCACCTAAAGGATTATTAGGAACACCTGTTCAATTTCTCATTAATGCAGTTATCTAATCAACCAATCACATGGCAGTTGCTTCAATGCATTTAGGGGTGTGGTCCTGGTCAAGACAATCTCCTGAACTCCAAACTGAATGTCAGAATGGGAAAGAAAGGTGATTTAAGCAATTTTGAGCGTGGCATGGTTGTTGGTGCCAGACGGGCCGGTCTGAGTATTTCACAATCTGCTCAGTTACTGGGATTTTCACGCACAACCATTTCTAGGGTTTACAAAGAATGGTGTGAAAAGGGAAAAACATCCAGTATGCGGCAGTCCTGTGGGCGAAAATGCCTTGTTGATGCTAGAGGTCAGAGGAGAATGGGCCGCCTGATTCAAGCTGATAGAAGAGCAACTTTGACTGAAATAACCACTCGTTACAACCGAGGTATGCAGCAAAGCATTTGTGAAGCCACAACACGCACAACCTTGAGGTGGATGGGCTACAACAGCAGAAGACCCCACCGGGTACCACTCATCTCCACTACAAATAGGAAAAAGATGCTACAATTTGCAAGAGCTCACCAAAATTGGACAGTTGAAGACTGGAAATATGTTGCCTGGTCTGATGAGTCTCGATTTCTGTTGAGACATTCAGATGGTAGAGTCAGAATTTGGCGTAAACAGAATGAGAACATGGATCCATCATGCCTTGTTACCACTGTGCAGGCTGGTGGTGGTGGTGTAATGGTGTGGGGGATGTTCTCTTGGCACACTTTAGGCCCCTTAGTGCCAATTGGGCATCGTTTAAATGCCACGGCCTACCTGAGCATTGTTTCTGACCATGTCCATCCCTTTATGGCCACCATGTACCCATCCTCTGATGGCTACTTCCAGCAGGATAATGCACCATGTCACAAAGCTCGAATCATTTCAAATTGGTTTCTTGAACATGACAATGAGTTCACTGTACTAAAATGGCATCCACAGTCAACAGATCTCTACCCAATAGAGCATCTTTGGGATGTGGTGGAACGGGAGCTTCGTGCCCTGGATGTGCATCCCACAAATCTCCATCAACTGCAAGATGCTATCCTATCAATATGGGCCAACATTTCTAAAGAATGCTTTCAGCACCTTGTTGAATCAATGCCACGTAGAATTAAGGCAGTTCTGAAGGCGAAAGGGGGTCAAACACAGTATTAGTATGGTGTTCCTAATAATCCTTTAGGTGAGTGTATATAAACTGTCTTGTTCCCCTCCACATGCCTTGGTTTCGCACACTTTTATAGCTTTGCCCCCATGACCTATAGAGGGTCACTTATGCTACTAGCCAGTAGCATAAGTCAGAGCAGTTGTTGGTGTGCTTTGATAGCCGCAAAAGGGGTGTTTTGGTGTCCAAGCAAAGTCAGTGGCTAGTTGATGCAATTTCAAGTGCTTACGAAGTGCACTGTTTACCTTCGCCTTTAGGTATTCTAACTCATTCTACAAAGAGCATGGCATCCTCATGGGTTTTGGCTAGAGGTGTATCCTAGGAGAACATTTGTATGGTAGTAGGATGGTCCTATTTAAACACAGTTGTTAGATTTTACAATCTGGTCGAGTGTTTGACACCAGCTTCCCAGGTTCTCACTTATGGAACAGGAATAATCTCATAATTTTCTCTTATTTTTCAGACGATTTTTCTCGCTTGTGCGCTGCTATACAGTATGCTTCCCACATGGGCATAAACACTTGGCAGCTACTGTTTGCATGGCGTGAATGTTTTCATTCCCAACGCGATTGCGCAGCTTGAGTTCCTATGAAAGGGAGCGTCTCGGTTATGTGAAGCATAACCCTGGTTCCCTGAGTGGGAACAAGACAAGCTGGCCATACTCTCTAGCAGCTGCATTAGCTTGTGACTTCAAGCAAAAAATCTGATTCGAGTGTGGAAAGCAATTGCCTTTATTGAGCCTATGATGTAGCTCCCTAGAGGTGTAATTTAAGCGCCATCAGCCAATAAATTTTAGTGTTTGTATAAGGGCTTCAGAGCATGTGACACAGGATGCGTCACAATGCGATTACGCAGCATCTCTTTCCCACTAAGGGAACCATGGTTATGCTTCATGTAACCAAGACGTTCTCTACAGCTTGTGTTAGCTCTCCTATAGCTTTTCCTTGTTCTGCTACAATTTTTTAAACTTGTTCAAGAGTTGAAGGGTTTTTTCTCATGTATACCAACAGCAGTGTACTAAGCATCTGCTGTCTCAGACACAACAATTCTGTGACTAATTTTGTGACACAATGTTTAGGATCTTCAAGAGACCACATAAGAGCTTCATCTAACACTTCAATTAGTGTTGACTGTGGCTTGTATTTCATCTCGCAGTTCAATTAGTGTTGACTGTGGCTTGTATTTCACAAGCTTACAAAGCTCCCCTCTAAGGCCTGCATCCCTAAACACCTCAATGAACGGATTGCCAAATTCACATTTGATATTGCATTTGATAATTTTTTCAGGAGAGAACTCAGAATTTGAGACAAAGCATGAGAGTGCTATGAACATCCTTACCTTCCATTTGTTTATGGCTATAGAATGTTTGTATTAACTGAAACACACTGCGCTTTTCTCATAAATCTTCTCTCAGGTACATAAAGAGGTCACATTGTTGCTTTGGATCATTCCCCATCGTTCAATGTTTAACTCTTTTTGAGAGAGAATATGAGGTCTAACTGGTCCTCTGTGGTCTGACTTCTAGCATTTAGTACCTTGTTTACTTCGTCAATCAACATGTCTCCCATCTTTGCTGAAATCACCACTAAATGGTTGGATGTGACATTCTCTTGGCACATAAACATAGGACTTGGTTGGCTCTCTTCTCAAATTGGCAATAGCTGCCATGGTCTTGTCATGCTTTCTGTTGAGTTCATGATTCAGTCCCTGAACACCATTACTACTACCTGCACCATGTTCATCATCAGTGTTTTGTAATACTGGACATTCATCATCAGATTGTGACACTTTGAAATGTTCAGATTATCAGATTATATAACAAATGGTGTCAGTTCACTTGTGGGCAAAACAAAAAGTCTCTTAATCAGTCAGTAATGTTGCAACCAAAAGATATGTTGCAGAGTGTCTGCATAATACACTTCTTTTCTTGCTTGTAGAAAGTCACTGGATAGAAATCTCATCAAACAGTACCCCTGTGGAATCAGCAGAACTCAGGTGCTCTTTCTCTCTCTCTCCTATGGAAAGCCAAATGGTTCAGAATTCGCGTGTTTTTGACCGCCGTATCAATATTAAAATGCCGTCTTCATAACGCCGACAGGCGTTAAATAAGCGCCGTCAGGCGATAAGTTAACGTCACACGCCGCCACGCGTTAAAATAACGCCACTCGCCGATAGATGTTAAATTGACGCCACACGCCACTCAAAATGCAGATTTGTGAGCTCATCTACATGGCCCCTCCTCTTCTGAGTTTGAGGACTCTACGGCAAGTCGGAGAGGACAATCCAGTTCAGAAGAGCGCGAAAATGGCAAGGAGTCCAAGAACTGATGCGGTGATTGTTTTGCGGTGTAAACACACTGTAAACGACTGCACTCGCCTTTTACTCTCTGATAATCCAGGGCCTGATGTTTTTCAGTCATCATTAAATAGGTAAGGACTTATGTAAGGACAAGATATTAGCATTAGCGTATGTGGCTGGTGGGTATAAATTGTAGAAAATGTATGTGCAATGCAATTCTATGACCAATTGTACTTGTGACTGGTAACTTACTGTAACGTTACATAATATGTAACTTACGTATTAATCTTCTCCTGGTTTAAGATAAGCCCTGTCTGTGAAACTGGGCCATGGTTACATAATGTTAATGTTGCCTCTTTTCTATGGGTGTTGGGCCACCTTGCTGTCTTTGTAGTAAAAAAAATAAAAATACAAAAACACATTTTACACTATATATTTATTTAATAATATATATTTTTTTACTTTTCAGACTTCAAACCATGCTGAGGAGCCTGGAATGGGCAAAGGGGAGGCTTCTAAATGCCCAGGCAGCAGATGAGATCATCCATGAATTATTCGATTTTATTCAGGAGATTCAAACTTCTGAACCGAGAGCGCAGGAAAGTAAATGCCATCAAACTGTTTTGCAAACAAAAATAAAGAATTAAATGGGGCACTATTTGTTGTGGTGTCCAAAACCATAGTGGACGTTATCAAGTGCACACATTCAATCCTATAATGCACCGCAATAACATGTGTACAACGGCTGTATGCTCAACGGCTAGAGAATGCCCATAATGCAATGTGAGGGTCGTGTTGAATGAATTCCTGGGTCTCGCCAGCCCTTCCAGCGCACTCATTGTCGTAATTCACTCACTCATTTTCATTCACTCCTTCTAGTGGACTATATTAGTGGAGTAGTGTAGGGAATAGTGAATGAGGGTATAGGGGCGATTTCATACACAACCTTTGATTAGCTGGATGAGGTGTGTTTAATTAGGGTTGGAGCTAAACTCTGCAGGGCAGTGGCCCTCTAGGAATTGTTTGAGCCTATTGAACTATAGGAAAATTATTATATAGTCAACCGTTTTCCTAATCAGGTCTTTTATAAAAGCAGTATATTGTAATTTTTCTACAGAAAGTACTGGATATCGACCTCCACAGAATAGTAATGGATCCAGAGGCGCACCGTCTTATGTCATTACTCAGGATCAACTGTCATTTCTGTTGTCTTGTGGCTTCACTGTAACACAGATTGCAGATGTTTTACACACCTCCGTGTCCACAGTTAAACGACGTTTAAGGTAAATTTTATCACATAATAAATATATCAATTGACTACACACATTATACATGACCCACAGAGAATAAAATGTCATCTGTTTGGTCACTGATATAACTGGTGACCTCATCTTATTTGATCATAATAAGTGGAGAAAAATGCTGAGTGCATCTTTTGATTTATTTTAGAACTCCTAGTCAATGTTAAAATACTTGGATATATCTTTTCAGGTGCTTCAATCTGTTGCAGTCTGCTTCATACTCGGACATATCTGATGTAGACTTGGACGAAAAGATCAGGGACCTAGTGGCTGGAAATGACCAACTTGGATCAGAGGCAGTTCGAGCACAACTGAGGGCAGAGGGAATTCTGGTTCAGAGATGCAGAGTGAGGAGCAGTATGCATCGTGTCAACCCAAGGGCTGCAGCTCTCAGAGCAATGTGTCAGCGACTACGTAGAAGGTCCTACCGTGTCGCAGGACCTAATTCTTTATGGTATCTGGATGGAAACCACAAACTAATAAGGTAGTTTTTTTATGTTACTTTATCTTAAATATTTCATTATGCCTAAACCACTTTATTATTTTGTCTTTTTAGATAACCAATTTTTTGCCACACTTTTAATAAAAAAAATGGAGTAAATAAGTTTTAAAAGTTTAAACTTAAGAATTGAGCAATTCATAAATGTAAATGTATATGATTGCTAAAACAGGTTGTTTAGATTTCCTTAAATGCAGTATATAGTATAGTATAGTATATACTAGTATAGTATATTTTGTTGTTGTCTACAGCAGTTATGTTCAAGTAATTATGTATTTGTGTTGATTAGATGGAGGATAGTAATTCATGGTGCCATTGATGGCTATAGTCGTCTCATCACCTTTCTCCGTGCTGCCAACAACAATCGTAGTAGCACTGTCATAGATTGTTTCTTGGATGCCATTTCCAAATATGGAGTCCCTTCCAGAGTAAGGACTGACCATGGTGGAGAGAACAATGCTGTGTGCCTGTTCATGAACTTGTTCAGAGGCACTGACCGAGGTAGTGCTATTAGAGGAAGGAGTACACACAATCAAAGGATTGAAAGACTTTGGGTCGATCTGTGGCGTGGCGTGTCAAATGTGTACTATGACCTTTTCAATTTTCTTGAGAGTGAGGGCATTATAGATGTAGATAATGAAATGCACATGTGGGCTCTGCATCATGTTTACATCCCAAGAATTAATAAAGACTTGACAAATTTCTCACGCCAATGGAACAATCATGGTTTGCGAACCGAGAGACACCAGTCGCCCCTGCAAATTTTTGTCCGGAGTTGCCTGGCACAACAGAGGCAGCCGAGTACTGCAGTGTGGGAGATATTTGCAGCAAGACCCTCAGGCTCCAGTGGAGGAGAGAGTTGGTGGTGAGGGTCACTCTGTATCAGATATACCTCATGTGCTTTGGCCTGAACGGGTTACATTACCTCCAAACCAGTTCACTGTGACTGATGCTGAGATGCAACAACTCACTGAACAAATTGATTCACATGGAGGCTCATGGGAAAACCTTGGAGTAAATGTCCTTAAAGATGTTCTTTCTTTTGTGGAAAATCTAAGACCTTAAAATGACATTAAAAGGAATAGTTCACTTCAAATTAAAAATTCTGTTATCATTTACTCACCCTCAAGTTATTTCAAATCTTTATGAATTTCTTTCTTCTCACAACACAAAGGAAGATATTTGGAAGAATGTTGGTAAGCAGACAGTTGATAGACCCCATTGACTTCCATAGTATGAAAAAAATAAAGTAAATTATGACAGAATTTTCATTTTGAAGTGAACAAATTCTTTAATAGCGTTAAAATAGTGTCTGAATCTTGGAAGTGTTGCTCATGGCATGTGTCATGTTCACATCTGTTTCTCGCCTCTACTTTTCAGAACTGTTATCTTTTTTTTTTATTTTTAAAGATGCAGATGTTTGCAAAACATTAGTCAAGTTTTTATTTAATGAACATAAGCATTGATTTGTTCTGTATTGTAATACAATAACACCAGAATAAAATATTTTATTTTGAAACACTGAAAGGAAATAAATGGAAACTTGACAAGCTAAAGCCATTTAAAATTGTTAAAGTCACCATGAAATGAAAGTTCACAACAGTAACTTCTATGAACCCCCCTCAACAATTCTCTTCTCTGTTGACATAAGATATGTCTTCATGTGAGGGTGAAGAAGATCCCATCCACTTGTTATTGGCATGAAATATTTCCAGCAATAAGTAAAACATGGTGGTACGGGCTCAATTTGTGAGTGAGGCCGATGTTGGTAAAGTGTGGAAACTTTGGCCCACCTCATTTCATGTTTTCTAACCTAAAAACATTTAGAAAAATTACTCACAAATTGAGACCTTACCACCATGATTTTTTTTTTTTTGTGCTTATTGCTGGAAATATTAAAAAAAATGTTTGCTGATAATTTACTCACCCTGATGTCATCCAAGATATCCATGTCTTTCTTTCTTCAGTCGAAAAGAAATTAAGGTTTTTGAGGAAAACATTCCAGGCTATTTCTATACAGAATGGACTTTAATGGCAACCATCTATCCCAATGTTCAAAAGAAGGTTCTGCAGGACCCTCTGTTGCTTACCTAACTTACCTGTCTACGAGACTTTGTTCCCCATGCCCTTGTGGTGATGTTTCGAGCAAACTGTCAAGCTGGGCATTTATGCGATCCCTAATCGCAGTTAGACGTCTTCTGAAATGATTTGAGTCAACAGACATTTTTCTGGTCTCAGATAACGGGGGTACGAGCCAGACTACATCCGGTGCTGCGCCGGATCTTAAACTAGACCTTTTTTTTATTTTATTATTTTTTTCTTGAACAAAATGAATTTACATTTACACTTCACAGTCATTTACAGTGTGTTTACACCGCAAAACAAATCCTCTCCTTGCCATTTTCGCGCTCTTCTGAACTGGATTGTCCTCTCCGACTTGCCGTAGAGTCCTCAAACTCAGAAGAGGAGGGGCCATGTATATGAGCTCACAAATCTGCATTTTGAGTGGCGTGTGGCGTCAATTTAACATCTATCGGCGAGTGGCGTTATTTTAACGCATGGCGGCGTGTGACGTTAACTTATCGCCTGACGGCGCTTATTTAACGCCTGGCGGCGTTATGAAGACGGCGTTTTAATATTGATACGGCGGTCAGAAACACGCGAATTCTGAACCATTTGGCTTTCCATACTCTCCTCCAGCAGTCTCATCAGCTTGCCATGTCACCTCTGGCTGATGTCTGTACACTGGGCAACTGCACCACTGAAGATAGCTTAAACTTAGCTTAGCTTAAATAACTTAAACTTGTAAAAAAAAAAAAAAAAAAAAAAAAAACTTTTATGGTCTAGCTATATTCTTTCAATTAATTGAGTTCTATTTAGAAATTGTATTAATAGACTATCCCCCTCTTATTGGTTTTAAAAGCTTCTTCTGCGATTCATCAGTTAGTTTATTTCTTTCCACTGTATATCTGTTACACTGTATTAATACATGTTCCACTGTTTCTTTATCTCCACACCAATCACATAATCCTGCAATATGTTTTCCTATTATATACATTGAGTTAAGTTCTATATGTTCCAGTCTGAGCCTAGATAAAATACAATCTTCTTTTCTCCTCCCACCCGAATTCCTTCCTCTTCCTACTAATGGTTGTATTAAATGTAGATGTCTCCCATTTTGTTCATTATCCCAATAAAAATGCCATATTTGATTTAGCTCCTTTTTATTATTGATTTGATTTCTGATTTACTATACATTATATGCATGTCTATATTTTCCTTTGCCATTACTTGTTTTGAAAATGTTTCTGCTTCCTCATTCCCTGATAGTCCAATATGCACAGGAACCCATAAAACTGGACGTATTTGTCTGCTGCATTATAAAATCTGAAGAATCTCCACCAATATATCTTGTCTAGTTTCAGACTGTTGAGCTTCCAGATATAACAGAGCTGAGCTTGAATCTGAACATATGAGAGTTTTGTTTAATCCCATATCTTTTATTTTGTTAATTGCTAGCAAACTTGCTAGTAATTCTCCTGCAAACACCGAAACTTGATCGGATACCCTTTTTCCTTCTGCCACTTTCAATCTTGGTATGATGTATGCTACCCCCACCTGATCTTTCCATGGATCATTAGATACATAAAACCCTGTATATAACTTTCATACTTAGTCCATATTTACTCCCTTGTTAATTCTGCCTCCAATGCATTTTGACCCTTATCTTGTCTTGTCTTCCAATAGGAATAAATCAACATTTGGCTGTGGTAAGATTCATAGAGGTTATTGATGGTACTATTACCACTGGGGTAACACTATACTCGTTTAATTTCATATCCTGCACTAAATCCTTAATAATCCAGCCAAAACTATTAATTTCCCCTTCCCCATGCTCCCAACATGCCTCTTTTAACTTTTTCGCAAGGTGATTAGCCTTCTGACCTTTTAAGTTTGCTCAGTATGTCAATAACATTTGCATCCTTAAGTTGATTTGGCACGTCTCCCATCTCCACATGTAATGCTGGTACTGGAGAAGGATAAGCTCCACAACAAATTCGTAATGCTTTTGACTGAATTCTCTCTAATTTTCATAATTGTGAGTTTAGATGCTGATCCATAAACCATACATCCATAGTCTAGTATTTCTCTTATCAATGCAGAATACGTCAGCCCCCCATTCACGACCTGAAACACACCTCATTACATTTAAAATCTTCTTCCATCTCTCTTCCATCTTATTTATGTGAGTACTCCATGTAATTTTTGTGTCAAACCAAATTCCAAGAAATCTTATCAATTTAACTTGTTCTAATTCATTATTATATAATTTTAGATTTGTATCTCTACTGAACTTTTTTATTTGTAAATAAAATGTATTTAGTTTTCTCCACAGAGAATTTAAATCCCCATTTAGAAGACCGTTTCCCAACATTATTTAAAGCTGATTGCATTTTATCCACAATATAATAATTTTCCTATATTGATATCTAATGTGGCAAATACGTCATTAATGATAATAGTAAATTACAATGGACTTAAGACACTACTCTGTGGGATCCCATTCTCAAGCAGACCTTTTTCTGATATATGTTCTCCAATCTTCACTTTTATAGTTCTTCCTATTAAAAAAATCTTTAATCCAATTATATAACCTACCACCTATTCCAATCTGATCTCATTTTATCAGCAAACCTTCCTTCCATAACATATCATAAGCCTTTTCAATATGAAAGAAAAGAGCTACTGTTTCTTTATTTTCAAGGCTTTGATATGGAGAAAATAACTTAATTTTCTCCGAATGATACATTAGCCAGTCAGTAATAATTTTTTTCCATTAATTTGCATAAATGTGTGGTTAAAGCTATTGGTCTGTAATTTAGAGGTACATTTGGATCTTTACCTGTTTTTTTTATAGGAATAATTAAAGCTTCCTTCCAACTCTGAGGTAAAATCATTTCTTCCCATATTCTGTTATAAAACTTTAATATTACTTCAAGTGATTCTTCACTTAACTTTTTTTTTTTTTAACATAATATAACTTATTTAATCTTGTCCTGGAGTTGTTACCTTCATTTGTATTAATGCTTGTTTTAACAGACATCAACTGAGGACTGAGTGTGGCTTATGTAGGAAGCTGATTAGCATAGTGATGAGAGACAGGTGCAGAAGATTAGTATTCGGGAGAGAGGGAAGGCTGTGTGTGTGTGTGTGTGTGTGTGTGTGTGTGTGTGTGGCGAGAGAGCTTGGTGAATCCATGACACACAGTCTGGCTTGCTACTGAAGAGGCCCTCACTGCTGTGGATGCTTTTCATGAAACATTTAATAACACTCTTTTGCCTGTCTGGTATATGAACTGATTTGCTTGGAAAAACATGAAGTAGCAGCAAAACAACAGGACTTAAAAAAATTATAAAAAACAAATAAGAACAAACAAACGTGCAATTGTCTCAGCTTTTTGAGGGTGTTGTCATACAAATTGCTTGACATAACATATTAGAAAAGAAAATACAAGGAGCAACATGTGTTCTCAAAGTTACAATATAAATTAAATTAATATTCTGGGTTCACTACAAGTTAAGCTAAATCCACAGCATTTTAAGTGGCATGATGTTGATTACCGTAAATCATAATTTTGACTCGTCCATTTAATTTTTGACAAAGAACAAGCAAACAAAAAAGTATGTTAGAGTGAGGCATTTACAATGGAAGTGACTGGGGGCAATTTTGGAGGCTTTAAAGGCAGAAACCTGAAGCTTACAATTTCCTAAAAGCACCTTATTTCTTCTGTTAAGACTTGTGAATTATTTGAGCTGTAAAGATGTTTAAATTGTCCTTTAATGGGTTTAGGGTTTACAGCGTTACATTGTCATGGCATTGGAGTTGTAAAATTGGATATAACTTTACACAGAAAAGGTTAGTAAACGATTGTATACTAAAATCATGTTAGCAAACATATTGTTTATGTCTTGTGGCAATACTATTGAAACGGTGAGCATTTTAACATTTATGGATTGGCTCCATTCACTTCCATTGTAAGTGCCTCACTATAAACTCAATTTTTGCTTTTTTCAAGAAAAGGAGGGACAAGTTGACATACATTTTTGTGGCAATCAACATTATGCCATAAACGTTTTCGATTGAACTTAACTTGTCTTGAACCAAGGATATTCTTTTAAGGTATCTGCTAAAGCCGGTTTCACACTAGCTGACTCAAAACTATTTTGGCCGAAGGTGTCACATTTGCCAACTGTTTTGCTGACATCTCGATCCCTTCATTCTGAGGTATGTCAACACTTGCACATTAAGAATGGTGGAGGGGTGGCAAAAATGCAGACTCCTCAACTCTCTCTGATTCCCTGTCACGTGAAGCTCGAAAATACAATTTGAATTAACAACGTGTGCAGAACCTGCATAAATTATGGCAGATTACATGATGTTTGTTTTCTTTATTGCAGATGAAGGGGAATTCAGATGAATTAAGAGGTTTGAATTTTACATGAAAAAAACAGAAACAACACTCATTTTAAAAAGGTTATGTGCTGCTTAATATATTTACTGCTGTGTGTACAAGAAGAAAGTCTAATAACAGCCTATGTTCCCCGTCTGTTGCTCACTTCGACGTCGTGTCGAAGAAGCGACACTAGGGGTTTCTCTTGAGCGCCGAATATGCCTCTGATCTATTAAAAAAGGCCAATGAGAGTTGGCGAACAGTATTTGCATACCCCGCCCCCGGACATAGGGATACAAAGGCGAGGGAAATACGCTCGTTCATTCAGTAATTTTCTTCGGAGCCGATGGTCGTGTATGCAGCCAGCTGCGAGTCACACACACCAGATTCCTGCTTCTGTTCCTCTGATGCTCTGTTTGCTATTGGATCTATGGCACACTTCAGTGGCTTTCTCCTTCTCTGCACGGCAGTGCAGTTTACCCCTGGGTGCTTCGACAGCGCAGAGAATTGAAAGAGTTACATTGAAAGAGTGATTTTCTCTGTAAAAGAGTTTATTTCTCTGAAAGAGCATTACACAGCGGTGTTGAACATCCTTTTCAGGACGCGTCTTTATAAAGATGTCATTTCCGCCCCTGTGTAGTTTCTGGATGCGGTGATTTCTCCCCACCTCTCACGGTCATAAAAGCTGCCTTGCGTGCCTGGGCTGCGATCACACGCAGGCAACATTTTATGAATAGTTCATGTTCTCAGTGCGAGAACATAGCCATGGCGACATTGCAGTCGCGCAGCTTTCTTTTGTAATGAGAGAAAGCCACTTCAGCCGCCCCCCTCGCCTCGCCTCCTTCCTACGGGATTGACGCAGGCGCCGTGGGTGATGAAAGCGATTTGGAGACTATGACGGGCTTTGTTCGCCGAGTAAACCCCCTCGAACCACCCGCCTCCCCGGCACGCTTGCTTGCTCCCGTCTGAACATGGGATGAGTGATTCTCTCCAATGGTTCATCTTCACAGTGTGAGAACATGGCCGTTATAGCATTGCGGTCACGCGGCTTTCTTTTGTCATGAGAGAAAGCCACTTCAGCCGCCCCCCGCGGCTCGCCTCCTTCCTATGGGATTAACGCAGGCGCTGCGGGCGATGAAGGCGATTTGGGGACAATGACGGGCTCTATTCGCCGGGTAAACCCCCTTGAACCTCCCGCTTCCCCGGCACGCTTGCTTGCTTCAGAATTGGATGACATCACTGCTGCATCGGAGAGAGTTACAGCGGTGTCTGATGCTGACCTTCGGGACTGCTTGCCCAGCCTGAGCCTGACGCACAGAGGTGCGCTATGCTTTCCCGGGCTACTTGATCGGTCCCGCGGGCTTGTGCGCCACTCACCAGAAGATCAGGTAGAGAACCTGCAAGCGCTGCCCCAGGAGGAGGCAGACCCAGCCCCCTCACTGCTGTGTCTGGTACGAGCTTTGCGTGCCTACCTGGAATGCACCCAGAGCTTCAGACGCTCTGAGCAGCTCTTTGTCTGCTTTGGGGGACAGCAGAAAGGGAACACTGTCTCCAAACAGAGGCTGTCCCACTGGGTGGTGGACGCCATTCAGTTGGCCTATCAAACCCAGGCCGTGCCACACCCCCCCCCCCCCACAGGTCCGAGCCCACTCTACCAGGAGTGTCGCATCCTCAGGGGCACTGGCTAGGGTTACATATGTAACCTCCGTTCCCTGATGGAGGGAACGAGACGTCATGTCCTCCCGGCCACGTTGCTGAGCCAAGCCGCTGAGGTGGCCGGACACTCCGGCTCCTCATAAAAATCCTGAATGAACGAGCGTATTTCCCTCGCCTTTGTACCTGTATGTCCGGGGGCGGGGTATGCAAATACTGTTCGCCAACTCTCATTGGCCTTTTTTCATAGATCAGAGGCATATTCAGCGCTCAAGAGAGACCCCTAGTGTCGCTTCTTCGACACGACATCTCGTTCCCTCCATCAGGGAATAGAGGTTACATACGTAACCCGAGACGTTTTTCTACCAATGAAGGATTCCATATTTTTTTATAATTTTGAATGTTATTTTTTTATTATTATTGACAATGAAAGCAGGTACTTTTCAATGCAGAAATAAAGCAAAAAGCAACTATTGACAGAGAGAAATAACATGGACATTTTACAGTTTTTGTTCATTTAAAATATAATCTTGTGAAAGAGAAATGAACCATGAAGAAAACACAACACTGTAACTATGTTAGCCCCTCTTTCTGAAAAATCAAGCAAGCTGCCTCTGAAAACACCCCAAATCACTCTATTACAATTGTTTATGCACATGTGATACTGTGATATTGTTATTTCAAGAAACTCCACATGACAGGGAATCAGAGTTAGAGAGAGAGTTGCTGTGAGTAGGTATGTTTTTCACCACTCCACCATATTGTATCTGCAAGTATGTCATACCTCATGCTGAAGAGAGCGAGATCTCTGCAAAACAGTCTGCATGTGTGACACCCTTGGCCAAAATCTAATTGTTTTGAGTCTGCAAGTGGGGCACCTGCTTAACCGACATGCACTGCTTCAAGTCCGCCACCAATCGGTCTGCACAGCACTGCATGAAGTCAAACTCACCTCTTAACTTAGCAGGGAGTCCCTATGGTCAAGTGATTACGGACAGCCCACAGGAAGATGCTAATGCATGCTTCGTCTCCCTCTACCTGGCTGGTGAAAATGTTAAGAAAGTTCACACCTGAAATCAGATCACTGGAGAAATCTGCTAGTGTGGCATTGACTTATTAGTTGACTTAAAACTGTAAGCTGAAGTATAGCTAGTATTCCTCAAATTATAATGTACAATTAGATCATTATTGCAAATATACCTTGACATGGTAACCAGTATGTGGCAGCGGGGGCGTGGTCAAGCGCCCGTCCGAAAGGAGAAAGCGGTAAGGGCGCTTGCACCTGAGCTAAATTATGTCTAACACCTGTCTCTAAATTCAGTGAGTATGGGGAGAGCGGCATAAAAGAGCACCAGTGCCTCCGGTCGAGAGAGAGAGCTGCCAGTCCAGTGTTGGCAACAGAGAGACAGAAACCAAATTATTAAGTTTAGTTCAAAGAGTTTATGTATAGCACATGCACGTTTTTGCACTACCCCTGTCTGTCTGCAACCCGTGATTAAAGTGCCTTACCTTTGTGTTGAACCCTGTTCCCGTGTCCTCCTTCTTGTGAAGTCCTTACACAGTAAATTATAAAGTTAGTGGTCATTACACAAATATTTGTCCACAGAATGCTGTGATTGACCAATCAGAATCAAGTATCAGAATCAGTATCAAGATGTGTGTAATGAGGGTATTTGGATAATGGTTCCCAAATGTAGGCGGCACGGTGGTGCAGCGGTTAGCACTGTCGCCTCACAGCAAGAAGGTCGTGGGTTCAAAACCCGGTTGCCCTGGCCTTTCTGTGTGGAGTTTGCATGTTCTCCCCGTGTCTGCGTGGGTTCTCTCTGGGTGCTCCGGCTTCCTCCCACCATCCAAAGACATGCAGGCTAGGTTAATCGATGTCTCCAAAAATTGCCCTAGGTGTGAATGGTTGTTTGTCTATGTGTGGCCCTGCGATGGACTGGCGACCTGTCCAGGGTGTACCCTGCCTTTCGCCCAGTGTTAGCTGGGATAGGCTCCAGCCCCCCTGCGACCCTGTACACAGGATAAGCGGTTGTCGATGGATGGATGGATGGATGGTTCCCAAATGTTGCAATTATACTTTTTAAGCCATTCTGCCTACTCAATATTTGGTTGGTGGATTTTATGGACTAACCTTGTAATCTCAGAATTTGTTATTAGTTTAATTTTCTCTACTGGGTTGTTAGCTTTTTCCTATGAGATAGAAATTAAATTTCTGGTGCTCTGATTTCCATTAAAATAAAATGGTTTCAGATCAAATTGTCACTCTATTTTAATCTCAAAATTAAAATTTTCCCTGCAGTGGTGTGAACTACTGAGGTCTTACATCAATGTTTGCTGTTTGAACTGGTCTTGATGAATACTCTGCTCTCCAAGAGGCACAGAAGACCTTCAAGGACACAATTAATTTCACAGTATCGTGGACAGATACTTTTATTACACTATTACAATCAGCATCACATCTCACCAACAGTGCCACCAAGCTGAACATGCTAGTCTTTTAACACCTAATGCTGATAATGCACCATAGGCAAAATAGTAATTATTATGGCGATACTGATCCCTCTTTCCTCTTGGGTCTCTGTAAAGACATGCTGCTAACCTACATAGAAGATTTGCTCCTCATGTAAGTAGCTCTGATTCATTTCTGATAAGCTCAGGGGGTCTATTAAATTATTCCACTGCATCTAAAAAAACATTTGGCAGTCCTTTTGTTGCTGATTAATCATTGTAAGGCAGAATTAGTGCAAGAAGCCAAAAGTCAGAAAAAGTGTTAGTAAAAGTAATTATTTTAGTTTTGAAGTATGTACTTTTATAAACATTTCTCATAATTTACATACATACAGTGTTAGGTTGTAATGGAGTACATGCTTTAATCAGATTACAAAAATTAAGTTCTTGCAATTGTCATATTACAGTTCCTTTTAATGGATTAATTGATTATAAAATTTAGATAATGTAATCTGTTAGATTTCATCTTTAGTAATGTTTAATGAAAGGAGTTTAAACAATTAGTTCCATCAAAACATGCAATAAGTAATCCAGAAGTAATCATATTAGATTACCTCAAAATTGTAATCTAAAACCACTTGTTTTGTAATTCATAATTTGTGTATTGTATGATATATATAACAATCAATAGGCAATGAAGATATTGCCATTTTTTAATATATATATTTTAGACTATTTTTTTAAGATTTTAGCATTGTTAATTCATAACAAATTTCCATCAAAATTAATAGCATAAAATTTAATTTTAACTTTAAAATGTAAATATTTTATATATATATATATATATATATATATATATATATATATATATATATATATATATATACATATATTAAAAACATTTAAATATTTGTATATATATATATATATATATATATATATATATATATATATATATATATATATATAATTTTTATTATTATTATTAAAGATTACTCAATTTGATGGAAAGTTTTAATGAAATTAAACTGCTAAAATATTAAATATAGGCTTAAAATATTTAAATGTTTTCATGAAATATCATGTCCATAGTACAAGTGGTGGGAGACATGGCAAAATGTATTTGGTATAGGGTTTGTTAAAATCCCTAACACTTATTAAGTATTACTAATTATTCACATTAAATGAAATGGCATTGTTTGTATAGCCATTTCGGTACGAAAGTCCTATAGTGTACACTTCATCAGATTAATCCTTCACATCCAGCCTTTTTTAGCTCTTTCTTAAACTCTTGGGAATTGTTGGGAAGCCCTGGAAGGAAATCCTGCATCAGTTCCACTACGATTAGTCATCAACCACGGAGAAGCATGGCCACTGTCTGCGTAATTTGCTTTAATAGTGAGACAACCCTGGATCTGTTTAAAGTAATGAATACACAGAATGTGCCAGAGGCCAGAAAGAGTGAAAAGTGGGCAGGAGGAGTGGTGAGGTACAACTTCTAAACAACTTCTCCTGACATGTTCTATGAAGGCTTCAAATAATTTCTGTAATTAAAAAGTAATCACTTCCAAGAAAATTAATGCTGAAATATGTTCAGAAAAAAGGCAAAAAGTATAAACAAAGCCATCAATTTCAGTTGATGTGCTGTTTTTGGAGAAGTATCAGAGAGTTTTGACTCCAAGGTCTGTTGGTACTAGATGATGATTATGGTAATGCAGTCTCAGTGAGTAGCTCACAGCCCCCAGCAAGGAAATAACACTGCAATGAAATAATTAAAATAGTTCCTTCAACAACAGTATTGGTTGCACAAATTATAGATGAAGTTCCAAACTTGAAAAATGCTGCTTCAATGGATTTTAAGGCACAAGCCCCCATGCATCATTTCGCAATGGTATGACTTTAGTGCGAGTATTTCAGAGATGATTAAAATGGTGCAGACCTCTGTGAAATTGTAAGTGGTCTCTGGAGTGATTTGGTGCATGCATTATATGTTTGAACTTGTTGAATACAAGTTGAGAAAAAGCTTTAAAAATGTGTGCTAATTCTTTACACAGAGGATGTTTTCTGAATAATGAAGAACAAACTTTGGGAAAGATTCACTGAATAGTTGCACGTTTTGTGCACTGTATTTCAGTACAAAAAACATCTTATTCAGTTCTTAATACTACTTAATTATTCACTGAACTACTAATCCTGTTTAAACAGCCACTGGTGTACCGCTGCACCATGTGTATATAAATTAATAATTATTTCTGTGCAAAAGTGCCTCCTGTCTTTCAAGCAAATTGAGCTTTGTATAGATTGCAACCAAAACAGATGAGGTTATAAGTTAAATGCTCTAATGAGTTTTAAATCAACAAAAACTACCTCACTACCCTAAACCTTAAACCTAAACCTTCAGAAGATAGAGTCATAAAAGGCAATAATAAGGTGAAAGGCATAATTGTTTAACCCTAACCCTAACCCTTTACCCTAAACCTAACCAATAGTGTTCAAAAGATAAATGAAAGTTTAACAAAACAGACATACTTACCTTTAACCAACACCTAACCCTAACCAATAGTGTTTTAAAATGCAAATTCCAAATAAAAAAAAAGAAAACACACATTAACTAAAGCAGCCATGTCAAATTGTGTCGTTTCTATGCAACTTGCAATTTCATGCAAATTTGGTTGGATTCAAACCACAGCCATTGAACCCCGAGTCCAACATTCTATCAGGAGAGCTACTAAGCAAGCTAAAGATACTGGAACAAGTGTGTATATGTAGATGGGTCTGTAAAACAAGTGTTAAAATGTTTTGTTTTTCAAATCATGCGTTAAAGTAAAAAAGTTTTGACATCATAACATAGAACAGGGGGTGAGTAATAGAGCAAAACATCATGGTTACTGTTGTAACCTCCGTTCCCTGAGGGAAGGAGTGAGACGTTGTGTCGAATGAAGTGACACAAGGGATCTTCCTGGGATGCCAAACGTACCTCTGAACCTGAGAAAAGGCCAATGTCAAGTTGGCAGACAGAATTAGCATGCCCCGCCCCGGACATACGGGTATAAAGGGAAGCAGGGCAGCGAAAGCCAGTCAGGATTTTGCACTGAGGAGCCGAAAATAAAGTACGGCTGTTTACAGTGGTAGGTCTAGTGCTGTGGCAGGGGGGACACAATGTCTCGTTCCTTCCCTCGGGGAAAGAAGGTTACAACAGTAACCATGATGTTCCCCTTCTGTCACTCACTCGACATTGTGTCGTATAAAAACGCCAAGCACTGACCGTGTTATGTGAACTACAGAGACAGGTGCAAGCAGGCTACTGCATGCTAGAGCAACTGAAAGACGCGTACTTCCACGTCTTCATTCTGCCTCCACCAGACCCTTCTTATGGTTTGTGTTCGATAGCCAGGCATATCAATACAAGGTCCTCCTCTTCGGCCTGTCCCTGTCCCCTCACATCTTCACGAAGATCGCAGAGGCAGCTCTTGCCCCGCTAAGGTAAGTGGGCTTCCGCATACTCAACTATGTCGACCACTGGCTCATCCTGGCTCACTCTCGAGAGTTAATGTGCACTCACGGGGACCAATGACCCAGTGAGCTAACCTCTTTTTGGAGACGGCGTTCCCTTTCTGCCGTCTGCCGAAGCAGACAAAGAGCTGCTCAGAACATCTAGAGCTCTGCATGCAGTCCAAATAGATATGCAAAGCACATACCGGACACAGCAACGAGAAGAATGGGTCTGTCTCCTCCCGGGGCAGCTTGCTTGCAGGCTCATGACCTGGTCCCTGAAGCGATTCGTAGGAACCTTGGGCACGGAGCCCAGTAGTGACCTCAGGATAACGTGAGAATGTGCCAGACCAAACTCCAGGCAGGTGTCGCTGACAGAGAATGCATACAGGTCCCCAATCCTCTTGATGGAGGTTAACGCAATCAGGAGGACTGTCTTCAGGGAGAGGGCCTTGAGCTCAACTGAATCAGGCGGCTCGAAGGAGGGGTCTCTGAAGGCCTGAAAGGACCACAGAGAGATCCTAGGAGGGGAACAGGCTAGGACGGGGAGGGTTCAGTCTCTGGGTGCCTTTCAGGAACCTGATAATCAAGTTGTGATTAACTAGGGACTTGCCATCTACTGCGTCGTGGTGGGCTGCGATAGCAGCTACATACACCTTCAAGGTGAAGGGTGACAGCCTGCGTGTGATTGCAGCCCAGGCACGCGAGGCAGCTTTTATGATCGTCAGAAGTGGAGAGAAATCAACCACATCCAGGAACTACACAGAGTCTGAAAGACATCTTTAAAAAGACGCATCCTGAAAAGGACGTTCAACGCCTGCTGTGTATTGCTCTTTTATGAGTGGGAACTCAAGCTCTTTTAGAGGAAATAAACTCTTTTTTGGAGGAGAAACACTCTTTCAGGCAATGAAAGCACTGTCGAAGCGCCCAGGAGCATGGACTGCACATCGTGCAGAGAGAGAGAACGGCAGCTGGCAACGCGCCGTAGATCCAACAACAGTGCATTTCGCCAGTAGAGGTGAGTGAAGCAGTGGTGAACTCAGCTTGCTGTTGCACAACCGTTCGGCTCCGAAGAAAAATTCTGACTGGCACTTACTGCCCCGCTTCCCATTATACCCATATGTCCGGGCAGGGCATGCAAATTCTGTCTGCCAACTTGACATTGGCCTTTTCTCAGGTTCAGAGGTACGTAGTTTGTATGGAGTTGTCCCTGTAATACATGTAAGTGCACTGTAAGTTGCTTTGGATAAAAGCGTCTGCCAAATGCATAAATGTTATTTTAAGAGAATGTATGAAGTCAGTTTCCCTTAAATTCACACAGATGTCCTAGCAGAGTAAACACATGTGTAGTTCATCACATTAACAATGGAACTGTTCTACTTGTTTTTGACCAGTGTTGGTAAGTAACTCCACTACAAATTACTTATTACTTTATACATTCGCCATAAGATTACTGATTCACTGATTACATTATAAAAATAAAATTAGTAATGTGATTACTTTAAGTTACTTTCTAACATACTTTTCACTTAAAAAATGTTTTTTGCTCAATGAATTCAAAATAATGTCTATATTTCCTCCTTGTTTATTGCCCATAAAGTGTTATACATTTTGTAAAACCTAACAAAGTGTGCTTAAAACAAAGGCCTCTTGTTTTGGTATGTAATGCAATGACATTCATGGATTTATAAAGCGGAAGTGTGTCATTTCCATACTGATGGTAAATTCAGCAACAGTAGGTCGAAAGTTTTGATGCTTTCTGGAATTTGAACCACTGCCTCCCAGTTGCTGAAGCTGGAAGTGTTGTTGAACATATTGGCACATGTGAGCTGAAAAATTGGCACCAAAAGGTAGTTGTATTTTTAGCTGTAACTGATGTAACAGAGCCAATAGGAAGGTATATTTTATTAACTCTACCCCCAAACCCAACCCTAAACCTAACCGTCAATGGAGTAAAAATGTAATTTTTAGTGAACATGCAACCTCTGAAATGCGCTTACCATTTATTATGTGAACGTGATTACATCGTGGTTCCCTTGGGATCAGAACCCTATCATGCCTCAGGGCAGTGTCACTCACCTGCAATTTCGGGCAAATGGGGTTGATTTCAGGGTAGATTAACTTTCAGAAGCAACTTGTCGATTTCTCAAGTGATAATGCTGTAACTTCCACTTGTTCCACCAAACGGAGTGGCTAAAACATAAACATTATTTTCAAACAGCTTTCCCGAATACTCGCCCCATCTGCATTGATCAATTTAAACTTGATCACCAACCAACTACTCATTTATTTCATCCTGTAATATTCAGTTAATTAATCTTATAATTCATTCAAGTGCTGTAGCGTATCATTACAAAGGCTAGCATATGATTAACGTTGCAGCTCAATGCTTGTGTATAATAGAGGGTAGACCAGTCTGTGTTTTGGTATTCAGGCTATATTTGTTTATAATGGAAAACATCTATTTGGAAGAATCGGCCCCTATTAGTATGCGAGCAGTGGATGGTGTCCTCATCTGCCAGGCCCTCAGAGGTGTCCCTGGAGCATGCTCATGGTCAGCATCCCTTTACAGGTGAGAGAAATCTGACACTCACGTCAGAGTGGGCCAAAGCCCCCTTGGCTGTTTAACACATTCTGCAACACTTATGCAGATTGGCTCTGAGATGTAGTTCATGAGGGGTCTGCATTAGAATTGTTCATTAGTCGCCTACACAGATAAACTCAAAAGTCTGAGAGTAAAATGATACCTTTCTTGACTAGTGTGGACAAGAGTCATAATGTGATAATGCATTATGATTGTCCATTGTTTGTTTTATTTTTTTTTATTAAATAAATTATTCAGTCTAAAACCCCTTTAGGATTAGAAGTGAAAAAAAAACACATATTTTCCTCATTTAATTAGAATGAACCTGTTTAAAGGCGAAGTGTGTAATTTTCACGCCCTCTAGCGTCACCAAACTGTTTCAAACATAACTGTTTACAGTCTGGTTTCCTGAACACTCCCCTTCATGCCACTGGTTGGAACAAGTTAGTCCTGCCCCAAACGTATGCCATTGGTTGAGCCAGGCAGTCAGGAATTGGCTGGTTAGCAGGTCCTTGTAAGCCCCTGCTGGTAGATGCTGAAACTACACCCTATGAAGTTTTTCCATTGACATCAGTTTAAAAGCAGCCATGTTTTCTTACTAAATTAATTTTTTTCCATCTTTATGTGGTGACAGACAGTTTTGAAGTGCTCTTAAAAGCATGAAATTGACTTTTCCCAATCTATTCCCTTTGTAACCCCCTATCCCAGAATTGAATGCCCATGGGCAAAGATGGCAGCCTCTATTTCATGTACTTCAAGGGAACTAGTTGAACACTGCCACAGAGATAAATGGGGATTCTAATAGATAGCTCTCTCTAAATGTTTTTAGAGCTCTTTGTGTTGAGCCAATATTGCTATAGGCCAGTTGGGATGCTCAAGCCACCAGAGAAATGTTTCGGTAGCCAGTGTTTACACATTTCAGGGAAATGAACCTATGAATGTCTTACTTATAGTTGACTTTGCATTTTATGCTATAAAATGAGATAGTATTTTAAAACTGAAAACATTACACACTTCACCTTAAGATTTGCACTTTTCGCTAAATCACTTTTTAGTAATTTTTATGTTTCGGAGGCTTGTCTTCCTATACAACCAATATGACAATGATCTTTGACATTGTACTATCACCTTTTGACTTAGTAGATAATGCATCATGCATAATGTTTCATTTGCCAATGCCATTGTAGAGATACCCTATTTGCTGGCATATTTTGACATCCTGATTAATTTGTTCCAAAGCCAAACGTATTCAATAATAGGGGTGTTATCAAGAAAAGGGGTGCGTTCCATTCAGAAGTGCCCTCTGTTGCCTTCGAAGACTTTACCATCTACTGTGAGAGCTGAAGGGTGTGAAGCTCCAAAAGTAAGTTCTGAATGGTCATTACTTTAAAGCTATTTTAACTGGAAATTCTGAAACAATCTTACGACATAATTATTTACATATTTAAGCTTCAAATAAAAGAACACTAAATGGCCAAAAAACTGTCTATTATTGACGACCCCCACCCCCATTCTTCTTCTACATATTAAAAAGTTAACAGAAATACAGTTAAAACAGACTAGTCATATCATATATTAATTTAATACAATAACATAGCCAATTAATACAAATTATGTTACCAAGTAACATTGACTTAATGGCATTGACTTCATGAAATTTATCAAAGTTGATTTTCTTTGTATTTGGACAAATGCATTGAAAAGCTCTTACACTGCAAGTTTATGGCTTCATGTATTCAGTTCCATGACATCCCCTATGGGAATGGCTTAGTTATGGGGAATTGTTTAGACCACCGTTACAATTTAATTTAATTATATTATAGTAGTTGTATATTTTTTACAAGCGCTTGATTTTCTATGGAGGGCTTTTAACCGTGTGAAATAAATAAAGGTCCCTTAATTTATATTAATATATTTCTTAGTGCACCTTTTAAATAGGTCTTACACAACTTCCTGAACCCTGAGCTAATATCAAAGAAGAGAAAAAACATAAGTAGACAAAAGGGGGGTCTGAAGTTGATTGTGAGCAGTGGCTGGAACACTTTGGAGCTAGACAGCAGCCATGCTGGTTTGCTTCTTGATTCACTTCATCTTACCTCCCGCTGTATTCTGCCATCATAATGCTCCTCATCACTGGACCTCTTGACTGGGCACGAAAGACCAGCAGGAGAGTGAGGAACACTGCTGAGAACTTGACTCTGAGTCACCGCTGCTTCAGTCCACAAGAACATCATCCACCAGGGCAACTTTAATAAGAACTACAAAGCAGCGAATATACTGAAATTTTAAAAAGACAGGGACATAGATTAAATAAACTAAACATAACAACTGAGAGTCAGTGCCTGTTTGTCATCATCCAACCAATCAACAGAGTTTCCTTCATGTCACTGACTTCTTGTGGATGGTTTTTGCCAAGAGAACTATTGCAGACATGTTTGGTAGTAGGGCATTCGACCCACGCTGTGAGCTGAGGTTCATAATCAAGAGTGTAAGGTTTTCAGCCATCATCAGCCCTCCACCTGCTGTTTTACTGATTATCAGAAGACACGTCAATATAGATTGTCCGGTCAATAAAAATCAGGTGGACGACAAAAAGAAAGATAAATTTTACCATAGCGAGATTCTGTGGCAGTTCAGAACAATCAATAAAGTTTTAACAGTCAATAAAAATTGCACATGTTAAAGTCAAATATAAAATAATTATATAAAATGTATAATTATATGAAATATATTATTAGAATACCCTATTATGTCATCAGTAGACAATGCAAATTTCGCATGCATTTATTGAGATCTGAGATTTCACTGCATAAATTAGATTACAAAACCGTATAAATTCATAAGGTATGTTATGATATGACTTTGCTCATATAAAAGGGACAATTCTAATTCCTGTAAAGACCAACCAATCAACAAACAAAATTACAAATTCATGCAATACAGGCTTCGATTTTAGCCAGCCTCCAACAATAGCTAACACTTTATTATAAGAAATTTAACATCTGTGAACAAATTTGATTATTCATTCCATATTTATTTATGCAATACAAATTACTGTTGTATGTTAATAAACTGTAATATGCTTTCCTTGTCTTGACCCCAGATGTTTTCTTTCTTTTATGGTACACAAATTATTTCCTATTAAAATCATATTTTGGGTAAGGGGTTAGAATTTATCTAATGGAAAAATTGTTAAGACATTTTTCATTGGCTCTATTTTCCTTTATGGGAAAGGGCCCCTAGCCATCAATGCCTCTGGCAGCATCAGAGCACTGAACCGTAGGAGGGGGCTTATACCAAATGATATACACTGGTGGCCAAAAGTTTGGAATAATGTTCAGATTTTGAGTGGAATATGTCACATGGTCTTGCTGACTCCTTTTCGTCAGAAGTATGTGATGTGGAGAAGTCCCAAGGTAGGTCCTACCCAATGGGGGAGGAGTTTCTACAAACATGGTGACTGCCCAAGGAAGACGCAGTTTACCAACAGGGAAACGATTTAGCGGAACCAGCACATACAAAGCACCTACCCCAGTATAGGGCTTAGTTAGCACATGTACTGAGCTGGAAGCGAGTTTCTCCACAAACTCGTCTGCCACAGGACTAGGAGGAAGTCATCCAGGGAACACATTTTGTGAACACTATTGGGAGTCAACAGCGCATGTCTTCAGCTCAATGGAGGTGAAAGGTGCTATGCGCAAGCGATACACCAGGCCAACTGTATCGGACTTACCTGTTCGTTCCTGCAAAGACACAGGACGAAACTGGCTCAACCCAGAGATTGTAGAACCTTGCAAAGTTGTTGTGTGTTGCCCAGCCCGCTGCTCTGCAAATGTCTGCTAGAGAGGAGCCACTGGTCAGGGCCCAGGAGGCCGCCACACTCCTGGTAGAATGGGCACGTACCCCTGCGGTAGACGGCACGTGCTGGGCGTGTTATGCCATAGCTATGGCGTCAATGATCCAGTGGACGATCCTCTGCTTGGAGACAGCGCTTCCTTTCTGCTGACCACCAATGCAGACAAAGAGACTCCGAAGCGCTGCATGCGATCCAAATAGATGCGTAAAGCTCACACCGGATATAGCAACGTCAAGGCTGGGTCTGCCTCCTCCTGGGGCAGCGCTTGCATGTTCATCACCTGATCCCTGAATGGCATCGTGGGAACCTTGTGCACATAGCCTGGTCAGGGTCTCAAGATCACGTGAAAGTAGCCCGGACCGAACTCCAGGCATGTTTCGCTGACAGAGAACGTTTGCAGGTCACCTACCCTCTTGATGGAAGTGAGCACAGTCTGGATGGTAGTCTTTAAAGAGAGTGCCTTAAGCTTAGCTGACTCCAAAGGCTTAAAGGTGGCTCCCCGTAGACCCTGAAGAACTACAGAGAGGTCCCTTGAGGGAACGAGGCACGTTCTGGAGGGATTCAACCTTCTGGCACCTCTCAGGAACCTGATGATCAGGTCATGCTTCCCTAAGGACTTACTGTCCACTGTGACATGATGTGCTGCTATAGTGGCTATATACATCTTCAAGATGGAGGGGGACAGCCATCCCTACAACCTCTCCTGAAAGGTAGAAATCTAAAAGGGAATATAGATCGCTCCCATTATAATGAATAAACAACATTTAATCATTTAGCAGACACTTTTATCCTAAAAAACTTACAAATTAGGAACACATACACACAGAAGAACGGCCTTAATTCCCAAAGCCCTGATCAATCCTGTGGAGCACCTACAGTATGGGATGCAATGGAGAATAAATTGTAAGATTATTGATGTTCTGAAATGAAATGAAATGAAATGAAATGAAATGAAAGCTTTGGTGGCTGAAACCTGGAGGAAACTTTTACAGAAATTTGTTGATTCTATGCCCAGACTTTGTCAAACAGTTCTGCGAATGAAAGGATTAAATTATATATTTTGTTTTATAATTTAAAACATAACAAGCTTCTTTTTGTTAAATGTTCTGTGTGAAAAGTGTGCTTATATTATCTTTATTTTATTTACAATAAATGCAAATTGGTTTGATGTTTTATTCTCAAATGCAAAGGTTTTATGCATTTATAAGTATATATATACACACACACACACACACACACACATATATGTATATATATATATATATATATATATATATATATATATATATATATATATATATATATATATATACGTATATATATATATATATATATATATATATATATATATATATATATATATATATATGTATATATTTTTATTTATTTATTTTTTTTAAGATTATATATGCAGAAGAATTCCAGCAACATGATTTGAATCGAGGAAAACCCCAGCAGTTTTCAGTTTGGAATGTTTCAATGTCATAAATTACAGGCCTTCAGCCGGAACCTCCACACAGTTAAACCAGGCTGTTCTGTGTAAGGTTACAAGGACCATCCGATTTGCACAACTCTAAGACATTTCATCTTAATCTAGCCTTGCTAGATAATGTTGAAAATCGCTTTGAACTGTGGTAACGTTTGTACCTGACAATTTAATGATTATAGACTGATGGACCTCTTTAAAATGTGTGTAGTGATGTGCAATCACCTATAATTGATAAATATAATCTTTAATTTTTATGATTCATCTCATTCTATTAAGAATGGTAACTATAAGGCTTAACTTGATAAAATACAATGATGTGTAAAACCAATATGATTTTGTAACCAGGTATTTTCATGTTTTGTTACCTACACATATAACAGCCTTAAAAAAAATTCATGTTTAGTATGAAAGCGTTTGCTGGCATATGCAGAGAAAGCTGATGACAACGAATATCATGTCTCTTGTACTATTCTCAAGACATAAAAGCTTATGATTAAATATGCACTATTTTTGAGCGGGAGTTTTGTCAGACTGGAACAAAGTACCATAAAATCAACTGTCGGAAAGGACAGCCCAGTCGACCATGTGACTCTGAAAAGTCACTTTTGATTGCCGCAGGACACATTTGGGGATGCGGCCAATTTCAGTTCAAATATTTCCAAATAGGAAGAACATGCTCTCTTGTCATCCTCTCTTCTCTTGCCTCTCTTGTCTCTCCTTCTTCGACTCTCCTCTCTTCTGCCTGAACGTGCTTCATCTGGTCGCTCCGCTGACTGCCAGGTCCATGCCATGTGAGGCCCAAGGAAGCTCAGGACTCGACATCCCGAGAAGAAATGAGAAGGCCTTGCTTCAAAGCTAACCCCATAATTCATACAGGCAATAACTTCGATCATACAGAGATCAAAACCTCGACGGAACGAACTTTCGACCAAGTGCCAAGAACCAAGCAACACAAGAACGCAAGGAAACACCACAAAGACACACAAGTACATCTCCAATATTGTGCTCACAGTGCTGGTGTATTAATTAAATCATTTGGGTAATCCAATTACAAAGAAGGATTCACTGTACTGATCATTTTATTTCACATTCTGTTACTCTGTTCACCAACCTGTCTTATGTATATATGTATAAGATGAGATTTATGTTTAGAATAGTAATAAAGTTTGTCTGTTCAAAGACGACATGGCTGTTATATATTTTGATAAATAATCTCATCTCTGTTTCTAAAAGATTTGCTTCAAAGCTGTACCTAAATATGTGTGATATTATTTTCAATAAGCCATGAGAATAATATCACTCCAATAAGTGAATTAATCATAATTCAATTATTAAAGCTAATTCCTTATATATATATATATATATATATATATATATATATATATATATATATATATATAAAGAAACATCCCTTTTTCAGTACACTGTATTTTAAAGACAATTTGGTAAAAATAAATACAACTTTACAGATCTTTATTGTATAGAGTTTAAACAATTTTTTACATGCTTATTCAATGACCCATAAACAATTAATGAACATGCCCCTGTGGAATGGTCGTTAAGACACTAACAGCTTACAGACAGTAGGCAATTAAGGTCACAGTTATAAAAACTTAGAACACTAAAGAGACCTTTCTACTGACTCTGAAAAACACATAAAGATACCCATCGTCCCTGCTCATCTGCATGAACATGCCTTAGGCATGAGGACTGCAGATGTGGCCAGGGCAATAAATTGCAATGTCTGTACTGTGATACAGCACTACAGGGAGACAGGAAGGTCATCCTTGCAGTGGCAGACCACGTGTAGCAACACCTGCACAGGATCAGTACATCCGAATATCACACCTG
Source organism: Moxostoma hubbsi (assembly GCA_032164185.1). Classification (NCBI taxonomy): domain Eukaryota; kingdom Metazoa; phylum Chordata; class Actinopteri; order Cypriniformes; family Catostomidae; genus Moxostoma; species Moxostoma hubbsi. Next base: position 34,860,048 of record JAVLUX010000012.1, read on the forward strand.
CTGGACAGGTACAGTATGGTAACAACAACTGCCCAAGTTACACCAGGAATGCACAATCCCTCCATCAGTGCTTAGACTGTCTGCAAAAGGCTTAGAAAGGCTGGACTGAGGGCTTGTATGCCTGTTGTAAGGCAGGTCCTCACCAGACATCACCGGTAACAACGTCGCCTATGGGCACAAACCCACCTTCGCTGGACCAGACAGGACTGGCAAAAAGTGCTCTTCCCCGATGAGTCGTCGTTTTGTCTCACCAGGGGTGATGGTCGGACTCGCGTTTATCTTCGAAGGAATGAGCGTCACACCGAGGCCTGTACTCTGGAGCGGGATCGATTTGGAGGTGGAGGGTACGTCATTGTCTGGGGCGGTGTGTCAAAGCATCTTTGGACTGAGCTTGTTGTCATTGCAGGGAATCTCAACGATGTACATTACATGGATTTTATTCACCAAAGTGGCATTAAACTGATCACAATTTATAGGCAGGACATTAATAACATGAAAAAGTATTATTACAATTTGTAAAAAGATCCTTGGCTATCTAGCTGTCAGTTTGCCCAGATACCCCTGTAAGCATTTACCATAGATGTGGCTGTCTTGTCGGGCACTTCTCATGCTCCTTACAGTCTAGCTGATCCCACAAAACTCAATGGGGTCATCCATAACATCTCTTTTCCAATTATCTGTTGTCCAATGTCTGTGTTTCTTTGCCCACTCTAACCCTTTTTTTGTTTTTCTGTTTCAAAAGTGGCTTTTTCTTTGGAATTCTTTCCATAAGGTCTGCACCCCTGTGTCTGCTCTTTACTGTTGTACATGAAACTGATGATGAGCAGGTAGAATTCAATGAAGCTGTCAGCTGAGGACATGTGAGGTGTTTATTTCTGAAATTAGAGACTCTGGTGTACATATCCTCTTGTTTAGTTGTACATCTGGCCTTCCTCATCTATTTCTGCCTTGTTAGAGCCAGATGTCCTTTGTCTTTGAAGACTATAGTGTACAGCTTTGTGTAAAATCTTCAGATTTTTTGGCAATTTAAAGCATTGTATGGCCTTTATTCCTCAAAACAATGATTGGCTGATGAGTTTCTAGAGAATTTGGCTGATGAGTTTCTAGAGTTTCTTTTTTGCCATTTTTGACCTAATATTGACCTTAAGACATGCCAGTCTATTGCACACTGTGGCAACTCATAAACAAACACAAAGACAAAGTTAAGCTTCATATAATGAAGCAAAAAGCTTTCAGCAGTGTTTAATTTTAATGGCAAGTGATTTTCTAGTACCAAATTAGCAATTTAGCATGATTTCTCAAGGATAAGGTGTTGGAGGGTCTAGATTTGATTAAAAATATATGTATACTTTGTGATCAGTTGAATGACACTTTGGTTGCAATTTCCTTCCAAAACAGCAAAATCTGTACATTATTCCAAACTGTTGGCTGCCAGTATATATATAAAACAGTTAGTTCCAGTCCTTAAATCTGATTGGACGAGAGATGTTCCATGGGTACTGATGGTCTCCCACCATGAGCTCTCAGACCCTTGACTGTATATATCACTCCACTTTTGTTTGTGCCATTCTAAACTAAAGTGTAAGAGTAGTGCAGATGTGTTAAGAGCCATCTGTCTCTTTACATTTAATTACGTGACATTGCATATTTTATCCACCTGGTGGAGGCAAAAGACAATTTGTGCGTGTAATATGAGCCAGTTGGGGACGTGAAGTGAGTCAGTTTCACTCAGTGTTTATATTCAACAGCACTCCATGATCACTCGTATTACTACTACACTACTAAAACTAGAAAATATCTTTAAACAGCTCTAAACTAACAACTTAAGCATTACGGCTCAGCATAGCTGAGAGACACAACAGACTGTTTAATTTCACAATCTCAAGGTGCTTGCCTCTCACTAGACTTTCCACATTGGAGAGGACAAAATGGTGAATATTGTGGTTTCTAGAGTGAAAGACTGATGCACACTGGCTACTGCGAAATATGGAGCAAAACCCCCGCTTGGACAGCTATTTTTCCACTGAGAAAATTGGATGCATTTCACCAAAATGACATTATCTTCAGAAAGCTGATGAGCAGACTACAGCATCATCAACAGGTGATCACACGCTCCATCTCTCACTCATAAGTTAGATCTCTCTCTCTCTCTCTCTCTCTCTCTCTCTCTCACACACACACACACACACACACACACACACACATATCCTTGTTTCTCCAATAATATTTTAGAAACAGCCCAAGCTGTGATCCTAGTAGTTCTAAAGTGATGTTTTTGAGAGGCTTGTACACATAATTTAGTTTGAACAAGCAACAGCAGATTCTGATCTGTCATGTACGAAAGTAGTCCCATGCACAAATGTTTTTTATTGTAACCACACTTAATTTTTCAATGTGATATTGCTTAAAAATATATATTATACACAAAATTCAACTGTTTTATTTATTAGGTAAAATTCTTCACTTTTGAATGAAAGGATGTTCTAACCACATGCGCACACTTCCACAAAAATTTTCCTTAGTGAGTGCATTTACATGCACGATGATTCACCAATTATGCTTAAGGTGACAGTGTTTACCGTCATGTAAACACCTTAGTATTATTTTATCAGTGAAAGGTTATAATGTAAACAGTTTAAGCAAAAACGATTGAAAAACTAAACTGATTTTTGCTTATTATCCAGATTTCACATTGCATATAAATATCTTTACTAGCACAATCTGGCTGCTTATCCAATGTACGCAAATGTTGTGCACAAGTCTGTTTACAATTTGATGTCAAAACCAGAGAATAACCTAAAGATTTATAAATATCATGTATATTTCGGTTTTCTTGCATTGTTGGATTTTTGGAATAAGCAGACTTGTTTTCTCTGGAAGTTGTATGAACTTGGTACAAGAGAAAGCCAGCAGGCAAAAGAGCATCTGGTAAAGGACTGGGGATAGGTGGCTTGAAATTCACTTTGTGCCTCTGTGTTCAACTACAGACAGATGAAGAGTGGCCTCTGAGCATTTCACCAGGGCCTGTTCAGTCCAGCGTATAAGCAGGGCTAAATTATTGGATTTTTAAAGCACACCACTAGTGCTGTATGCCCATTAATCAAGCACTGTTGCTGAAAACACAAAGAGGCTCCTAATAGGAATTTTAAATAGTGTGAAGTACCTGCAGCCAATAAAGGAAGCAACATTCATCCTTCACACGTTGAGATGCCCTTTGTATGTTGGAGCTTTTCAGCCAAGCACATTTCATTTACAGTCAGGTCCATAAATATTGGGACATCGACACAATTCTAATCTTTTTGGCTCTATACACCACCACAATGGAGTTGAAATGAAACAAACAAGATATGCTTTAACTGCAGACTTTTTAGCTTTAATTTGAGGGTATTTACATCCAAATCAGGTGAACGGTGTAGGAATTACAACAGTTTGTATGTGCCTCCCACTTTTTAAGGGACCAAAAGTAATGGGACATATTAACAATCATAAATCAAACTTCACTTTTTAATACTTGGTTGCAAATCATTTGCAGTCAATTACAGCCTGAAATCTGGAACGCATAGACATCACCAGATGCTGGGTTTCATCCCTGGTGATGCTCTGCCAGGCAACTGCAACTGTCTTCAGTTCCTGCTTGTTCTTGGGGCATTTTCCCTTCAGTTTTGACTTCAGCAAGTGAAATGCATGCTCTATCGGATTCACATCAGGTGATTGACTTGGCCATTGCATAACATTCCACTTCTTTCCCTTAAAAAACTCTTTGGTTGCTTTCGCAGTATGCTTCGGGTCATTGTCCATCTGCACTGTGAAGCGCCATCCAATGAGTTCTGAAGCATTTGGCTGAATATGAGCAGATAATATTGCCCGAAACACTTCAGAATTCATCCTGCTGCTTTTGTCAGCAGGTCAAGCGCCCGTCCGGAGAGGGAAAGCGGTAAGGGCGCTTGCACCTGAGCTAAATTATGTCTAACACCTGTCTCTAATTTCAGTGAGTACGGGGAGACCGGCATAAAAGAGCCTGAATGCCTCCAGTTCAGGAGAGAGCTGCCAGTCCAGTGTTGGCAAGAGAGAGTGAACAAATTGTTAGATGAAAGAGTTTATGTTTAGCACATGCACGTTTTTGCACTACCCTTGTCTGTCTGAAGCCCGGAATTAAAGAGCCTTACCTTTGTGTCGAACCCTGCTCCCGTGTCCTCCTTCCTGTCTTGTGAACTTGATCTGTTCTACATCTGCAGTTAAAGCACATCTTGTTCGTTTCATTTCAACTCCTTTGTGGTGGTGTATAGAGCCAAAAAGATTAGAATTGTGTCAATGTCCCAATATTTATGGACCTGACTGTATATTTCTTATCTGCTTATGTTCACTGTCAAGTAAGCTTTAGATAGATATGCAAACCATGTGTTTTTAGAAAGCATGCTTTGCTTTAAAAGGAATGTCATTTAAAATTTACTCAGTATCATGGAACAGTGTTTGTATTGAAATTAATGTACTTCAAGGTATTTCAGCAAAATACTATAATACCATGGTGCATAAAAATAAATAAAAACATGGTATTACCATTTTACTTTTTTTGTTAAGTGGTTATTGAAATCAAGTTAAGGCAGTAGTCACATAAACGTTGCAGCTAAATATGGTTGTCACTTCTCTTCTTCAAACTGTGAAGCTCATCTAGAGGCTGTTGCTAAATGGAAGGGTAGGCTGCAGTCCTGTAAAACTGGGAGTGTTGCGTCCCAGCTTGATAGTCAAATGAAAAAACATTGGTGGACAACAGAGCATATTTAGAAACTGTAATAGAGAGTACTTTATTTTGCATTCGCCAGGGTATACCATTGAGGGGACACGAAGAGGGAATGGATTTCACAAATCAAGGCAATTTGCGGGAATTGAAACTTCGTAGTGCAGACAACGAACCGATTCAACGATTTATGGTTAACCGAGAGAAATACTACACCTACCTACACAGCTCGTGTCAGAATGAAATAATCTAAATCATGGCTTCACAAGTAATAGATTCAATTGGAAATGAAGTAAAAAAGCTGAAGTGTTTTCCATCATTGCAGATGAAACAATGGATCTGTCACGACACGAGCAAGTTGCTCTCATAGTGCGCTACATAAACCAGTCATTTGAAATACAGGAGCGGTTTATTGTCTTCTACAAGATGCTGCAGACGGACAGGGCTTCACTTGCCACACTGATCAAGAGTACATTACCAGCCTTGGGACTTGATATTTCAGCTAAGAGGTCAATGTTATGATGGAGTCGCCAACATGAAAGGACCCTACAAAGGTGTGGCCACACGGATACTTAGCGAAAATCCTCTAGCTTACTATGTTCACTGTTATGCTCATATATTAAATCTGTGCGTAGTGGACATGGTTTCCTGCATTCCAGTTGTCCGAAATGCTTTTGGAATTCTCCAGGCTTTACGAAATTTAACTGAAGTAAGCTCAAAGAGAAATGCAGTGTTTGAAAAATGTACGTCACAAAAACGTATTCTGTGGGGCCAGCTACTCTTAAATCACTTAAAAACTGTCGAGTCAAGGCTAACAGAGCTGTATTAAAATATTTTTATGAAATGGTTCAAGCTCTGAACAAAATTGCACATGGGGGTTCAAAAGCTCAAACTGAAGCTTATGCACTTCTCAGAAATGTGCAAGACTTCAACTTTCTGTATTGCATGTTTTTATGCGAAATGCAAACAAACCACCTGTCCAAATTTCTTCAATCAAAATCCTTTACATATCAAACAGCAATGGCGATGGCTAAATCCATAGTGTCTGTAGTAAAGGAAATGAGAAGTGATGATTTTGCATCCCAAACCTTTAATCACGTCAATGAACTGTGCCAGAAAAATGGTTATTCTGGCCCTTCTGATCCATGCAAATGGGTTATTCCCACAAAACTGTGAGGAGGGGTAAAGTCCTCTTTTGATAAGTCTGAGGACTATGACAGGACTGAAATACTGTACAGCACTCTGGATACCATTTTTGAGGTGGTAGAAAACCGCTTTTCCGAGAATTACCTGTTCATTTTCAAGTCCCTTGCAGACGTTCTCTCCTCTGAGAGCCCATCAGATGAAAGTGTTGGTGCTGTTTCCACCACATACAGTATTGATCAAGAAGATCTGAAATCAATTTGATTTCCCAGATGTTCAAAGATGGCATTGCTGACAAAAGTGATGAGGAAGAGGAGCGCACTCAGCTGGAAAAAAGACTGTGATTCTTTTGTGAAATGGCACTGCATGACACCATTCCATATCTGTTCAAACTCTACGTGCTTTACTTAACTATCCCAGTGACTACAGCCTCGGCTGAGAGAAGATTTTCTTCTTTGCGACAACTGAAAACTTACCTGAGGATGACAATGACAGATGCTTGTGTTTCTAACCTGGCAATACTACAGATTGAAAAACAACATGCTGTTAACATACTGGACATTGTAAAAAGGTTTGCAAGCAGAAAGGACCGACGCCTACAATTCTTTTGACAAGGTAAGGTTTTAAAGCATGTACATTTGTTATTTTCATTTACATTTGTTATTTTTTAGCTAATGGTTAGTTGTCACAAAAATAGGTTTAGGTCATATGTTTGTTAAAGCATTTCCTACTGGGAGCTGCAAGGTGGTGTAGCTATGTTTATTATGAATGAAAAGTTAGCACGCCACAACTCAGGAAGTCGCTCCGTTTTTTTAGTTTGTGTTATTTTTTGGAAAACTTGCTATGTGGTTAACAATAACGGAGAGATTTGGGGTAATTAAACTACTTTGTTTACTAACCCTGAACACTGCATACCACCAGGAACTTTAAATATTGTTATGTTAAACTAATTCATGCTTTCATGACCTCAAGACTAGATGTTTGTAAAGCATTACTGTGAGCATGTCCAGCAAGTTTTAAATTGGTTCAAAATGCAGCTGTCAGAGTGCTGACTAGAACCAAGAAATATGATCAGTTACAATTGCTACCTATTAAAGCTCATATTCATTTTAATATTCTATTCACTACATACAAAGGTTTGAATGGTCTAGCTCCACAGTACATAAGTGACCTTCTAACACGCTATATTCCATCATGTTCATTATAATCACATAATTCTGGCTTGTTAATAGTTCCTAGAATATCAAAATCCATAAATGGAGGTAGATCATTTTCCTATTTGGCTCCTAAACTATGCAATAGTCTCCATTTCATCGTTTAGGATGCAGACCCACTCACTCACTTAAAGTCTAGACTGATGCCAACTGGAATACATAGACTATAATTTAATTGCCAACAAAAGCCTTCATCAGACTTCAAAGACATTAGTTATTAAACTTACAGTTCATAAAAATATTTTTTTTTAACACTGGACCTAAACACTTACTTAGTTTACTAATCTTAAACCATGACCTGCACTGAACATAAATAACTAATATTGGCATTATATTCATGCTGGTTAGCCAGAGTGGAACTGGTCCCCACAACCTGGTTTCTCCCAAGAATATATTTCTCCATTAAACAACATGTTATAGAGTTCCCTATGTGTCACTCACTCAATGTTGTGTTGATGTAGTGACACTAGGGGTTGCACTTGGGAGCCCTAAACACCTCTGATCTTTGAGAAAAGGCCAATGGGAATTGGTGAGTGGAATTTGCATGCCACTCCCCGTACATACAGGTATAAAAGGAGCTGGCTCGCAACCACTCATTCAGATTTTTTTCTTCAGAGCTGAGCGTTGTGTTCAGTGAGCTAAATTCCTCTGCCGATCCATTCACCTCTTAAGAAAGTTGTTGGATTTATGGCGCATTACAGTGGTTTCTACCCCTCGTGCACCGGTGGAGTGCAGAAAACACTCCTGAGTGCTTCAGCAGCCTAAAAGAGTATTTTCTTCCATTTAAAAGAGTATATTTTCCTACTAATAGCGTGGCACTGATGGAGAACATCATTTTAAAGATGCCTTTCCGTCTGTGTTTAATTCCTGGTTGCGGTCGTTATCTCTCCTCTTCCGAATCTCTGTCTCACGTGCTTGGGCACTACCCACCTGGATACAACGTTTGTGAACAGGTTATGTCCTCACCGCGAGAGCATGACCATTGCAACGTTGTGGTCGCGGCTTTCCGTAGTCAGAGGGAAAGCCACTCCAGTGGCTCCCAACCTCGGTCCTTCTACCTACGGGTGTGAGTCCCCATCGGTTAGCACTGGGGGCAATTTGGGGACCCCAATGGGAGCCGCTCCGCCTGGTATCCCCCCACAGACCTCCCGTTCCCCAGTACGCTCATTTGCCCTGGTCGAGTTCTGGTATGAGTCCACCAGCTCGTCTCAGGTCGAGTTCATGGTCTCATTCGGGGCTCACGAAGCAGATGAGCTCTCAATAGTAGCATCGGGCTGGTTCAGTCTTACGCCGAGGACTCAAATGGGCTCCTACCTTCGGGTGCGGTCGCCCAATCGCAGGACGATGCGAAGCTGGCGGCCATGCTTGCCCGGGTGGCTGCGAGCGTCTGGCTGGTGTGGAACCCTCCACACCACACTGAACCCTCGCAGCTTGATGATTTGTTCCTGGGCTCGGAGTGCCGTTCACGGCTGCACCGCGCCCCGTTCCGGTCCCAGAGGTGCATGTGGAGCTCATGAAGTCATGGCAGGCACCTTTTACTGCCCGGACATAATCTCTGAGCTCCTCCACTCTCTCTACCCTCAATGGTGGGGCTGCCAGGGGGTACTCTGTGAATCCCCAGGTGGACAAGTTGATTGCGGAGCACCTGTAGGTTCACGTCATCATTGGCACAGCTAGACCTGTTTGCTTCCCACGTCCCACTGCCCGCCCTGTTACGTCCTGACCGAAACTCCCCTTGGCACAGATGCGCTGGCACACAGCTGGCCCCGTGGGCTATGCAAGAATGCGTTCCCCCAGTGAGCCTACTTGCACAGACCCTGTGCAAGGGTAGGTGCTCCACATGCGCTGGTTGCCTGTAAGTAACCCCGTGTGATGTATCCCCATTGGAAAACCTGCATCTTCCTTGGGCAGAGTCCCCTCTGCCACCTGTCGCCGTGTTTGTAGAGCTCCTTCCCCTCTGGGTAGGACCTACCACAGGGACTTCTCTACAAGCGACACCGCTGATAAAACTCGGTAAGACCATGTGACATAATTCCACACTATTACCTCCCCTTCAGGCAGTGGGAAGGGACACCTCCCCGATACGGACAATTATGGCCCCGATTTCCATTCTTTTTTGGGGAGAAAAAGAAGAGAAGAGAAGAGGCCAAGGCTGTCCCCAAGGTGCGGGGGACCATACAATGCTCGTAGGAGCATTGGGAGGTTTTGTGATGGCCGGGTGTGCTAGATACGAGGCACGCAATAGTTTGCCCATCTCGCACCGCCAGTGCATGTAACACAGTTCAGCTAGTTGTGGCATTTCGTTACTTTCATAACCTCCGTTCCCTGATGGAGGGAACGAGACATTGTGTCCCTCCTGCCACAACTCTGAACTACCTGCTGAAATGGCCAGGACCCTGACTCGGCTCCTCAGCACAAAACCTGAATGAGTGGATGCGAGCCAGCTCCTTTTATATACATATGTCCGAGGGAGTAGCATGCAAATTCCACTTGCCAATTTCCATTGGCATTTTCTCAAAGACCAGATGTGTTTGGAGCTCCCAAGGGGGACCCCTAGTGTAACTACATTGACACAACATCTCGTTCCCTCCATTAGGGAATGGAGGTTACGAAAGTAACCAGGATGTTTTAGTCATGGCTCCGGTGAGTTTGTCGGTTTGTTTTGTATGTTTTGTCATTCTCTCTCATGTCTCGCAAGTGTGGCTGGCATGCATGATCAGCGATTCCATGGGAACATTGATTGTTCCCAGGGAAACGCTGATCATGCCACTGATTAGCTTTCCAAGCAACACCTGTTATCCTCTAATTCACTACTATCTTAAGCCCATCGTGCTCTCTGTATTTTTGTTAGATTGTTGTTTGTTGTTGAGTACTAACCTCACTTTCTGCCTAGTTGGTCCTGTCTTGTGTATCTGTTGGTTTCCCGCATGTCAGGTGTGTGGTTGCCCTCCAGTATTGCTGCATATCCATGGAGCTGGTCTTCCACGGAGGATCGTCTCTGTCCGTGTGTCGGGAGTAAAGTTCTCTCATCATTGCTGGGCATTGTTCTGCGTCTCACTAGTTTCAACAAAGGATTCTACGAATCTGTTCCTGACTTCCACAATGCACACGCTCATCCTAAAAACAAACTCTTCATGGATTGCCCCTTGCGCAACTACGATGTGCATGCCATTGAATATTACTTCCCGCTGCTGCAGTGACTGCTCATTATTATTGTTAATAAATCCTTTGAAATGTTCCTCTGCTCTTGGGTGTATTTGTCTCACTATCATTCGTTACAGTGTTATGTTCCTTGTCACAGACGCCTTCAGCTTGCTCACAGGGGTTCTAAATACAATTATGATTTAATATTTATGCACAGTTTACAATCATATTTAATCAAACTACACAATGATCACTCTAAGATTTTATAGATATTACAGTTTCATATTTTGTTAATGCATAATTTTCTGTAAAGGTGCTTTGAAACGGTGTGTGTTGAAAAGCGCTATACAATTAAATATGACTTGACTCGTTATAGTCTTCCGTATTACTATCAAACCCATTTGAGAACTTTTGACACATGAAACAGTCAGACCATGATGAGAAATATCCATTGTCTGATTTCATCCATGCTTCAAAAGATTTAAACCCCTGTGGAGAGACTGGACAGAGTGCTGCAGCAATGGAGCAGAAGAGATCACATTTATGTTTGGCCCATTTTGTAATTCAGATTCATTGTTTGATCATTTTTGTTCACATAGTCAGAAACAAGCTTATGCAGATCTGGTTTACAATGGGACTATGTTTTCTATATATAATAAATATATTTGTTAACAGGTAAGTCTAATAGTTTTTACATTTAAATTGTGTTTTATTTTTTTCAGTTAACTATATTTTGTTATTAAGTTTATATATCATTAAATTTTTATTATTGCTTTGACATGAATCGATGAAAGATAATGTTAAGTTCAATTTTAAGACATTAAAAATTGATGCCCAGGCATCAACATTGCTCAGAAAGGACCCTCAGCACAACCTTCTGAACTTCCACACAGAGTTAAAGCAGACTTCTCTTTGAAAGGTTTCCAAAAGACCATCAGAGTTGCATGACTCGAATACTAACACATTTCATCTTAATCGAGGAACATTCTACACAAAGTCACAGTACTTTACAGATTTAACCTTCTAAAATGTACAGAATGAATTTAAATACATGATGTATACAATACCTAGGCTTGCTATGTAATTCTGACAATTGCTTTGAACTGTGATAACTTAATGATTATAGACAAATTAATGATTATAGCCTGATGTACCTCTTTAAAATGTGTGTAATGTTTTATACATGTTATATAACCAAGGAATTAATCAGTATGATTTGTAACCTGGGATTTTCATGTTTTGTTACCTACACGTACAATATTCGTGAAAGAATGTTAAATTTGGTATCCAATCACTCGCTCAGTTACATGGAGGAAGCTGATGACAACGAATATCATGTCTCTTGTACCATTCTCAATCTATAAAAGTTCATGATTAAATACGCACTATTTTTGAGCAGGAGATTTGTAAGAATCTGAAACAAAGGACTATAAATCAACTGTCGAAAAAGACAGTCCAGTTGAAAAGTCACTTAAATGTTTCCAAACAGGTAAAATACTCTCTCTTCAGTCGCTTCTCTTGTCACCTTCCCTCGCTGTTTGTCTCTCCTGCTCTTCAGACTGGTCAGACTTCGCTCTGTCTCTTCCCTCGTGGTCTTCTCGGGTTCTCGTCGGAACCAGGTCCACAATATTGTGCTCAAGTAAATATTTTTGGAAATCCAATAGAAAATCGATGTAGACTCAAATAAGGTTAAATGGTTCTTAACCCTATGGAGTCTGAGGGTGTTTTGGGCCCTGGAGATGTTTTGACATTCCTTGACATTTGTGCTTTTTTCAGTTGCTTAAAAACACATTAATGGCTAAAGTCTGATAACACTGTATTCAGCACAAACTGGGCTACAATAATATGTGAGCAACATGTGTGTGCATGTTTGCATTTTTAAGAAAATAACGTTTTGAAAAAACAACATTTTTAAGTCATTGAAATAAGGCCATATTTTACATTTACATATTTGGCAGACGCTTTTATCCAAAGCGACTTACAGAGCCTTTATTACAGGGACAATCCCCCCGGAGCAACCTGGAGTTAAGTGCCTTGCTCAAGGACACAATGGTAGGGTTCGAACCAGCGACCTTCTGATTAGCAGCCCTGTGCTCTAGCCACTACACCACCACCACACATAACACCCATATAACACATACTAACATTTGTCCACAAACCTTTTGAGAACTGGACCTTGTAGCCTAGAGTTTTTGCTACAAAATTATGTGAAAACCATCCTGATCACTTATTCAAACAAAACAATATAGTAATTGAACTTTTGTAAGACACTTTTAGTGTTAGAAAGGTCATATGCGAGAAGGCGTGAACTATAATGAATATTGATTGTAATTCACACCTGAGGAGACAAAATTACCCCTCCCCTGGTCCTATCAATGAGGAATGTGACAGAAAGAGAATGAATCTGAGGTGACTTAATGATCAAAATCAAGTTTTAAGTTAAAAAAAGTAATCTGATTATACATTTTCTTTACATAAAGACTTTACTTAATTTTAGACCATTTAAAAGAAGCCTCTTCTGCACACCAAGGCTGCATTTTTTTGATCCAAAATACAGTAAAAACAGTGATATTTTGAACTATTTTCACAATTTAAAAGAACAGTTTTCTATTTGATAATATTGTAAAATGCTAATTGTGATCAAAGCTGAATTTTCAGCATCATTACTGCAGTCTTCAGTGTCACATGATCCTTCAGAAATCATTATAAGATGGTGTTTTCCTAATATGGGCATATTTAAAGTGTATTTTACTCATTTAACCTGAACACATATTTGCAAGCACAAGCTTTGTTGATGATAACGAGGCCGCATAAACACTAGTTAAAATATAATCTAAACATTCCTATTATTTTTATATCATATCATATTTATATCATACAGCATACAATTTAAATACCTGCTTTAGCCTAAACAACATTTAAATGTAAATAAAACTTGCTTATTAGGACACATTTCTAATTTCAAAACTCTGAATCCTGGCTGGCAAGTCTGGAAACAGTCCCACTAGTAAAATATGTACATGTTTATATAAAATAGCATGTCAGCTAATGAAAACTAAATGATCGGCCAAAACTGTATCCTCAGCTGGATCAAGTCTCTCTTCAAAATACAAATGTTCATTGGAGTCCCGCTCTTCTTCTGAGGAAAATGTTAACTCTTTGTCACTATCCAGGAGTTTTCTCACTTGTATATCTTCAAACTTGCAGAAAAATGAATGAAATTTGTTTTTAAGGCATGGTCGGGGGCATGTAACATTTGCATTAGCGTATGAACAGCACGCTCTGCTGGTGGGTGTGATCACATTCAAGATTAATTAACTGAGCCAGGAGAAACTGTACATCACTATGTTTCATACAGATTACATTGCAGGAGAATATTTATTTAAATTTGAATTTATTTAAAACTAGATATTTTAAGCTTTCTTTAGACATATGTTTCATGTTTGTGTGATAAGTATTTGCGGAGTTTCAGTTCATTTTTGTGACGTGTTTCAGATATATGCTTGCAAACACAGAGACTGATTACAGCTCACTCTTTTTATTTTCTTTATTTTACAAAGTCACAAGGTTTTGTTGTTATTGTGATTGTACACAAATAAAAATAGACACTTTATAGTCTCTAATGATGTCTTACACTTATCTGTATGCCCCAAAATGATGGAGAATTTTATGTTGTTTCCGTTGTAATGACGAAAAAAATCCAGCAGGACGCGCTGTCGCTTTCGTCGACACCAGAGGGTTAAGGCATTGTCAACAGACTACATAAATTTAATTTTCTCTGTAGGCCTATTGATTATTTATTTCACATTCTGTCACTCTTCTCACCAACCTGTCTTATGTATATATGTGTTAGATTAGATTTGTGTTTAGAATAGTAATAAAGTTTGTCTGTATTCACAGGTGAATGACTGTGGTATATTTTGATAAATAATCTCATCCCTGTTTCTAAAATATTTCACTTCAAAGCTGTACTTAAATATGTGTGATATTATTTTCAAAAAGCCATGAGAATAATATCACTCCAATAAGTGAATTAATTATAATTAATTCGATTTTAATGGTGGAGTATTTTTCAGACAAATAATCTAGTTATTTGTCATGTATCTAATTTATAATGGTTGTCGAAAGCGACTAATTCCATTATACATTTCATTACCTAATAATGTACAATAAGGACAGTTTAATTTAGCTCAAACATTTCAATACCCTAAATTCCCTTACATATACAGTAATGTGTGATATAACTCCGTGATTAGCCTCGATTGGGGGCCAGCCGTTCGCATTCAGTGTGCACGTTACAATTTGTTAATTATATTTTCATTTTAAAAATGTGTTAAACATTATATATACATACATACATACATACAGTATATATATGTATATAAAATGATTAACACTTTTATAAAAAAAAACTAATGCTTCTGTTTACCAAGAATGCATTAAATTAATCAAAAATACTTCCAAAAACATTAGTAATGTTGCAAAATCATCCAAATTATAAACTGTAAATATGCCATCTCTCTATGATATTATATTCTGAACAGAAAATGTACATTCCACCTCTCTATGTGTCCATAATTTCTACTTGATTTTCCATTTCAGTCATGTCTGCACCAGGCTGTGTCTATATTTTCATGGGGAACTTTGTGGATAAGTTAGATCTCTCTCTCTCTCTCTCTGACTGTCTATATCCTTTTCTAACATCTTCTCTTCATTGTCCTTCATGTGGACTTCCATTAATTTGTTTTCTTTTTCTGTTCTCCCTCTTTTTTTCTCCCGTTACATTCAGATTTTGGTGTGATTAATAGTTTTCCCTCTGCGGCAAGACAGGGAGGCTCGCCCATGCAATTAAATCAAGTTCTTCTTTAATGAGGAGCATGTTTATTAAGTCCATTCAGGGACTTGTTTACCTAGGTTATTAGCATTGCTCTCTGATTAGGAAGGCTAAGCAGTTTTAACAATGGCTGGCAGGGAGAAAGCAGTTTTTGGGGGGCAGAAGATGTTAATATTGGTCGTATGGTACACAACCTATTTTCTAACCATTAGCACTTCAGTTGGGGCCAGACCGAGAGAGAAAGACACTTGAAAAGAGAGGGAGTGAACCAGTGTGGTAAATGAGAGACGAAACTGTCTGCTTTAGGGGGTGTATGGCTCACTGATATCACAGGTGTATTTTCAGAGAGTGAGAAAGAAAAGGAGAGAGACAGGAGCCAGGCCAAATACAGCTTGTGTACGCTCAAACACGGGTTTTAGGTGCACACAATACTTATGACAATACTGGCACCTATAGGCCAGTGACAAATCTAGCATCAAGAAATGGGATCAGTTCATAAATGCGGTTTCTAAATTTGCCTAAGGTAGCTTTTAGAGTCGGAGCAGTGGCACAGAATGTAGTGTGTTGATCATGCCATACATGAAGAGCAGCTGTGCACAAGTACTGAAAAAAGTGCTAATTAATAAAATGCAAAAACAGACAGACAGATGATAGATAGACAAATAAAATATTGTTTAGAACAACTGCAAAAATACAGTGCATTCATAAAATCTTCAGATCCCTTCATTTTTTTCACATTTTGTTAAATTATTATTATTTTCACATCAATCTACACTCCATACCCCATAATGACAAAGCAAAAATCAGATTTTTGATAACTGCAAATTTATAAAAAAAAATAAAATAATAATATATATATATATATATATATATATATATATATATATATATATATATATATATATATATCACATTGACATTAGTATTCAGACCCTTAACTCAGTAGCCTCAAGTATTTTTGTGGATGATGCGACAAGCTTTGCACACCTGGATTTGGGGTTTTTCTGCCATTCTTCTCTGCAGATCCTCTCAATCTCTGTCAGTTTGGATGGGGGCCGCTCGGCTGGGCTACTCAGAGTTGTCTCTAAGTCACTCTTGCATTGTCTTGGCTGTGTGCTTAGGGTCATTGTCCTGTTGGAAGGTGAACTTTCAGCCCAGTCTGAGGTCCTGAGTGCTCTGGTTCAGGTTTTCATAAAGGATATCTCTGTATTTTGTGATGTTCAGCTTTCCTTCAACCCTGACCAGTCTCCCAGTCCCAGCCACTGAAAAACTCCCACAGCATGAAGCCACCACCACCATGCTTCAACGTTGGGTGATGAGTGGTGCCTAGTTTTCTCCAGACATGACGCTTGGAATTTAGTCCAAAGATTCAATCTTCGTTACGTTAAACCAGAAAATCTTGTTTCTCACAGTCTGAGAGTCTTTAGGTGCTTTTTTGCAAATTCCAAGCGGTTTTCATGTTTTTTGCACATAGAAAAGGCTTCCTCCTGGCCACTCTGCCATAAAGCCCAGATCGGTGGAGTGTTGCAGTGAAGGTTGTCCTTCTGCAAGATTCTCCTATTTCCACACATGATCTCTGGTGCTCAACGAAAGTGACCATTGGGTTCTTGGTCATCTCTCTTACCAAGGACCTTCTTTTTTTTTTTTTATAGATTTGTTTTTATTAACATATTTACTTACAAGATGTTAATAAAGTGTACAGAGGAAATACAGTTTGATACATTACTCACATCTTGAGTACAAGGAGTGAACATTTTCAAATTTTGAACATCAGACGGAAAATAAATAAAAAGTAAGTAAATAAAATCAAATATTAAAACAAAAGCAAATATTACATAAACATTTCCCATCCCACCCCCCACCCTCTTCCCATGTATGGTTGTCAATTTCTTTTCATTTATATAAGCAGTCCATACAGTTTATACATATATCCATCTGTATACTCACATACTTAAATAAATCTACATATTACTCACAATAAATGCATCAATAAGGAAGTTATACAAGATAGACCTGCCGAGGGCTAATTTGAGGCAGGTCCAGGAGGGCTCATACTAACATGGTGAGTCAAGTCTAGGGAAGGCAAAATGTCTATGAAAGGGCCCCAGATTTCTCTAAAGGCTACATGCTTCCCTCTCACATTATATAATATCTTTTCGGGTGTGCAGTAAGACACAAGCTCATTAATCCAATGTTTTACTAATGGTGAATTTTCTGATTTCCAGTTGATCAGAATACATTTTTTTACTGCAGTGCTCGCGAGTAAGATAAAATATTTTTTGTAGTAGTTCACATCAATAGAGCTTGTGTCCCCCAGGATCCATAGTTTTGGGTCTTGTTCAATTTGACTTCCTATTACCCTTGATGTTAACTCAATGACACGTTTCCATAATTCTTCTATCACTGGGCAACTCCATAGCATGTGTATAAGATCACCATCGATCATTTTACATCTCTGACATTTGGAAGAAATGTTGCTGTCAATTTTATGTAACCTGTAAGGGGTGTAGTATGTCCTATGGAATATATTAAATTGAATTTGCCTGTGTTTTGTGGAGGTCAGCACAGTCTGTGCTTGTTCCAATAGATGACACCAATCTGCCTCCTTATACGTACAGTTTAGGTCTTTTTCCCATTTCCCTTTTGTGGATGTTTTATCATAAATCGGTAACTTTCCATTGATGATACCATATATAGAAGATATTATTCCTTTTGCTGATTCATGTAATTTATTACATAAGTGGAACTCAAGAGAAGTTTCTTTCGGGATATATGGGAATGTTTCTTTGGATTTCTCCTTAATCCAGTCTCTAATTTGTAGGAATTTGAAGAAACTTTCTTTGGGAAGTTTGAATTTTTCTTTTAGTTGTTGGAAGTTAGCAAAAGTATCATCAATGTATAAGTCAGCAACTGTATGGATTTCTCTTTTCCTCCACTCCCGCAACACTGAGTCAGCTATGTGGGGTGAGAGATTGGGATTACCCCACAAAGGTGCCCTTCTAAGAAAAGAAATATTTGTGTCGAGAAGTGAATGAGATTCTTGCCAAACAGCAAATGTGTTCAGTATTATTGAGTTGTTTGTGAGTGCAGTTAAACATTTTTTTGTGCCAATGAATGGAATATCCTTTAAAGCCATGGATTTCATCTCATATTGTTCTATTGGGACCCATCTAACCTCACTGTTCTCCGCATGCAGCCAGATCCAAATCGGTCTGTACTGAGAAGCAAGATAATAATTCCTAAAATTTGGTAAGTTGAGTCCTCCCCTTGAATATGGAGCCTGTAGAGAGATAAGTTTGACCCTAGGGTTTTTTCCCTGCCATATAAAAGGAGTTAAAATTTTGTTAAGTTCTTTGAAAAAACTTTTGGGAACATTAATCGGAAGACATTGAAATAGGTAAGTAAACTTGGGTAAAATGCTCATTTTAATAGTATTAATTCTTCCTATGAGAGACAGTGGAAGATCAATCCATCTTTGAAGGTTAAGCTTGGTTTGTTCCAATAGTTTTATATAGTTCTGTTTAAATATATGCTCATTCGATTTACCAATTTGTATACCCAAATATTTGAAACCAACGCTGCACCATTTTAATGGGTCAGTGAGTGCTCTAATATTATTGTCTTGTATATTCAGTGGTAAAATCTCACTTTTAGTATAATTTAATGTATATCCTGAGACTGCACTATATTCTTTGAGGCATTTCAATAGAGGGGGGACTGATGTTTGTGGATCAGTTATATATAATAAGAGATCATCTGCATATAAAGAAAGTTTATGTTCATTTGTGCCGAATTTAATTCCTGCTATGTAGGTGTTAGATCTGATGGCGATGGCTAATGGTTCGATTGCGAGTGCAAAGAGTAGGGGGGAGCTTGGACAGCCTTGCCTGCATCCTCTGGATAATGAGAAAGTGTTAGATAGAATGTCATTTGTTAAAATATTAGCTTTGGGAGCATTAAATAGTGTTTTAACATATTGAGTGAATTTCTCTCCAAAGCTCATAGCCTCTAGAGTTCGAAATAAAAAGCTTGGTTCAATCCTGTCAAATGCTTTGTTTGCATCCATAGACATTATTAACATAGGATTTTGATTTTTTTGCGCAGTGTTCAGTATATGTAGCAGTCGCCGCACATTGTCTGCTCCATATCGGTTTTTAACAAAGCCTGTTTGGTCAGCATGAATTATCTTTGGAATAACATCTTCCAGTCTTAGAGCAATTAGTTTGGATAATATCTTATAATCAGCATTTAAGAGGCTGAGGGGTCTGTATGAGTCACATTTCTGTTTGTCTTTGCCCGGTTTTGGTAGCAGTGTGATTGTTGCAATTTCCAATGAGTCTGGTAATTTTTTATTTTCTAGAGCTTCTGTAATCATGTTTGTGAGTGGAGTTAATAATTTTTTTGAAAAGGCCTTATAATACTCGACAGGGAAGCCGTCTGGCCCAGGAGTCTTATTATTTTGTAAAGAATTAATGGCTTTGAATACCTCCATTTCTGATATATCTGCATCTAGCAGATCTCTGTCCTCATCTTGTAATTTGGGAAGGGTTATTCCATCCATGAACCTTTTTGCTCCAATATTATCAGCGTCCTGCCCAGTTTTATATAAATTTTCATAAAATTGTTTGAATTCTGCATTAATGGATGGTGAATTATCAAGGAGTCTGCCGTCCTCTGTTAATATTGAGTGTATAAATTTATCAGATGTTTCCTTTTTAATTTGCCATGCCAAGAGTTTACTTGTTTTATTTCCAAATTCATAATAGTGATATCTAGTTCTGGCCATAGCAGCTTCCTCTTTGCTGGTACATAGATTATTATACTCCATCCTTGTTTTTTTTAATGTGTTAAGGTGTTCTTCCTTTTTGGTGGCAATATATTCTTGTTCCTGCTTTTTAATATCTCTTTCCAATTTGGTTAGTCTCTCTCTAATTTGTTTTACCTTGTGGGCACTGTATGATAAAATTTGGCCTCTCATGTAGGCTTTAAGAGCTTCCCAAATGTTGGCATGCGAGGAGGAATTTGAATTGGCATCAAGAAATATTTCAATTTTGGTAGTCATATATGAAATAAACTCAGGATCTTTCAACATGTAATTTTTAAATCTCCACCTGCGGGTTGTGGGTTGCGGAATGTCAACCGACCATGAGAGTTTTATGGGATTATGATCTGAGAAGGTAGCTGGTAGATAGGAGCATTCTATAACTGTAGCTATCATACCTTGTGGCATCAAGAACATGTCAATTCTAGAATGTGTATTATGAGTAGGTGAAAAGAAAGAAAAATCCCTCTGGTTTGGGTTAAGATTTCGCCAAACGTCAATTATGCCTATGTCTTTCATTCCTTGGTTTAGTGCTGTTGCTGCCTTTGATAGTAAAGATGTTTTGGGTAGTGATCGATCCAAAAGAGGATTTAAAACCAGATTGAAGTCTCCTCCCACAACACATTGACCCCCAATTGTAGCCAGTTTCATAATCAGATTGTTAAAGAACAACGGGTCATCATAGTTGGGCCCATATATATTCACTAAGGATATCTTGTTCCTATTTATTTCGCAATCTACAAGTAAAAATCTGCCGTTTTGATCCTTTTCAACTGAATTTAATTTAAAGTTCAGGTGTTTATTAATGAGCAAAGCAACACCTCTTGCTTTTGAGGAGAAAGAGGAATAGAAAACATTACCCACCCAGTCTCTGCACAGTTTTAAATGTTCGGAGTCAGTGAGGTGGCTCTCTTGAATAAAAGCAATGTCTACCTTTTGCCTCTTTAAATATGTCAACATTTTCTTCCTTTTAATTGGTGAGTTGATCCCTCTTATATTCCAAGATATACTGTACATGTTAGTTTACCCATAATATACATTTTTCGTGTAGATGTCTCAGAAGGATAATTATCATTCTAACCAGTTCTAAGGATAGAATCTGAACCTGAGAGTAATCTGGATTATGTGAGTAAGCGGAAATTTGAGTTTTAGTGAGAAACCATACAAAACCCCAAAACATTAAAGTAAAAACCCGCCTAATAAAACCCTTGTAACAAAAACACATTAGGTAGGTAACGTTAACTCTCTTAAGCAACAGGTGTGGCTCCAGCAACTGCTGATAATAAAAAAAAAACAAAAAAAAACTGGCCACTCATAACATTTTGTTTATAGGAATGCTTGCAATTTTACAATATGAGAAATAAGGCAGAAATATGCAAGTTATAGAGAAAATGAAAAGTATGATCTGATTCTACCATTCTGATACAAACCATAACATCACTTAAATTAGCCTGCACACAGGTTCCACAGTTTACCATCAGTCAAAGTCCAAGTTACTTTAAATATTTGAAGACAACCGAATTCGATTATTATATCGCAGTTTGAATCACAACATTTCTCATCAATCTATAACGATGGACTGTGTACTGCTGTCACTTTGAATAGCTTTACTACTCACTTGGAAGGGCTTTCAAAAAGTGTTGCACTTCTGCTGGAGTGGAGAAAACCTTAATTGTTTCCAGATGCTTGATACGAAGCTGAGCTGGGAAGATCAGCGCGTATTCCACTCCCTTCTCTCGCAATGTCCTCTTCACGTCACGGAACTCATCTCTCCTACGCTGCAGGTCTGCGCTGTAATCTGGGTAGAATGATATCCTTTTGTTCTCGTATGTCAACTCTCCTTTACTTCTGGCCAGTCGAAGGGTTTTTTCTTTGTCTCTGAAGTTTAGGAATTTGGCGATGATGGGCCGCGGTCTGTCAGACTTCTTCCCGATGCGATGTGCTCTTTCCAGAGTGACCTGTGAGGTAAAGTTATCCTTCCCCAGTATTTTCGGTATAAACTTTTCCAAAAATCCCACAGTATCACGACCCTCCGCTTGTTCCGGAACATTTATGATCCTAATATTAGACCTCCTGCTGCGGTTTTCCAAGTCGTCAGTTTTGGTTCTGAGGTGCGTTATCAGTTTCTCCATTTCGTCAACACGATCGCGCGTATCTTTGATATTGTCTTCATTTGTACTCACTCGTGTCTGTATCTCCTCGACCTGTTCCGCCAGCGTAGAGAGTGAAGACTCGATTTTCGTTAACGTCGTTTGTATGTCGGCTGTTTTCTTGTCAATATGCTTTGTGAGATCGTCTTTAGTTTCTTGAATGGCAGCGAGAAGTTTGCTGAAGGATGTTTCTTTTTCCCCGTCCGCCATGTTTCCTGTGTTTACCGCGTGCGGGTGCCGTAAAGTTTGAGTTGTGGTTTTCTTTTGCTTTTTATGTCGAAAATTGTAGCTTGCCATACAAAAGTGATCTTAATGGCTTTGCCTCTTGCAAACAAATTAAATTGATGAGAGGTTAAATCATGTTACAGGCAGATGCTAGGTACCACTACCGGGAGCTCACGAATACACGTCTGCACTCACCCGCTGCATCCGGAAAACCCACCAAGGCCCTTCTTCCCTGATTTTATTTTGGTTTTAGTTTCTTTGCTTTGTTTTTGTGGCATGGGTTTTGGTGGGTGTTAACTAACTTTTTTTTATTATTAATTTTGCTAACTTGTTATATATATATATAAAACAACAAGTGTGAATGAACAGAAAGCTTTAGTGGCTGAAACCTGAAGGAAACTCACCACAACTTTTATAGAAATGTACTGATTCTATGCCCAGACATTCTCAACAAGTTCTGCAAATGAAAGGATTTAGCCAACTAAAATACTTGAACTTGAAATTTTTAATGAAGCTTTAATGAAGATTATCAAGTGTCCAAATAATTTTTTATATTAATTTTATATCATATATCAGTTTTATAATTTAAAACATAACTTTAATCTTATTTTTGTTAAATGTTCTGCATGAAAATTGTACTTGTTATCTTTATTTACAATAAATGCAAAATTGGCTTTATGTTTTGTTCTCAAATGCAATTCATGCTTTTTTAATTTCAGCTTAAACAAAAAAAAAATGGGGACAGTGTGTGTGTGTGTGTGCGCGCTGTGTGTGTGTATATATATATATATATATATATATATATATATAGGGGGGCAGGGCCGGGCTGGAATGTCGCACACCCGGTCCCCAATCGGCCTGATGAGGCGCGCGAGGGATAAAGGCGGTCGGTGACGACGGTTCGAGAGAGAGAGCAATCCCGGACATGTCCGTTGTGTGTCTGTGCTTTTGTTTTAAGTTCTTCATTAAAATATTATTTATATTGACAAGCCGGTTCTCGCCTCCTCCTTGCCCATCCCAACCCCGCGTTACAATATATATATATATATATATATATATATATATAAAATATATATTAGATAATCACTGGCTGACTGCAAATGATCCCTTACATAATTCATCCTTAAAGATAAACTGATTTAACTGCATTCAGCACAAATATGCAACTCACTCACAAAGCATTTGTACACCTGAGAAAATGAAATAAGAAAATGTCTTTCAAAATTTTTCATCTCCTTAATCTAATTCACAACTAGCTCTCAAACCAAAATCCTTTGTGTAAATGTACATACAGTACTTGGGCTTTTCAAAACACTTAATATTCTCCAAGTGCAGCCGTTGAATATTTAAAACTTTTCTGAGTGGTTAGAGACAGGGATTATACCTGCGCAATTACCTATCAGATCTTGCCATTGTTCAGAAACTGCACAGTAATTATACAAATGATTGCCACCGGAGAAAAGCCATTGTTCAGACTATAAATTCCATACACCACCATCATTCACAGAGCCAAAGTTAACCAGTGACACCAACCGTAATCATCCTCTACATATTCAAGCATAATGGCCACCCACATGCACAAACCAATTCAATGACACCATAATCACAAACACGCCAGAACTATTATTTATTAAAACTGTGAGCAGTACTGTACATTGTTTCAAACAAAGAATGGGGTTGAACTTTGTACTTTGAAGGTTTGTGGGAGAGCAATGGAGAAAAGAGAGGAGATCGGTATTCAAGATGAGTTTCTGCCATGCTTCCATTAAGTAGAAGAGTGGCCGTCTGATTATCAACTTTGCTGCTAGTAGATGGTGCTAGGCCATTTTTGCATTACTGTTCTGATAAAATGTTCATAACTCAATTTGTCAGAGGTTTGCATGTTGAGGATCGAGCACTCTTGTAAAGCTCTCTCTCTCTCTCTCTCTAGTGCCTTTGTCTGCACAATGCACCTTCACCGCAAGTGATTTCATGATTTCATGGTGTGCCTGAACGATAGCATTCTGATTAAGGCAGAAATTTTGAAAGCAAGATAATTGCTGAGCTGTGTAGAATGTATGGTGTAAAGAAACCCTGCACCACATCAGCCTCAGGGTAATGCTCAATGCGAGTGCTTTAACAGAACGCTCCATGATCTATTATACACTTACATCTAAAAAAGAAAAAGCGTTGGCCAGAACACCTTCCTGAGTTGGTTTATGCTTATAATGTAACACCATATGCAACCACTGGATACTCACCACATTACTTGTTGTTTGGAGTCAACCCGCATCTTCCAGTTGATGCACGGAAAAACAGACGCTTGAAAAAAACATTTTTTGGTGTGCAAGCTGGCGTTTTCGGTGGTTTGGATGGCTGACCTAGTTCAGAGGTTGCTCTTTCATAGAATTCTCTATGAATGGAAGAAAATTGGAACCACCAGGACTCTTTCTAGAGCTGGCCACCCGGCCAAACTGAGTGATCAGGGGAGAAGGGCCTTAGTCAGGGAGGTGACCAAGAACCTGATGGTCACTCTGACAGAGTTCCAGCATTTCTCTGTGGAGAGAGGAGAACCTTCCAGAAGAACAACCATCTCTATAGCACTCCACCAATCAGGCCTGTATTGTAGAGTGGCCAGATGGAAGCCACTCATCAGTAAAAGGCACATGACAGCCCAACTGGAGTTTGCCAAAATGCACCTGAAGGACTCTCAGACCATGAGAAACAAAATTCTCTGGTCTGATGAAACAAAGATTGATCTCTTTGGCCTGAATGGCAAGTGTCATGTCTGGAGGAAACCAGGCACCGCTCATCACCTGGCCAATACCATCCCTACAGTGAAGCATGGTGGTGGTAGCATCATGCTGTGGGGATGTTTTTCAGCATCAGGAACTGGTAGACTAGTCAGGATTGAGGGACAGATGAATACAGCAATGTACAGAGACATCCTTGATGAAAACCTGCTCCAGAGCGCTCTGGACCTCAGACTGGGGTGAAGGTTCATCTTCCAACAGGACAACGACCCTAAGCACACAGCCAAGATAACAAAGGAGTGGCTACGGGAACTCTGTGAATGTCCTTGACTGACACCCACGAAAGAGCCCAACTAGAACCCGTTTGAACATCTCTGGAGAGATTTGAAAATGGCTGTGCACCGACGCTCCCCATCCAACCTGATGGAGCATGGAAGAATGGGAGAAACTGCCCAAAAATAGGTGTGCCAAGCTTGTAGCATCATACACAAAAAGACTTGAGGCTGTAATTGGTGCCAAAGGTGCTTCAACAAAGTATTGAGCAAAGGCTGTGAATACTTAAAGGGATACTTCACCTCTGGGAAGATGAATGTGTATTTAAAATTGGTCATTTATATAGTATAAATGTGAAATTATTTTTGAATTTGAAGCATTCTAGACAGAGAAAAGGCAGAAAATGTATTTTTTACACATGTGGCTGAAAGACAACAACTCCCAGAATGCACTTGCTTTGCTGCCCTTACGAGGCCACTCCCAAACCACGCCTACCGGTTACAGGCGGCAGTATCTGAAAATATGATACAACTATGCTACATCGTGACTCTATAAATCGTGAGTTAGTTGATAAATTGACTGACTACGCAGGAAGAACATTATAATTCCGGGTGTCCAAACTCTGTACATGACGTCTTAGTAACAAAAAAAAAACAAACAAAATACTCACTTTACACTAAGCCGTCCGTTTGTCCCTGCGGGCTTCGGCTGGCGTTTCCAATTTATCTTCGGGATCCTAAAATAAGTTTCCAGGACTCCCCTGTCCATGTGTGGTACAAAACTTGGGTGCTCAGTTATACATGCTCATGTTATCGGTGCAGTTTCATCAGCGGATTCAGCAATCTCGTCCAGTATCGCTGAAATTCGCGACAGCAATAGGACTCTCTATCTGTTTCCATAGGCGCACAGCGAGAGCACTGACACCACCAGTCCGCCCCAACTCAAGTCTGGCCGGGCTCTTCCTCCTGCCTGCCAAGCAGGTTTTGCTCCCCTGCTACAGCAGCTGCTCCAGCCTCTGTTCATCGCTGTATTGCGGCTCCTACAGGTAGCGCGAGCATCAGATTCTCGCAACAGATCTTCGAAATCCCCTTCTGCCATTTCAACTTCAAAACTACCTTCCGCCATCGTGATTAGCCTACTTGTATACAAACTTTCTACACAGAGCAAAGAGCCTGTTTTCTTAGCTTCTACAGAAAGATGGCTGACACTATCTTCACATTCTGTGAGTGAGATCCCGCCCCATATGGGCGTGGTGAAAACATGCGGAATACTGGCTGTAGTTTTAAGCCTCTGGACCAAAAATCCTCCGATGACGCAAAATGACGATTTTTGCGTCATCTGAGGATTTTTTCCAGACTAAAAATAAATAAATCTCTCTTCTCAGGGGGATATGAGGGGGGGGAGCTCGGTAATTAGAAAATACTACTGGTTTTCTACTGATACAAAGCTCAATGCTAAATCCTGAAGTAACCCTTTAAGTACATGTGATTTTTTTATTTTTTATTTTTAATAAATTTGCAAAGATTTCAAACAAACTTCTTTCACGTTGTCATTATGGGGTATTGTTTGTAGAATTTTTAGGAAAATAATGAATTTAATCCATTTTGAAATAAGGCTGTAACATGTAAGGTGTCAATACTCAAATAAGGGGAATAGTATAATCAATAATCAATAATTCATAATCAATAACTGATCATACGGGTTATGAGTTATCACTTACAGTTTTAAATTATCCCTAAAAGGGAATACGTTGCCAAGGTCCTTATATGGGCCACTAAACGCAACGGGTTGCACTGTTACACATATAGGCAGGCAAAAATAGAGCAATTATATATATCAACATTCAATCCCAACGGATTATATTTGATAAATTTGAGATATTACCCTCGAGTCGAAGGTTCAGGATGCCAGCAATTTTTAAAAACAGGGGGAAAAATTCCTTCTTGCCACAGGCAGTAAAATTATTAAATGATAAGTAGTGTCGGTGTTCACTGAGCGGGTCTCAGTGAAGATTATAATTTTTATATATAAATTTGTTATTTGTTACATGTATATTGTTGGTCTTATATGTATGCATGTTGAAACACAAGCAACAAAATTTCCCTAAGGGGATAATAAAGCAATCAATCAATCAAATATAATTAAACATTAATATATCAATTGTCTAGAATCGTTCGATTCTCAAGATAACTCCTAAGGGGATTAATTTGTCATCTAATAGTCTGCTCGCCAGCGAACTGACCGTAAAATCTTTATTAACCCTTAAGAAATTATTTGTATAACTTAGAAAGGCAGACTATTTCTCTTGGCCACGAAAAACAGCTTCCCTTTTCGAAACAAAAATACTATTTAAAGTATCAACAGTTTTAGAGCTCGTAGCTTAAAGATTGAACATCTCAGGGACCTCAAAATCATGAGCAGATAGGCAGAGTCAATCAATGAATATAGTATTTAATACAGGAAAACTATGTATATATCGGTGACTACAGTTACGGAATAAATGTATTTACAAACACAATAAACCACAAACTGAAAGTGAAAGCTTAAAGAAGGTGATAGAAAGAGGGAGTAAGAAAACAGTTATGGCAGAAACACACAATGGAACCTTAAACGAGAGACACCGAGGAATCACAAATCACCCTTTTGGGGCGAACAACCGTACAGCATTTAGATCTCGAGAGGGAATAAAATACTTGCATATATATAGCTCTCTTGTGTTGAATGTGTGTGCGTGTCGGTCCTCTTTCGTTCCTTTCCGGGGCGAACGAAGTCGCGGCAAGTTTAAAGGTCCCTTAGATGACGATACCACAGAGATAATTCAGACTAAGTTCTTTTCACTCGTCGGTGGAAATAAACACGGAGAATTATCAAAGAATGAAAACAAAAACTAACTAGAACAAACAAAAGAAAAAGAGAAGAGAAGGTGATGACCCAGTTGAAAGAAAAAACTAAGCAACGTAAACTGGAGTTCGGTTCTCTTAAGGAAAACCTAATCCACGCCTTTCTGAAGCGAACTGTCCAATCTTTGTTCAGAAAATCTTGAGCGGGAAAGTTTCTTTGTCTTGTCAGGCCGATTCATCTGCATAAGTTATGGCCGTGGCCGAAATTCGTCATTTTTCCTCCGAAGATGATTAAACATAACAAGACACATTTTATCATAACCTAATACATATATCTGGCTCAGTCAGACAAAGAGGAGTACAAAGACATCAAGCACGACATGTAACAATGATAGGAATTCAAGTTTACATCTCAATGTGTAATTACAAGTATTTATAATTCACTTGATACTACGATAACATCATAGATATTCCAATAGGACACGGGCAAACAGACAAACGTAAAAACATATCAAATATATCTCAGTAAAGTCTTTAAATGAGGAAATTCCTGAAAAGTTCTTATGTGTGTGTGTCTTGGAGAGGTCTCTTACTCTCCATTCCTAGACCTGGGAGGGTAAGATTAGGATCTCTTTGAAGCTCGCAACGGCAGGGAAAGATCTGGTGGGTGTTGTCTGTTCATACTCAAGGTGTCATAGAAGTTGTCATCGAACCATCTTTTGCAGACTGGCTTGAGCCGAGGGCCTAATTTACCTCCATGAGGTCAGAGGCCAAAAGCTCTTTGGGTTTTAGCAAGAATGTGCATTACATGATTCATTGATACGCTACAAACATAACAAATTGTGGAAAAAGTGAAGCGCTGTGAATTCTTTCCGGATGCACTGTATATTTCCCTGGAAAAATTCTGTTAAAACATATTTAAAGCATTTTTGATGAATGCATCAGTCATGCTTTTCTATTATTAAAAATATTTAAATTATGCAGACAGAATATAGGTTAAAGAAAATAAATAGGCCTCTACATATTTTCCCATCTCAAAAAAATATATATATTTTTAATCACCAATTTCTTATTAGTAAATTATAATGTTATATTAAACATAAAAGGCAAAAATCTCTTTTTAAATAAATGTGAAATGCATGTAATCTATATTTAATTAAATCAAATTTTAAACATGTACAGACTCAAAGGAAAACGTAAACTTAGCTGTAAAGACACAAGACATTTTAGATGATATAATTGTTTGTTTCATCTTATAGGCTAATTTTAGAACATAAAATGCTCAAATAACAGAACAGGGCCTGGGAGGTGACTTCAGGGCAGGGAATGGATCA
This sequence comes from Moxostoma hubbsi, assembly GCA_032164185.1. Lineage (NCBI taxonomy): Eukaryota > Metazoa > Chordata > Actinopteri > Cypriniformes > Catostomidae > Moxostoma > Moxostoma hubbsi. The sequence continues at coordinate 34,889,494 of JAVLUX010000012.1, forward strand.
GGAGGCCTGGGAGGTGGCCGCAGGACAGGGACCGGTTCAGGAAGCCTGGGAGGTGGCCACAGGACAGGGACTAGGTCAGGAGGGACAGGGTCAGATCTGGGAGGTGGCCACAGGACAGAGACTGGGTCAGGAGGCCAGGGAGGAGGCCACAGGACAGGGATAGGGTCAGGAGGTCAGGGAGGAGACCACTTTAGGGGAGTGGGCGGATCCCAGGAAGGCAGAGCCAAGGATGACTCTTGGTGTGGAGACGTGGAAGGCTCTGGAGACGTGGAAGGCACTGGCAGAAACTGGGGAGAAGGTGCCCGCTTCCTTCTCTTTCTCCTTTTGCCAACAGGGAGCGTGGTTACGGGGACGGTCGAGGCTACAGGCGCTGGCTCTGGGATGGTCGAGGCTACAGGCGCTGGCTCTGGGACGGTCGAGGCTACAGGCGCTGGCTCTGGGACGGTGGCAGGCATGGGCTCTGGCTCGCTGACCGTGGCAGGCAATGGGCTCTGGCTCGCTGACCGTGGCCGCTACTGCTGACTGCAGCAGTGAATCAACCACAGGAAACAGGATAGGATTAGACCCCCCAAAAAAATTATTTAGGGAAGCTGCATGGAGTGGAGTTGACTTGGAGACAGAGGCCGTGGAAGGCTTGGAGACAGGGGCCGTGGAAGGCTTGGGGATGTCCACTGTGGGAGGAGATTTAAGGCCTCATCCTCCAACATCCACAGTGAAAGGAGAGCCGCTTAGCTTCAGTGCCATCTCCACAAAATTGCACAATGTCCAGTGAGGACCCGCCGGAGGCATCCGCTCCATCAGCGCACTATTCGGACCTGCTCTGAAGAAATAAACCAAAGAGTTGTCTTCATAGTGCACCAAATTAGCGAGATGGAGAAACTCACGCACGTGATCCTTGACGGGACATTCTTCTTGTTCGAGGAGGAGGATTTGAATCCATAGTTTTGGTCAGTCCTTCTGTAATGTTTGAGTGTCCTAGGAGTCAAGGAGGATAGGAGACGCCGGAGTTGGAACTTTAAATCCTTTAATATTTAACACTGGAGTAGTATAAACACTGGAGAAGTACACACGCTGGAGTAGATATCAAACATAACAATACATGTCTACAAACATAAAACCCCAAACAGCACTATAAACAATTCAAGGACTGACCCAGACTGACAAAACTAAAGGATATATATATATATACTAGAAACAAAATGAGGGAATGACACACAAGTGGGGATAACAAGGGAGTGATCAGGGCAGTGAATACTGGGAAATGTAGTGAGGGAGAGAACTTCAAAATAAGAGTCCTTGAATAAGGTGCAGACAGACTGTGACAGGCACTCTTTCCTATATGGTCTGGATGATGAGTGAACTAAGTGGTAAATGTGGTAAATATGAAATAAAAAGGGACAATCTATGTAAATAATGGATCAATAAAATAATAACCCTGTGTTATCTTATGATGTTTGTGGCGAAATTGCAGAAAGCAAATGTTAGCAAATTTATGAATTATTAATAATGCATGTTTATAATGCATATAATGCATGCCGCGGGTCCAGACGGCATTCCGGGCCGCGTCATCGGAGCATGCGCGAACCAACTGGCTGGTGTTTTTACGGACATTTTCAACCTGTCCCTCTCCCTGTCTGTAGTCCCCACATGCTTCAAAACATCAACCATTGTGCCTGTACCGAAGCAATCAAAAATCACTTGCTTAAATAACTGGCGTCCTGTTGCCCTCACCCCCATCATCAGCAAATGCTTTGAGAGGTTGATCAGAGATTACATCTGCTCTGTTCTGCCCACCTCTTTGGACCCATTGCAGTTTGCCTACCGTAACAACCGCTCCACTGATGATGCCATTGCATCTACAATACACACTGCTCTATCCCACCTGGAAAAAAGGAACACGTATGTGAGAATGCTGTTTGTAGACTACAGCTCAGCATTTAACACCATAGTGCCCTCCAAGCTTGATGTGAAACTCCGGGCTCTGGGCTTAAACAGCTCGCTGTGCAGCTGGATCCTGGATTTCCTGTCAGGCAGACGTCAGGTGGTTAGAATGGGCAGCAACATCTCCTCATCACTGACCCTCAACACTGGAGCCCAGCAGGGCTGTGTTCTCAGCCCACTCCTGTATTCCCTTTACACACATGACTGTGTGGCGACACATAGCCCCAATGCCATCATTAAGTTTGCTGACGATACGACGGTTGTAGGTCTGATCACTGACAATGATGAAACAGCCTACAGAGAGGAGGTGCACACTCTGACACGCTGGTGTCAGGAGCACAACCTCTCCCTCAACGTCAGTAAAACCAAGGAGCTTGTGGTGGACTTCAGGAAGAAAGACAGAGAACACAGCCCCATCACCATTAATGGAGCACCGGTGGAGAGAGTCAGCAGCTTCAAGTTCCTCGGTGTCCACATTACTGAGGAACTCACATGGTCCATCCACACTGAGGCCGTTGTGAAGAAGGCTCACCAGTGCCTCTTCTTCCTGAGACGGCTGAGGAAGTTTGGAATGAACCAACACATCCTCACACGGTTCTACACCAGCACTGTAGAGAGCATCCTGACTGGCTGCATCACCACCTGGTACGGCAATAGCACCGCCCACAACCGCAAAGACCTGCAAAGGGTGGTGCGAACGGCCAGAAACATCATCGGAGGTGAGCTTCCCTCCCTCCAGGATATATATAACAGACGGTGTGTGAATAATGCTCGGAGGATTATCAAAGACTCCAGCCACCCGAGTCATGGGCTGCTCTCACTGCTTCCATCAGGCAGGCGGTATCGCAGCATCAGGACCCGCACCACCCGACTACATGACAGCTTCTTCCCACAATCAATAAGACTTTTGAACACATGATCTCTCACGATCTACAATCAGCACTGCACTTTATTAATCCTCATTCTGTCAATATATTCTCGCTCTCAATTCAGTTAGTGTATATATATATATATATTTATACCCTTACCTAGTGTATGTGAACTCTACATTGTGTGTATTGTGTACATTTGATATGTAAATTGTTGTGTAGGTATGTGTACATTTGTTATGTAAATTGTGTTGTGTAAATATGTTGTTATTGTAAAGTGGTTTATGTCTCGTCACTGTCATTACTGCAATGTTGCTCGGAACTGCACACAAGAATTTCACCTGCTGTTGCACTCGTGTACACAGTAGTGTGACAATAAAGTGATTTGATTGATTTGATTTGATTTAATTCAAGGTTGAAGTACTGTATATTCTTTCTGATAAAGCCTGTTTGATTTAACATGTAATGTAACAAACATTTGATGTAACATTTTATGAGTTTACTTTCAAATGTTAAGTAATGCAATAACAATCAAACATGTACTAACATGTAATTAAGATGGCCTTTATTCATGCATGAATCCAGTCATAGTTAAATTTAGCTCTTCATTAGTTCTTGATTAGTCCATGCCTTAACTTATCATTAAATCATGCTGAAGTAAGTATTAATTCAGGTATTAATTCATGATTATTCAGGTAACCTTATTGTAAATGATTACCATTTAACCTTTATATTAATTGTAAATGTTGCCTGATGCAGATAAGGGACCATCTAAAACATCCACACATTGTGCTAAAACTTCCTAATACTGTCGCAAGTGTGATAAGGGACCGTCCTAAAAGTCCACACAAGCGACAACTGCATCACAACAAACATTTGCATCTGACCGCCTCCATGACAACACATCAAAGCCTACTTTACCTTATCACTTCTGGTGCCTGTCCAGTAGTAGTGAGCAGTGAGATGACAGGGAGAGAGCAGGTCATTCAAGAGTAGAGAGCCAATCATAACAGTGGGTGTTTACTATCATGTCTAGTACTATCAAGGAGAAGAAGCAACAAACCAAGCTTTTCTGACAGAGGGTCAGAATGAGGGTGGAAAATGATCATGTTTAAATAATATTACAGTTTTCTGTACAAAAAAACCTTTACTAATATAAAAAATTAACATCAGGGAACATATTAAAAAGGCATTTCTTGACCCCTTTAATGCAAGTCAGAAGAGACCATACCAGCTGTTGTTTATGGAGCCTTGTATTTGAGACGAGACAAAGTATTTTACCCCCTAAAAATGATAAATGATAAAATGAATTTTAAGGAGGGGAAGGCACTTGCTGAGCCCTGTGAGAGGTGGGCAGAGTTGTGGCCCCCACAGCATTCGAGCGGGGGAGTCCTCACTGCACATCAAACGGAGGAGCCCACAATACAAATAAGCATGAGTTAGCGCACACTGAAAGAAAAAAATGAGAAAGCGTCAACAATATGTTTTTTTGAGCCTGGAATGTGTTCTGCTTTAATTATGATTAGCTGAGAGATTTATGACAAAGTTCACTTGCAGAGGCAGCCTCATGCATGGAACAGTTCCGGAGTAGGAGAGATTGAAATGGTAGAAGGGAGGGGAATAAAGTGAAGAGGGGAATGGCTCTGGAGCGGGGTTCTCCAGCAGAGGCAGCCTCACATGGAAATCTGCTCTATTGGCCCATGGATAGGAAGGAGTAGAGGGATGTATGTTGGCAGAGAGAATAGGTTGCATGGTAAAACTAAGGTGTCTGGAACATACAGTATGTGAGGCAATGTCAAATACATGCTTGCATGGACATTTGTGATAAGAACGTGCTGAATTCTCAGGTGCGGGACCGCAAAGCGTTCAATGGGAGAGCATGTGATTCTTGTGAGAATGTTTATGCTGAATTTACTGAGCTTGCTCGAAGCTGCGATTGGCTAGATTTGCAGGCGTGGGCCTGCATTAATGGGATAAATCCTTGAACGCAGACTCACGTGGCGTTTAACAGCTTATGGTGAACTGTTTAGGTAAGACCTGAAACAGCCTGATTGTTGTCATTTGATAGATGGGTGATTGTTAATTTGATATAATATGGGTAATGGAGCAATGGAGGCTGAGACGCATGGTCTGAAAGACGTCCCATGGCATGTGAACAGTTGCAGTGCTTGGACAGCACATTTGAGCTGTTTGCCGTGTAGTGGGAGTTTGTTATACTGCCCTAAAGACGCCACTGTCACAATTCACTGTTGTCTGTCCTGTGTTTCTCCCCTGTCATCTGTTCCTGGCATACACTTCCCATAATTCCCTGCTCGGATCACCACCAGCTGTTCCCGATTGTTCCTCACCTGTGTTTTATTTTCTCATTAGTATTTGTGTACATTATGCCCTGATTTCTGTTCAGTCTTTGTCAGTTGTTGAATGTATTCCTGTCTTGTTCTAAGCTCTGCTCTCGGTTCCCTGTGTTTAAACACAGGCCAGACAACAGTGAATCGTGACAGCCACGGTTGCAGCACTTGGCCAGCGTATTTGTGATGTTTGCAGTGTAGTGGGAGGTTTAGTCGCACGGCCGAAGGACGCCACAGTTGCAGAAAGTTTGTGCGGCTTAGAGATGTGTTGAGCCAATATAAAATATGGTAATGTGGTAAAAGTTGCATCTGCGGATGCCTGAATGTTATTGTTTGCTAGATTGTCGAGAACATAAGAGAAACAATGTCAGGAAACATGCTTGTGTGTGCATACAAACGGCATCCTTAAAAGTTGGTTTGTCATTAAATTAGAAGGCACCTGCAACTGCCCAGATGTATACCGAAGTCTCTTGTTTATTAACTTAAACATATGGTTTGGAGCTTGTAGATTGTTTTCCAACATAATGCAAGTCATTTCATAGCTTTGTATTATTGGCATGGGGTGACTCGTATCGTTTTGATGAGGATGTATGAAATCGTAAGAGTTTGTGCCTGAGAGTTGGATTGAATAGATAATATAAGAGCACTGTTTGCGGATAGTGTGGTGGATAAAACGACTCGTTAATATTGATGACTTGTAATAAATGAATCAATCAATCATTCGGCATCAATTTAATCTGTTACTTTAAACTTGGATGGAGTGTAAAATTATGACGGATTGTTGAACACTTTTAAAACCATGCAGCAATTAAGTTATGGTCAAACTTGTAAATAAAAATGTGTAATCCAATAATTCTGGCAAAAGTAGAGAAGACTGTCTTTAAAATAATATAATAGACTGATTTTACCTGCGTGAAACATTTGTCCTGACAGGAGGGGGGAAAGTCATGTTATAGTGTAGAGATGAGTGGAAGTTGTAGCAGCACTTGCTTCATGTTATCGGGGCTGCACGGCAAGGCGAGCTTGAATGTGGAGAGGCGAGACAAGTTTGCGGAATGATTATGAAAGAGTTGGGACAAGGCGTGTGATCTGCCTTGTGCAGAGCCTAATTAAGCTTGTGTCTTTTCAGACAGAGGCTGTGTATAACTGCAGTGTGCTGTGGAATTGTCAGAGCGAGTGCTGTGCTACTGCAAAAACACGTTAAAATGTCTGCGTTGGTTTAAAAAGAAGTTGTATTTAGACAATTGGTCGATTGGAGTTCGCTCTTGCGAACCCTCCAAAGGATACTTTGAAAGGAGAACAATCGTGATATTCTTGTTAGAAGACAACGAACGCAATCGCTGAATGGATCATGCCCTAAACGAGCTGCGCGGCGAGTTGATGAGGCTGACAGGAATAAGCTGTGCGGAAGAAACAGATTGAATCGCTGGGGATAGTTTGAATGATGATTGAATTAAATAGTTAATATTTTGTTTCCCTCTCGTTATAATGAAGCTGGGATAGAACTCGAGCGGCATGAGCCGGAGCAGCGCCCATTCATGGAGACATGTTTATGTGATGGAACGCTCCGGGTGGAAAGTTAAGATAAGAGAACATACGAGCCATCCCAGAGAGCTGTTTGGCATGTATACAGTGCTGAAGCAGCCAGTTTACCAAAGCAACTTCACAATATAAATTGCTTCGGCGAATGGACCATAGAAAGAAAGATATAGTAAAAATATAACACAAAGTGGTGGCAATCAATACTGCAAAAAAACAGTATGTCTTTTGCAGCTTCTTTTGAATAACGAGATTGTTTGGGTGGAAGAGCTGTTCTGGTGAAGGTGAATGCTTTGAAGTGAAGTTGCATCTGAGTCACTGCATGGGTCTATTCATGGGCAATGAGCAGGCCGAATGCCGGAAGACTCAACGCCTTGTAGAGGTAAGTGGCTGTTTATATATGCTTTATCTAGCGATGTGATTGGTCAAATTAAATGACCTTGCTCCTCCCAAACCTTGTTTATAAAACTCCATATAGTGTATTTGTATATAAATCCATTCCATTATTTTGTTTTTAATTTTAATCCAGTATCACAAAATGACTATACCATGGAATTCATTGGGTAACAGGTATTGGAGCCTCTGGTCTCATTAGCTTTATATTGTTATCTAGTTTGATTTGTACTTAGAGAAAGAACCATCAAAACAACAGGTTTTTGGTGTAGGCCTATAAAGACATACATATTGCTACCACAATTTGATACCATGAAATATGCATATGTACCTGAATGTTACTGATTACTGTCCCATTTTTTTTTTTAAGTAATATCAGAGCTCCATCACCATGGTAGCAACATAACCATGCTCTTCAGTGTCTCCATATCCATCACTATCACACTCTCTGTCTCTCATGAATTATTTTAGTTCTGCTGGGACACTCATGAAAGCTGTAACAAATCAGATAATGAAAAAGTATTTAATTCCCCATATAATCTATTTATGGAATTAACTCTCAGAGACTAATTCATGTTGTTAAATGTCATGCTGCTCTTAAGCATCTGACGTTTATCTTTACGTCTCTGCTTATAAGTGTTAGATGCAAGGCTGGATGTTGAAAATGCTTTTTTATTGTAAAAGATGTACTTGTTGTTTTTTCCTATTTAACTGCCTAAATCTGATTATTTCCATTTTAGGCAGTTAGGTCAAAAAACAAGTAGGCCTACATCTTTGAAAATTATAATATATATATTTTGTTAACACTTTTTCATTTTAGGTTGCCTTTAAATCATACTATTGTCTGATTTATTATTTTCACATTTGACGTTTTTAATTTATTCTCGCGAGGAGCACAGTAGCGTAATGTTGAGGAGTTTGTGAACATAGAAAGGACTTTGGCATGAGAACTTATTGCAATGATATATTTATGTTTGTTTTATTTCTGAAATTTGAATCTTTGGCTAAATTGTTTAGTGTGCCTCCTCTACACTAGATGGCGGCATGACGTCATTCACAAGCAGCGCGTCCCATGAGTAGACAAGAAGGATTTAACAGTGCTGCAGTCTTAGCGGTATGTTCAGCTCTTATTAAACAAACTTTAATTCTTTTAAACTTATCAGCAAGCATGCATCGATAGAAAGCACTTAACGGCACCTTAATAATCCATGAATTTGTATTTTGTAGTATAAATGTTAGGCATATGTTGACGAGGGGTATTTCTCATGCACATGAGAGGGGAACGTATATTTCTGGGCCATAGTTTTTGGTCAAAGCAGTGATCACAAATGAATTGATGTAATTATATATAATGTATAATTAAGCAGTGGGTAGACATTGATATTTTCCACTTCACTGGCATGCAACGAGACTAGGCCTTCCTGCGTACATGCTAAAGGCCTTAATTTTGTGATTGTGTTTCAAAACTTTGTTAGCTGTCTATCTAGACAGAATTTTGCGGCATAAGATATCTATGTAGAAGAAGGACGTTCGAACGCACCTATGATGCCCAAAAAGGTTCGATTCTTACTTTTCAGCGCGCCTTATGATGACCAAAAATGTTTATTCATACGCAGCTACCGTTTGATACCCTAAAATAATTTTGATTCGAACGCGTCTTTGATGCCATATTTTGTTCTATACGAATGCGCGCCTTTCATGCTTAAAAATGTTTTATTCATATTTTCGGTTGCGCCTATGATAACGGAAATGTTCGATTTAAACTTTTGCATACGCATATTATTCCCTGCAATGTTTTATTTGAACGTTCGTATGCACCCATGGTCAGTGGCGTAGCTAGAAAATGATTTTGGGTGGGCCCAAAAAAATGGGTGGGCAAATACAATTTTCGTCGTCCTAATAAACAGTTGTTTGCTTTGCCTGTTTGCCGTGCTCGCGCTCACTTTTTAAAAAAAATTTTTTTTTTTTTAATTTTATTTTTTTATGAAACGTCAAATATACAAAACAATTCTGACTTTTTACACAAACAGTCCAAATACAGACTAAACTAAAACAAATAAATACAATGAAAGAAATAGAAAGGGCTTCACAAACGTATATCAAATTAATTTAACAATGACCGTTTTTATGGCTCTCTCTTACTTTTTGAAAGTTTTAAAGACTCAAAATAAACGTCAATGGCTGTTTGGAAATGAGCAAAATTGGGGTTTAGATCACGGCACTTACTATGATGAATATGTTTTTTTCCTATTAATAAAATCAAATCAATAATATTTTTAAATGTCATATTTATTTAAGTACATTTTTGAGATATTGAGGACTAAATACGTTTTCAAACTCAGAAATTGTGACCTCTCATGCCAAAAAGGAAGTTCAAGAGGGACAATCAAAAAATAAATGGACAATAGTTTGTTTTTCAGAATTACAAAAAGAACAATTGTAATCTATATCCAGATGAAAACGGTCTAGTGTTTCTTTAACATAATCTATACTGCAAACAATTTAAAAACATTAACGATTAAAAATTCGCCACATATTTTCCCACACAATTGAGGGTAACATATTTGCTTGCACAGTCACTTACTGACAGCCAACTGCTGTGCCAATGTCGTTTCTAGAGGACTTGATTGACAGCGATGCAGCCAATTAGGTCACATTGCCATTTGTTCGTTAAATAATTAATTTTTTTCTCAGTTTTGCAAATTTTTTACAATATGTTTGAAAAGACTTTCAAAAATCTGAATGTACTTTTTTTTTTTTTTTACATTATGAAAATAAATATTTGTTGTCAGAGAATAATATATAATATTATAGGAGGGTCTGGGTCCAGCCCACCCATGACCACGTTCTTCCCTATGATAAGCAAAAATGTTTGATTCAAATGCATCGATGCTGTGAATTATTCATTCTAACATGTCTTTCATGCACATAAATATTAATTAATAAGCTTGAATGGACCTATGTTGCCAAAAATGTTCGATTTAAACTTTTGAATGCATCTTTGATAAATTAAAGTGTCTGAACACCTAATATGCCCATTAAAGTAGGCATCTTAATAGGTTTTGTGACAGCTGATATGTAGTGCATCATCAGCCATCTGTCCTCAATTTTGTTATATTAACCTCCTTTTCTGTGTTTTATTTTTAGATCACTTCTGAAAAATGTCTGAACAACGAGCCTTAAAGAATCCCTATGCCGATTATACAGGACCTGGATGTACACAAGACATGTTTGACATGCAGGGCAATGTGAGTAGTAGTATCTGCCACCCCCACTTAACAATATACCAAAATGCTTTTGCTTTCACTTTTTTTTACATCTGTGTTCTCATATTTTTTTAATCTCATTCTCTACTCTATGCAGATGACCCATCAATTTGCCAGTCATGTAAGCAGAAAGATAGGTGAGCTTCTGGCCATCATGGAGAATGGACTAAAGAATGCCGATCCCAGGGACTGTACATGCTACACTGGCTGGGCAGGTGTGATTGAACTCATATATTTATGAAACATCATTATTAATGCTTTTCTAATTGTCAAAACAAACAAGCATTGATATCAGTCTATATGCATTTGTTTAAATCTGTGATGCATCTACAAAGAAATTATGGTAGATTTCCAACATGATAGCTGATAGCTATTGATATTTTGTGAGACTTTTAAGGTTGACTGTGATTTTTCAGCAGCTGTGCTAATTTGCGCAATGATAATGTGCCACGAGCCCGCAACGCCAGACCTGTATTTACATGTTTGTGAAGGAAGCTTAATATTAAGCGTGTTTATATACTGGGAGCTTTTGACATTTGAAGGGCTCTGGAAGCCCAGATAGCTGTAGTAATAACTGTCAAATAATTAAATACCTCAGAAAATTACTTGCATTATTTTTATTAAACATAGAAATAGATAATATAAACCTATTCATCAACACTACTGAATCATTACACCAGTGGATCTCAACTGGTTTTGCTTCAGGACCGGATTTTACCTTAAACATTGTTACAACCCAACACAGTGAAAAAACTTAACCTGTATTTAATGTAGCCAGGGTAAAGTTTTCTTTGATCTTGTGTAGTTTTGTTAATGGTTTTCAAGTATAAGTGTATATATCAAGTGCCATTATTTTTTTTATTATTGTTTTTGATGTCAACAACAAAAGTTGCAGGAAGTTTTCTCTTCCCCTATTTAAAAGTATATAAGCCCATTATATTTATTATCCTGTTTATTTCCTGATATCAAAAATAGTTACACAGGAGGAAAACTTTGTCCATAATTTGCCCATAAGTCTCTAAAGTCCAGAAATTAATGTCCTTTTATGTACTTGCCCTTAAATATAAAGTGCGATATCATATAATTTAAAACTAAAAATTTTGTCAAAATATCACAGTTAATGTTATCACAGATAAGGAAGAGGTGTAATTAAAAAAAAAAAAAAAAAAATACACTACCGTTCAAAAGTTTGGGGTCACCCAAACAATTTTGTGTTTTCCTGAAAAGTCACACTTATTCACCACCATACGTTGTGAAATGAATAGAAAATAGAGTCAAGACATTGACAAGGTTAGAAATAATGATTTGTATTTGAAATAAGATTTTTTTTACATCAAACTTTGCTTTCGTCAAAGAATCCTCCATTTGCAGCAATTACAGCATTGCAGACCTTTGGCATTCTAGCTGTTAATTTGTTGAGGTAATCTGGAGAAATTGCACCCCACGCTTCCAGAAGCAGCTCCCACAAGTTGGATTGGTTGGATGGGCACTTCTTGCGTACCATACGGTCAAGCTGCTCCCACAACAGCTCAATGGGGTTCAGATCTGGTGACTGCGCTGGCCACTCCATTACCGATAGAATACCAGCTGCCTGCTTCTGCTCTAAATTGTTCTTGCACAATTTGGAGGTGTGTTTAGGGTCATTGTCCTGTTGTAGGATGAAATTGGCTCCAATCAAGCGCTGTCCACTGGGTATGGCATGGCGTTGCAAAATGGAGTGATAGCCTTCCTTATTCAGAATCCCTTTTACCCTGTACAAATCTCCCACCTTACCAGCACCAAAGCAACCCCAGACCATTATATTACCTCCACCATGCTTAACAGATGGCGTCAGGCATTCTTCCAGCATCTTTTCATTTGTTCTGCGTCTCACAAACGTTCTTCTTTGTGATCCAAACACCTCAAACTTGGATTCATCTGTCCACAACACTTTTTTCCAGTCTTCCGCTGTCCAATGTCTGTGTTCTTTTGCCCATCTTAATCTTTTTCTTTTATTGGCCAGTCTCAGATATGGCTTTTTCTTTGCCACTCTGCCCTGAAGCCCAGAATCCCGCAGCCGCCTCTTCACTGTACATGTTGACACTGGTGTTTTGCGGGTACTATTTAATGAAGATGCCAGTTGGGGACCTGTGAGGCGTCTGTTTCTCAAACTAGAGACTCTAATGTACTTATCTTCTTGCTCAGTTGTGCAACGCGGCCTCCCACTTCTTTTTCTACTCTGGTTAGAGCCTGTTTGTGCTGTCCTCTGAAGGGAGTAGTACACACCGTTGTAGGAAATCTTCAATTTCTTAGCAATGTCTCGCATGGAATAGCCTTCATTTCTAAGGACAAGAATAGACTGTCGAGTTTCAGATGAAAGTTCTCTTTTTCTGGCCATTTTGAGCGTTTAATTGACCCCACAAATGTGATGCTCCAGAAACTCAATCTGCTCAAAGGAAGGTCAGTTTTGTAGCTTCTGTAACGACCTAAACTGTTTTCAGATGTGTGAACATGATTGCACAAGGGTTTTCTAATCATCAATTAGCCTTCTGAGCCAATGAGCAAACACATTGTACCATTAGAACACTGGAGTGATAGTTGCTGGAAATGGGCCTCTATACACCTATGTACATATTGCACCAAAAACCAGACATTTGCAGCTAGAATAGTCATTTACCACATTAGCAATGTATAGAGTGTATTTCTTCAAAGTTAAGACTAGTTTAAAGTTGTCTTCATTGAAAAGTACAGTGCTTTTCCTTCAAAAATAAGGACATTTCAATGTGACCCCAAACTTTTGAACGGTTGTGTGTGTATATATATATATATATATATATATATATATATATATATATATAATATATATATTACACAGTATTGCTCTTTTCCACAAGGCTTTTAGCATAAACTTCCTCTAGAGCTCTTTAAACTAGAAAATTCTCACTAGAATTCAAATGGGCTGCATTTGTTTTGTGGTCTGCCCCGCATTATCGAGATAGGTCCATGCGCCGGATGTGTGCACTCCAGAGATGTAGAGCAAATTATTGGCGCGAATGGTTCCGTGATGGCTCATGGCAAACTTGCGCAAAAAACAGACTTTAATCACTCAGTAAAAATATTACGTTGCAGATGAGAAGCATATTTAGGGTGTGTAAAGTGTAGAACTCAAAATTATCATTAAATTTGCTTAGAACATTTTTCAATGGAGGGAGAATCATGGCATTGTTCTTTCCCTGCTGTCCGTGACCCTCTCCAAACCAGTTGGGTAAGTTACTCTAAAAAAAGTAATTAATTACTAACTACTAATTACATCTTTTACAGTGTATAGTGAACATATTACTGTACTAATTACTCTTTCTGAAAAGTAATTGCATTACTTATTACTTTCTAAAACCCTTATCAACCTCGACCAGATGAACAATAGACATGAAATTGTTCTTTTAATTCTTTCAAATAAATAATATAAAATCAAATAAATTATTCATGAGCTGGCCAAAAAATTTAAGAGGTCTGCATTAAATTTGAAAACATGCATATTAACATTAGATGTTTAATTTTGACTTTAAATTCACTATTATTTTATATAGAATTGTTCTATAGTTTATACAGTATTTAACACAATTTCATCAGAAGTAACTGTAATTAAATTCTTGAAAAATTAAGAGTAATCCCTTTACTTTTTTCAATTAAAAATTTATGTAATTAATTACATAGTATTGTATTACACCCAACACTGCTCCGAACAGACCTAGCAAGTGTTGCATTACGTCAAGAATATGAATGAACCATCAATATTCTGTGCCTCTTCTGAATGCATATAGGCTGTGGAATCACTGTACTTTTGTAACCTGGCCTAGAATAAGTATATGCTTTGAATGATTCATTTTTTTTATCTTATAATAGATCAGATAATTTATTATTTATATTATCTTGAAATATCAATATCCTCCTTCTCATTCTCATCCAATTGCAGGAATTTCCCTTCTATATCTGCATCTCCACAGTGTGTTTGGAGACCCCTCTTACCTGCAGAGGGCTCTGGACTATGTCAGTCTCAGTCTGAGGAGTTTAACCCAGCGCTGGGTGACCTTCCTGTGTGGAGATGCTGGGCCGCTGGCTATAGCTGCAGTGGTCTATCATCGCCTCCAGAAACCTCATGAGGCTGAGGAGTGTGTGAACAGGTCTGGAGTTGTTTGACCTTTCTCTACCCCCATCTACGTTAAAAAATACATTTAAAATGCAATTCATATAGACAATGACTTGAATACACTTCTTCTATGATTAAAATGCTTTCTATTTTTTAATGAAAACTCTTTTTGATATTTTTGCGGGATTTAAATTAAGGATGTTCATGAGTTTTCGATTAATCGAGTGCTCATTCAAAGATTGTCATTATTTTAATGGATTTGCCAATGGATTGCCTTTCATTAAAAATATACTAAGATTCCAAGATGAGGGTGAATTGTGAAAGAAAGGGGCAGCATTTCTTTCTCCATCCTGTTTCTCTTTTTCAGTTCTGACAGATTTTTTTCACAAGGGGATCTAATTGTCAACTATTTGCTAATGTTTCCAGGCTGCTGCAGTTTCACCAGTGTGTAGTGCAGGGGAATGGCAGACTTCCTGATGAGCTGCTGTATGGCAGAGTGGGGTATCTTTATTCACTCATCTTCATCAATCGGCAATTTCAACAGGAGATTATCCCCATTCAATATATTCAACAGGTCAGTCACCATTGATTTGGCATCAAACTTGTACAAAAGAGCATAACCTAATTATTGAAGAAAGGATTCAGGGTAATACAAATTGGTCTTATGTATGGATTGAACTTAAAAGACAACATGAAATCAAAACCGAACCAATTTATATTTACTTAACTTAAAATGAGGAACATAGCAAGCAATCT
Organism: Moxostoma hubbsi; assembly: GCA_032164185.1. Taxonomy (NCBI): domain Eukaryota; kingdom Metazoa; phylum Chordata; class Actinopteri; order Cypriniformes; family Catostomidae; genus Moxostoma; species Moxostoma hubbsi. The sequence goes on from JAVLUX010000012.1 coordinate 34,904,732, forward strand.
GTCATACAAAAGTCAACAAAATTTGCTATATTGTACAAGTCCTCAGAGTAGCTGGAGTAGTATAGAAGCCAGTGCAGAAGACCGAGATAAAAAAGGAATGTTTTTGTTTGTTTTATTATAAAATAAGTGCAATTAACAATTTATATTATTAATGTTCCTGTTTTTATTTATAATTTTGTTTTTCATAGTTTTTGAACAAAACATAATTTCTTTTTCAATGCCTAAAAATGTGTAAATGGCCAAACATCATCCTATCAGCAAGCTTCTTCGAATACGAATGGCTTACTTATAGTTGTGTCTGGCTGTATTTTAATTTGGGATAGGAGAAAATATTGCACACTTGCAAAAGCCAATTCATGTTGTCTTTTATTCATTGGATTCTTCATTTGACATAAAGGGTTAGTTCACCTTAAAATCAAACTTTTTTTCATGATTTTCTTACATTTAAGCCATCCAAGATGTGTATGACTTTCCTTCTTCAGGAGAACTATATTGAAGATTGAAGAGAATAGAAGCCCATTTCAGCTCTGTTTGTCCATACAATGCAAGTAAACGTGTGCCATCGGGCTGCTGGCTGTTTGACGGTCCAGAAAGCATATTTAGGTAGCATGAAAGTGATCCACACAACTCCAGTCGATCAATCTAAACCAAATCGATATGTTTTTGTAAAAATTATATCGCTAATAAAAAAACATCTTTAAAATCGCTTCCTGCCTGCAGTCGACGCATCATGTTACCGTCACGTGACGTATGAGCAATGGCACGTTCACACGAGAAGTCTGAAACTAGCGATTTGTTAACAGGAGAGTTAGTTCATTTCAAGCAGAAATTCAGCGCTGGCAGGAAGCAACGATTTAAAGTTAAATTATTTAATTATTAATTTGATTCTTACACAAACCAATCGATTTGCTTGGAGTCATTTTGATTACTTTTATGTTGCCAAAATATGCCTTCTGGACCGTCAAACAGCCAACAACCTGATGGCACACATTTACTTGTGTGGACAAACAGAGGTGAAATGGGCGTAATTAAAATCTTAATTTTGGTTCTGCTGAAGAAGTAAAGTCATGCACATCTGGGATGGCTTAAAGGTAAGTACATCATGAGATAATTTTCATTTTTGGCTGAACTAACCCTTTAAAGGGATAGTACACCCAAACTAAAAATGCTCTCGTCATTTACTTACCCTCATGCCATCCCAGATGTGTATGACTTTCTTTCTTCTGCTGAACACAAACAAAGATTTTTAGAAGAATATCTCAGCTCTGTAGGTCCATTCAATGCAAGTGATTGGTGACCAAAGTTTTGAAGCTCCAAAAAGCACATAACGGCAGCATAAAAGTAATCCTCACGACTCCGGTGGATTAATACATGTCCTCTGAAGCGATCCAATTGGTTTTGGGTGAGAACAGACCAAAATGTAACTCCTTTTTCACTTTACATCATGATTTTCAACCCTTTAACAAATCTGCGTGTTTATTTCAGGTCTGTGATGCTGTGCTGTTGTCTGGACAAACTCTGTCTCAGAAAAACAGGATTCAGGAACAAACCCCCCTAATGTACGAGTGGTATCAGGAGGAGTATGTGGGTGCCGCCCATGGACTGTCTGGGATCTACTACTACCTCATGCAGGTGAACACATTCATTGTACTTTATGAAAAGTTTCTCTCTATGACTGCCATTCAGAATTTTTTTTTTTCTCCTTGGAACTCCAATAAGCATATGAGACAGTGTCAGAAATGAAAGTTTACAGTACATGAATGGGCAATATTTGCACCTGGATTTCATGTGTTCATATGTTTTTTTTAACTATTTAAAACGAGGTGTGTCTCATCTGTTTTTGTCAAATGTGTCAGTTTAATTAATCTTTTTTTTTTTTTTTTTTAAAGAATAGTTCACCCAAAAATGAAAATTTTCTCATCATTTACTCTCCTGCCATCCCAGATGTGTATTACTTTCTTTTTTTGTTATTTGTTTCCGTGCTGGACACCCTGAACTCAGCAAAAACACATCGAATGCGCTCTAAACCTATTTATCTACACAATCGTTTGCAAAATAGGCTTTTATGAAGCAACGTAAAATAAAAAAACGTCCGTTGGACTTGCAAAATTGCACACACAAATTGATGGATGCACAAACACTTTCTGTCAGTAAATATGACTGAATCCATATGATCTAATAAGGTTATTTTCTGCAGATTATAAATTTGTGTTCTGTTCTGTGTACATTAATTACCATTTAAATGTAAATACGATCTTCTCATGTAAATTGGATTTCATGATGATTAAGTTTGTAATAGTTTGCACTGCCCCACTTCTGCTAAATATTTAATCGTTTATGATTTAGAGAATGTTATTTACTGTATAAAGCCGCAGCTCTGTAAGCTGTCAGTCAAAGCTCAACATGACCCATTAAAACCACACAGCTGCGCGTCTTGCGCCCCACAGACATGATATAAAACTTTGACTTACCTGTAGGAGAAATTAGTGGAAACTTGCATCTCTCATGACGTGATTACTGTTAATATTGTATTTCGTGTTGCATGTACAGTAAGTAATATTTAAAAAACTAAACAAACAAATAAAAAGGCTTTTTAATCTCCATAAAATGTTTAACCGTGAATGGAACTCATCCTCAATAAACAAGATTTGGTAAGCAGACATTGTTTCTGAGAAGATTAAATATTTTATTTCCATGGCCATCTCCATATTTGAGTTGTAAACTGAAATGTTGAGGTCGTGTTGAACGAGTTAAAGAAAGAGTTAATTTAGCATTTTGAAGAAAAGAAAAAAGGTGGGCACTTCTGAAGTAGCCAAACTCTGTCATCTTGAATTATATAAATGTTTTTATTATAGATCTGCTTTGGGTGTATGTTGGTTCTAGATATTGTTTGCGAAATTGTTTTGTTGTCATTCAGTCGTAGAGTGCATAAAAATGTAGGCTATTAAATGCATTTTAGACAAACGTGACTTCACCTCAACAACTTTATGCATCTGAGTTATGAAGTAATTTTCAGATTACTAGATTAATTTTAAGAATATTTGTTAGATTACTCTAACAAAATAATCGACAGTGACAGCCCTACATGTAAATAAATAAAAAACCTTGTTACTCTCTGCTCTAAAATATTTAATCACCTAAACATTCAGTGGAGGATGTTTTTTTTTAGGTAATTGGCTGAAATGTTTCACAAATGTATCAGAATATTTTTTTTTTAACAAATTGCTCAATTTCTTTTCATGTATTTTATTTATTTAGGCATTTATACAATTCTGACAGTTCATTCAATCCAGCTATATCTTTTAAAAATAATAATAAAATAAATCTATTGTCTCTATTTATCTGTCTCATTTTAGCCTGGTTTTGTTGCTGGAGAGGACAGGCTTTCCTCTCTGGTCAAACCCAGCGTGAAGTACATGTGCCAGCTGAAGTTTCCATCAGGGAATTATCCTCCATATGTGGGGGATTCTCGAGATCTTCTGGTGCACTGGTGTCACGGCTCTCCAGGAATTATCTACATGTTGATACAGGCTTTCAAGGTATAAAACTCCATGCCAGTGGTTTTTAACATTTTAGTCACCTGTGCATTTGGAGTTTTACATATTAATATTTTCACGCACACCCAAAAAAGTACAAAATTAGAAATGGATTTACACTTCAAAATGAAGAATTAATTAATTGTATATTTATGTTTTCAAGGCCTGGACAATCATTATTCTTTAGCTGTCAGTATTGCAGTGACACACAACAGCAGTTTTTATAACACCTTTATAATATTGTTCACATTAGCATGCACAATCTATATTAACACAAAAACAGTCCCACTTTATATTCAGTGTCTTTACTATGTTATAACATTAAAAATCCATACATTACAATGTTCTTATTGTGTAACTTCATGTTGTTCTGCAAAATTTTCTCAAGATTCACATTTGCTGCTACTGCAGTTGATGTACGCATAGGTTTAGGTAAAAAGGCACAAGAAAACAACGGCATAGACAATGTAGTGTACACACAAATGAATAATCTCAGCACATACTGTATTCACATTAATCTCAATATACAGTGCACATGTTGAAGGCTTACAAAGTGAAATTATTAGATTATATATTGTAGTTCATATTCAAATAGCTAAAAAGATTATACTTCTGAATAATTTTTGGGTGGTTGCATTTTTTGTCTACTGTAAGATGTATGGATGGAAGTAAATTACAGTAAAATTGTTTGGGACTAGTATAGAAGGACTGCATCAGCTATTTTTCTCTCCAGGTGTTTGGTATAAAGCAGTATTTGGAGGATGCGCTGCAGTGTGGGGAAGTGATCTGGCAGAGGGGTCTTCTGAAAAAGGGCTATGGGCTTTGCCATGGAGCTGCTGGAAATGGGTATGGTTTCCTGGCCCTTTACAAAATCACGCAAGATCCCAAACACCTCTACAGAGCCTGTGTGGTGAGTCTGGCTCATCTGAAACTGGGATTATACTTCTGTTAAATTAAAGGGGTCATATGATGAAAAAAAAAAATGTTTTCCCTTGAGCTTTTCCTTAAGCTTTTGTTATAAAAGTTTGATAAATATACTCAAACTTTCACCACTTAAAGCTCCATTCCTAATGCAAAAAGACTTGGACTAGATAAGCGAGTACCAACTCAATTGGAACGATAACAAAGTCTTAAAGGGACAGTTCACCCAAAAATGTTCTCTCCCTCATGATATTCCCGGTGTGTATGACTTTCTTTCTTCACCAGAAAACATTTGAAGAAAAATAGAGAAATATCTTTGCTCAGTAGGTCCTATAAATGCAAGTGATTGACGATTTATCTTTTAAAGCTCCAAAAATCACAGACAGTCAGCATAATGTCATCTATACAAAACCAGCTATTAAATGAATGTCTTCTAAAGCAATACAATCACTTTTGGTGCGAAAAATATAATTATTTAATACTTTTTAACTATAAACCAACGCTTCACGAGAATGTGAGTCCAAGCAGTCTCTCGTGTGACGTATTTGCACTGTCATGGATACAGATGTTATCTCACGTTTGCCACTCAGTTGAGACATCAAGGATGAGCACATCAATGTACCATTGTGAGTAAAGAAACAGATAAATACAGATCTAAACTTAAATCAGCAAAGCTACTGTACAGCGTTCCTCCTTATCACTTTTAAACAGCACTGATCTTCCGGGCTGTGACATATGTGCCTCATTTCTCACGTGTTTCAAATGCAAATGCAATTACGTCACGCACGTACCACTCTTAATCTGAAGCATGATTTAGAGTTTTAAAAAAAAAAGTACTAAAATATTTTTTGCACCAAAAGCGATCGTGTCATACAAGACATTAGTTTAACAGGTGGTGTCGTATGGATGACATTTATGCTGACTGTGATTTTTGGACCTTCAAAAGAGAAATACCCATTCACTTGATTTTTAAGGACCTACTGAGCTAAGATATTTTTCTCTTTTTCTTCAAATATGTTCTGGTGAAGAAAGAAAGTCATACACAGATGGGATATCACGAGAATGGGTAAAGAATTTAATTTGTTTGTGTGAACTACTTTTAAAGCAATAGTTCACCCAAACATGAAAATGTTCTTATCATTTACTCACCCTCATGCCATCCCAGACGTGTATGTCTGTCTTTCTTATGCATAACACAAATTAAGATTTTTACAAGACTGTCTTAGGTAGATACAATGCAAGTGAATGGTGACCAAATCTTAGAAGCTTCAAAAAGCACATTATAGCTGCATAAAATGAATCAAAAAGGCTTCAGTGGTTAAATCCATGTCTTATGAAGCAGTCCAATTGGTTTTGGGTGAGAACAGACCAAAATGTAACTCCTTTTTCACTTTACATCTAGCGCACTGAGCATGCATCAAGCAGTAGGAAGTGTAATCGTGCATGAGATCAATATTGTGCATGAGATCAATATCATGCCTGGATACTGCATGTACAGTGAAAAAGGAGTTACATTTTGGTCTGTTCTCACCCAAAACCGATTGGATCGCTTCAGAAGCATTAGCCACATTTGAGCTTATATTAATGATTGTTTCATGGCTGTCACTATGGTAGGGCGTTGTCAGATGTGGTTTAATATTAAGTAATTTGTATTTTGAAATGTATTTCTATGACACAAAGTCCCTGGCTCCTTATGTAAAGTTTTATGAAGCAACACTTTTAATCTTCTTGTGTGAAGTCTGTCCAGTATTGAAATGACACATTGTCGTCGGGTTTATTTATGCATATTTCGTGGAACTGCTGAAAGCTGCTATAAATCATTTTGCTGTCAGGAGAGATGCTGTCATTTTCTGCTATGTTTACTGAGGCATGATGGGATTTGATATCTTCTCATATGTAGTTTGCAGACTGGTGCATGAATTATGGAAAACATGGCTGCCGGACTCCAGATACTCCGTTCTCTCTGTTTGAAGGTAGAGTAATACAAACTTCAGTTATACATTGATATTTTTGTATATTGTCCAAATAGGTCTTTTTAAAAATATAAAGAGGTAGGAATTGTTTTTCATTTGTTTGTAAAAATCTAAATTTGTACGGCCTAAAACATACACACAAATATTAACTACTTTTTTTTTTGCCTTTTGTTGATATACCTTAAAATTAGCTTTGAATATATATATAATATATATATATATATATATATATATATATATATACACACACACCTACCTACCTATCTATCTCAAGGCATTTTTTTCTCACAGTTTTTCACTAAACTTATATGTTGATTAATGATCATTATGATTAATATGCAATTAATATAACAATTAATACTAATAAACAGCTAAATTTACCTAAATAAATTTTACTTACATGCAAGGACTTGTGATCATTTCTGAGTGAGGCAAATGAGTCATAGAATTAATTTTCTAACCACTTTAAAAATAATGTAATTGCCCCAGTAAATATTATTCTATAAAAATCTTTTTTTCTTTATTTTTTTAAGCATCTGAGATAGTAAAAAAAACAATGGCTCTGAAAATTATATCCAGGGGCAAATATTGCCCCATAATATAAAAGTACATTTCTTACACTGGTCTCAACACTCTCATAATTGCAAGTTGCAAAAAAGATTGATTGTGAAATCTTAAGAAAAATAAAATGCTTTCAAATAATTATATTCACAATAAATAAAGATATTCACAATTTTACATTGTCAACAAAATCATTGCAAATATTTTGTAATTATTCAGTATATATTATCTAGCCATACAACACACCACAAAAGTTATATTTATTACATAGGGGAAATTAATTGTGGTTTGAATTACAAGTTGCAGTACTAATGTATTACCTCGTGGTTTATCATATTTTCTAATGAAGGCATGGCAGGCACTATTTATTTCCTGGCTGATCTGCTCCAACCAGCTAGAGCGAAGTTCCCTGCATTTGAAGTGTAAAGGTAAATATGCCTCTTTTATGAATGTTTGGAAATTCATAATTTAATTGTCCAAATAAACTATTACTTTTAAATACATAATTCCAGACTGTTCCAGACGGCTGAGGTTCTTCGCTTGAGCTTCATAGAGCTGTAAGAACGCATCCTCTGACAGTGGGATAGAACTGTCACTGCATGTATGTCTGCATATCTCAAGTCTGCCAAATTCTCTCAAAGTCGTATGAGAGTTGCTTTACATGTGGGAAACATGACACCAGAGAGATGCTGTTTACTCTAATCTAATTAAAGGTGAATGGGACTGTATTTTCGAGACTATAAAGGATAAATGCATATGACTATAAAGGCATATGCTTACCAGATTACACTGATTTACTTTGTGAAATATTTCTAAATGTTACTAGGGCAGTTTTCACTGACTCATTATTTTGATGTATTTGTTAGAATGTATTCTGACATGATTTCAACACAGCAATGTTAAGTTTTCCATCCCTGTAAATTTAAGTAAAAGTGATTACATACACAGAGTCGACTTCTTTAACGTTACACTCAAAAGACACTTTTGACAGTTTTCAAATGCTTTCAGTAAGATTTATGTCCTTGGTATATGCATTAGTACAAAACATATATATATATATATATATATATATAAAACATGTTTTTTTCCTTTTTAATCTCTTGATAATACTGGTAGTGATATCAGAGTATGTAGCATATAACGGAGCTAAAGGCACACCTTCCTTAAGGAAAATTAACTTTTTTTCTGGCAAACAAAGTGTATCAACATTCAAGAAATACATTTATTTTTATTCTATATTGATGAAGCAGCATAATTTACATGAGAAGAAAAACAGAAGGTTGTTATGAATAAAATTATTTTTTTGTTTTTATTTTTACACCTGGGGTAAATGGTCCCCTCACTTGGAATAAAAGGCCCACATTGGTTATATATTATTGTAGTGTGCAATTTGTCAACTTGTGCAAATAATTTTAAGAAAGCAAAATATGATTTATTTATTTTTTTTAATTAAGATATACTTATTCAAAATAACCACAGGAGAAAAGGGTGCATACTTGTTAATTTCAAACATATATTGATAGTTCATCTCATGTATTCTATAAACGAATGAATCTCCTTAGTTATTGGGGGGTATTTTTCTTACCCCAAATATCCTTTCACTTATTGGATAGCAATTCAATTTATATATATATATATATATATCACCTTAAACCAAATTGAAAATGACAAATATAAGTATTTTGTTGCAAAATAAGTGTGATAATTTCCAGGATAATCATTAGCTACATACATTTACAACATTTAAAATATTAAATATTAGATCAAATTGCCTTAAAATCATACTTTAGACATTACACACAATGATCTCATGGAACAGGAAAATGTTGTAGTTTATAGTGACAAACTGGTGTTTACAAAATGTTTTGTTGCTTTACATTTTTTTTGGGAGAAATTAAAAGAGTCCTTTAGCCCTGTTGTACCTTACTGCAAAACAAACATACTGTATGTTAGATGGTAGAATTTGTTTCCATTTTCATTTGCAAAAAAAACTAACATAAAAGTCATAATTTGTTCATTTTCATCTACACACCAATAAAAAAAATGAGGAAAATATGTTTTTCTGGCAGTGGTCTGTTCACATTCACTTTTGTCTTGTCCAAAAGTACATGCGTAAGCATTAACAATAGGGTTGCAAATTATAAAGTGTTGGTAACCATTTTTTTCTCCACTAGATAGAGCTGTGGAATTCTGCCATGCCTTTGAGAACTTATGCCTAGTTTTAATACCAAAGTAAATGAAACCAAGAATTTTACTTGCTATTTAGATTATTATAGTATGTGGATAATATTGTATAGATTGCTCCTTGCTAGCGCATCCATCCAAACAAAATATAATCACAAGTAATGGTTGCAAGTTGTGACCAATCCCTTGGCAAAACCTTAAGATAAAACAGAACATTTTTCAATTATCCACAGGTATAGAGTTTTTGGAAACATCTGCATATCATTGTAAATTTATAAAGATGTTTGGTTTATAGTAGGAAATGGTAATCAGTCAGCATAATGCTGTCATCAATATAATGTGCCAAATTATGCTTTTCAAAGAAAATTAATCAAAATATAGATTTTTTATTTGTCAAAAATACAAAGTCTCAAGTTCAGTTTATTAAGTTAAATACATGTATTATGAGACTTGGGTAGAATATGAAAACTGCATGCATATAGTATTTCTAGTTTAATTTCTGCACAATCGAAGAACAATTACATTACTGTCAATATTTTCACTTTTATCCATGTCACAAGCTCAGAGAATGTGAGCCTGGCATTCCTGTGTAACCCCTTAAAAAAAAAAAAAAAAAGAAAAGAATGCAAAATAGAAGCATTTTAGATATTGGTCATAGATTTTAGACCCTACTGTTTATTACATACAATGTAATAAAATACGTGTTAGAATGGCCTTAGAAAAGTCTTGAGGATTCTTTTACTCTCACTTGAAACTCTCATTCAAATCCAAATAAGGGCTGATTTCTCTAGGGCTGATGGACAATGCTTGGCCCATGGGTCAGCTTTTTTAAACTTTGTACTCCTTAGTGTCCCTTTCACCTGATCTGAAGTCAGTCTTGCTTTGTGGCAGGTAACTGCACCAGCAGTTCCAAACATTTACCAAACGGAACCTCTATCAGAACAGAAGCAATTAACTTAAGCAGCTGCTAAGCATCTTTATACTCTAGACTTTGCTAACTGGTTGGAAATGGCGAAGACATGTCAATGACCTTTGAGGTGCTACTATCCCTCTCACAGTAACTTCAGAGAAACCCGACACCCCCAAAAGGAACACCTAAATTTAGAGCTCATCTACCCAGTGGAGCAGCTTTAGCTACATGACTTCTACAGCATTCAAAAGGAAGAGTGAATCTCTCGGGGAAACTATGAAATGTCTTTTCAATTGCTGTACTGTTGGTCTTTAGTTAAATATGTAATCAACTGAAGGAGAGCCTGGAAAAAAAAAACATCATTCACACAGCAGGGAACTACAATGAACATTGTTATATCATGATATAGTGCATATTACTTTCCTTCAAAGAGTACAGAAACAATTTAGTGAACAATGTTCAAACTTTATGCCTTTGTTTTTAAATGTATAGATTGCGCAAATTGAAAAGACTGCTCAAATTATTTCAGCTTCTATCAAAAAAGTAAAATGCAGTCACGTTGCTTCCAAATGTTCATATACACTGAAATCTTCCCCATTCTGCTGAGTTACTGACAAGCGACATACCTGATCAGACATTTTTGCTTCAACTCAAATGTGCTAGCATCAACTCAAATGTGTTAGCAAGTTACTCTGCCTCAGAGACATTGATTCTGGTCCCATGGGAACCAGGATGTAATCGCTAGCACAAACAAACATCAGTAAACGTGATACTGAAGGTTTTTTTTTTTTGCTCTAAAATCAAATTTTTACTCCACTGACAGTTGGGTTGGATTTAGGGGTATTAGAGTTAATAAATTATGTAATATATATTGAAAATATGTATTCCTGTATTACATTATTTGCAACTAAAAATGCAACTCGCTTTTGTTGCCACTCTGTGGACGTTTCACGCAGAAACAAGCTCACACATGGTCATACTTTCACAACACTTCCAGCTTTGGCAACTGGGGAGCAATGATTTGAATTTCGGGAGGCACAGACCAATTTCTGCAGCAGAACTTTCGATCCACTGTCACTGAAATGCAAGTGATGTAGTGATTATAGTACGCTATATTAACCGCGGACATGTCCCACTAACTATTGACCACCACACAATTTTGTACTCTACATTTCATTTTAAACTAGTTGAAACAAACTTGATATGTTTTGTTGAAAAGTGTGCTTGTGATATCTTCAAAAATTCAAAAATCAATCCAATTTTCTGTTATCTACTAATATCTAATAATCAACAATTATGCAGGTACATATCTTTAAGTGTGGCTTAAGTGTTCAAATACTTATGGCCCCATGTGTTATCCCATTGTCATGTTGCTGATTGTGTGTGTTCGTACATAACCTTTTTTTAAAAAAAAAAAAAAAAGGAATAGTACTTTGTACCAAAAGCTTACCAGAATCTGTATTCTATGTGTGTTTAACACATTACATTATCTATTAATAAAGTATGCCATAACTCTATGCCTTTACATATCTTCAGGGACTTATAATCTTCTTTGTGCCAGGGGCTTATGTCGAAATAACACAGGCTACTACAAGTACTGTTTCTGCAGTGTTTAGTATGTAGGCAATATACTGTACATAGTATACTGGGCAGAATGCAAGCACCACATTGGTATTCAATTCTGAACATACTGTAGGTTTTTTTCTGTTGGTTCCACTTTGAGTGTTGCAGCTATTAGCACCATGGATAGCTCCAACAAAATACTACAATTGCTTCCATTATTCACAAATAAAATCAAATAAATTGTTTTACTATGAGGGAATAAAAAGTGATTTTGATGGTGGCAGTTGAAATACCGTAACAGTGTCACACAACATGATCACTGTTACCAAGCTATTTTACTTACCTAAATACAGTCAGTACCAATAAACAGATTTCTAAATTAACTTAAGTAGACTTGTACTTAACAACTTTTTACCTTAGGGTAATGAGTATCTCTAGCATACAACTGGAATACCCATTAGGGCCCTTACTACTCTGTTAAAAGTGATAGTATCAGTCGTTATCTTTAGGAGCTAATTCTGCCTTATCAGATTTTGATTCAGTGCCATTTTCTCCAGTAACATTTTACAATCTTATTTAGTTTTTTTAAAGTGGGTACAGTTTTTTTTTTTTTAAGAAAAAAGCACCCCAAATACAAATTCATTGCACACTCCTAATCATCTAGAACATTTGCAGTGAAAACATGCTTTGAGGAGAGATTTTTCAGGCCTCCCATATAACCATAAGTGGCCAAGACTACCATTTGATAGTTAAAAATATCACCACTGTAATCAAGCCTCCTTGAGAGGTTGTGTTGCCTTCTACTCATGCACAGATCTGATAACAGACCTGTGATCAGAACCGACATTATATCTTTGCTGTTTGCAGAAATCATGAGTATAAATATATACATGAAAAATGTAATAAATTAAATTAATCTGCTGACCAAAACCAATGAGACCTAGGGCCTGAGGCATAATCTAAAAATACCGCCTCCCCTTGTGCACTGGAGAAAGCAGCAGCCTTCCTCCCAGCTTGACCTAAGAAAGTTAAAGAAGTTCCACAGCGTCACACGATCCGCCCTGTGACATCATTAGCATGGCATAAATAAGAAGGAGTTTGACCATGGCTCAGGACCACTCTCCTGGGACTCTGGCATCTTGACTTCTGCCTCTCGGCTCCTCCACCCTCAAAACAGCATCATGGTGTGTACTTGGATTACTCTCGTACTTTTTTCATGCTCTTTTTGCTGAAAACCTGGCAATAAGCACACTAGGATACATTTTCTATTTTTGTAGTCAAATTTGTGCCACTGTTAAAAATATTTTTTTTCATTCTGTTGGCACATGCAATAGTTTGCACACTTGTGTGTCATATTAGTTCAAACAGTAATTTTGCTGGTGTCTATAGAAGGAATGTGCTTTACAAATATGTTTTAATATAACGTCTTAATTCACACCATTGTATTTTGTGAGATGTTGGCAATTGTGTCAATGGAATTCATACTTTTGCTGTCTCTCTGACAGGCTGGAGAATTCTCTGCTGATCAGATTGAGGGTGAGTGTTCAGTACCTGTACATCAGATTTTATCATGCTTTTATCATAACAATTTATAGTTACTTTTACTATGCCCATAGTCCTCTTATCATTGTTACAAATGTAGGGTATGTTGGAAATATATATATATATATATACACACACACACACTACTGGTCAAAAGTTTTGAAACTCAGCGTTCACTTTCTGTGTAAACATTTTTTTATTATAATTTGTTTCCTTCACATTTTAGAATAATAGTAAAGTCATCAAAACTATGGAATAACATAAATGAAACTATGGGAATTATGTTAAGGTATTAATTATGTTAAACAAAATCCAAAATAAATCAAAACTGTGTTATATGTTAGCATCTTCAAAGTAGTCACCCTTTGCCTAGAATTTGCAAGTTCTCATGACAATTTCTCAACCAACTTCTTGAGGTATCACCCTGGGATGCTTTTTAAACAGTATTGAAGGAGTTCCCATCTATGTCTAAATTTTTTTTATTTATTTTTTTTGTCTACAAAACTAATCTCAAACATTTAAGCATATGCCTTCAGATCAAAAGATTTTTAAGATCATGAGAATCTTTTCAGTCAAGTGTTTCAAAACTTTTGACCGTAAGTGTATATAAATATATTACTAAAATAGTAGAAAATGATATGTACACCAGTCAGCCACAAAATTAAAACCACCTGGTGCCACCAAAGCAGCGGCAATTCTGAGATGATATTCTTTTTACTACAATTATAATTTGAGTTACTGTAGACTTTGTCAGTTCGAACCAGTCTGGCGATTCTCTGCTGATCTCTTCATCATCAAGGCATTTCCATCCACAGAACTACCACTCACTGGATGTTTTTTTTTTTTTTTTTTTGGCACCATTCTGAGTAAATTCTAGAGACTGTTGTGTGTGAAAATCAAAGGACATCAGCAGTTACAGAAATACTCAAACCAGCCCGTCTGGCACCAACAATCATCCATGCGATTATCTAATCAGCCAATCATCTGGCAGCAGTGCAGTGCATAAAACCATTCAGATATGGTCAGGAGCTTCAGTTAATGTTCACAAAAAATTTGATCTCATTGATTTGGACCATGGCATGATTTTTGGTATTTCTGTAACTGCAGATCTCCTGGGATTTTCACACACATCAGTCTCTAGAATTAACTCCGATAATTGCTCTGTACAATTGTGGTGAGAAGAATAGCATCTCAGAATGCTATTCTGAGATGTGGGTTAGAGCTGTTTCTTATCAAAATGCATTAAGTGTTTCTTAACACTTGCAGTTTGAGCTAAGGGTACAAAAATGTATTTGAGCTTACTGGTTTTCCCAGCTTTAAAGGCTAGTATACAAGTATGCACATAAGGGCTGTTCCAGGCAATAATAATGCTGCATTGTAGTTCATGACAGACCTTAAGGGTTTACAATCATGCTTATTCCCAGTGTTGAGTTTTGCTGGTGTAAAACCAAAAGAGGGGAGGAATCTGTAACTGTTGGGTCCTCAAAAAATTCATCAAACCCTTCATAACTTAAGCAAAGAATGACCAAAAGTAAAGAATATGTTATAGATAGGATTTTTGCAACATGGAAAATAGGATACGTCAACATTAATGTATCATTTAACTTGTAAATTCAGTGTAATCAGTTGCTTTTGTGCATGTAAAGTGAGAATTATTCACTGTTCTCTTTTGAGATTAAGATGTCAAATATGTCCAAAGATGAGGCCAAGATTTACTTCTACATCTTAAATACTGAAGAGAAAGAATCCATCATAACCAAGCCTCCAGGGCATATCTTACTCAGTTATAGGTGCAAAAAGCATGTGGTTGGTTGTGGGTGTTGGTTACACTGCTGTCAGCATTCTTGCATTCAACTTAAGTCAGCCAAAGACCGTCATATCCATGTATGGCAAGGGCTACTTTCTCAGAGGGTATCAACTGTCACACAGTGCATTAAATGCCACATCAATGAATCAGAGGGGCACAGCTGCTGGTGCACAGAAGTCGTAGGATGCTATTTTTCTCTCAATGGATCACTTCCAACTTCACACAGCCTGTGAAAATGCAGTTGCTAAGCCTTTTTAAATTTAGCTTCCTTCCTTCTTTGTTGCATGTACTGTTGGCAGGATAATACAGGGAGGTAAAGAGGGCATTATTAGTACAATTACTTTCCTTGACCTTTCCTTTAAAAAGGAGAAACAAACAACAAAAATGTCGGCAAACTTTTATGATCTTATAAAAAATAATAGCGTCTAACTTATTTGCATGTTGCCATATTGTAAGATGTGTTCAAATAGAAATACTGTCTCCTTGATGCATTCTAAATTAGTCCTATTTTATACATTTGTCTCTATATTGATATTATGAATTAATATAAATTATCAACCGGGTCTCTGGAATACTTGATTCTGATTGGTCAATCGAGGCATTCTAAGTTCAGATATTTTCGTATAACGACCACTAATTAAAGTGAATTGAATTCAAGTTTGTATAGCACTTTTACAACACATATTGTTCCAAAGCAGCTTTAAAAAGTATAGTGCCTAACAAACCCGTAACGAAATGAAGAAACCTTGGAACAAAGCAAGATTTCCTATAATAGCTGTGCTAGTTTCATGTCTTTCATAACACAATGTGGTCTCTTTCTTTTTTCCATTTATTTATTTGGTATAGCTGTGTAATAATCAGGATAATGTTCAGTCATAGAGTGATTATCACACAATAAAACCCTTTGGTGTGACATAAGATGGGGTCCAATTTACCCTGTTGTGGTTTACTTTGTGATAATAACATCTATTTACATTCAGACAATAACTGAAAGATGACACTTTTATCCCTCCTTTACAGACTTCAAAGAGGCCTTTGGTCTCTTCGACAGGGTTGGTGACAGCAAGGTTGCTTTCAACCAGGTTGCTGACATCATGCGTGCCCTGGGTCAGAACCCCACCAACAAGGATGTGAAGAAGATCCTGGGTGACCCATCCGCTGATGGTAAGACCTTTACCCTGTAATAATGTACAGCAGTTAACTAATGTTAACGTATACAACTTTATTGTAAATTGTTACCATATATATATATATATAAATATATAAAGACATTTTAAAGACATAAAGGCAATAAAGACATTTTACAATAAAGATGTATTAATTAACATAAGTTAACTACATTACTTAACATGAATTAACTATGAACAGTGTGTTTACAGCATTTATTAATCCTGGTTAATGTTAACATAGACTAACACATTTTAACATTAAAAGTTGCATTACTTAATGCAATATGAACTAAGATGAATAATATATTTTTTTTAAACTAATGTTAACAAATGCAGCATTATTGTGAAGTGCTACTATATATATTACAGGCATAGATATGGACTATATATATATATATATATATATATATAAAAGTAAATACTATAAATATATATATAAAGGTATAGATATAGAATGAGTATTGTTGCAAACTTATTATAGTAGTTCCATTCTCTGTGCAAATCCTAAATGGTTTACACTGATTGGTCATGTGTCCAATCATAGTGTCCAATGTGTGCAAACATAGATATGGCCAACAAAAGAATTGACTTTGAAGCCTTCCTGCCAATGCTGAAGGCTGTTGACACCATGCAGAAGGGTACCATTGATGACTACGTTGAGGGTCTGCGCGTCTTTGACAAAGAGGGAAATGGCACAGTTATGGGCGCTGAGCTGCGCATTGTGCTGTCAACACTGGGTGAGCAATGATTAAATAATTATAGGAAATATGGTTTGGAAACCATAAGTTTGGAACCCATTGACTGAAATAATATTTTAAATGGATGTTCTGGTTCAATACAATTTTGACTCATCTCTTGTTTATAGGGGGAAAAAATAAAAAATCACTGTTACAGTGAGGCACTTATAAAGGAAGTGAATGGGGCCAGTTTATATACATTAAAATACACACTGTTTCAAAAGTATAGCCACATGAATTAAACATTATATGTCTTAACATAATTCGTTGTGATAAATCCACTTACTAACCATATCTATGTAAAGTTATTTCCAATATTACAACTTTGTTGTCATGACGACATAACGTTGGAATACACTGTAATCTTTAAAAGTTGTAATGCCATTAAATCCTTGATTTTATCACATTCAAATCATGTTTACACTAATAATGTTTACATCTTGTGGCAATACTTTGAAACACTGCGTATTTTAACGTTTATGGACTGGCCCCATTTACTTCCATTGTAAATGCGATTTTTACTTGTTTTAAATAATCATGAGACATAAAGATGAGTCTAAATAATTTTTGTGGTAATCAACATTATGCAACCAATGCTGTCAATTGAACTTGTTTTTTTTTTTTACTTGGGACATCCCTTCAAAAACAGAGATATCTGAAGAAGTGAAAATATGTACCATGGCACATGTAATTGTCTCTGAAAGATTTTCCTAATCGATACCTTTCATGGCATCAACAGGTGAGAAGATGTCTGAGCCCGAGATTGACTCTCTCATGCTGGGACAGGAGGATGAGAATGGCACCATCCACTATGAGGGTACATATTTAGACAAGTCCCAAAGAATTTCCCTGCCTATTTACCCCCTTGTAACTTCTTTAAAGACATATTACATAACAGAGCATGCAGTAAAAGTCTTTTTCACTTTTAGGCCTTATGCCACTGATTGGAATGATATAATAAGCTCACCTAACATTGAATCACTATTTTTAGAAAGCCACCTCAAGCCTTGTATGGTGAGCCGGGCTGGATGATCTCCTTAAGCATGTCTTCTTCTCATCTTACAGATTTCGTCAAGCACGTCATGTCTGTGTAAGAGGCCACCCATGTGGGAGTGGTGAGGAAGGCTGAACTATATCTGCAGATGGTGTCAGGACATCCAATCGGATTTGAAGACCAATAAAAAAAGGACTATGGGATGTCACTGCTAAACCATTCTGGTTCATTCCTTTTTGTCCACATCTTTTTTTTCCTTTCCCTCCCTCATTTTGGAAGTTACATCCTCCTCTCATGCAGCTGATCCTCCTTGCCTTCTTGTTCCGCCCGGGGCGACTGTCCACAGTGGGATGGAGCACGGGGAAGAAGGAAATGGCCGCTCATTAAGTGAGGGCTTGTTTCCTCTTTCTCCACCCATCCAGGGTCACAACAACACCACATGCTGTGTGTTAAAGGCACATGGCACTGCTGTGGCCAATCCGCCAATATTCCCCCGCCCCGATTTTCACACAGTCATTTCACAATAAACTTTTTTTCCAAAAGTACACAGAATTTTTCCTTTGTATGTTAACAACAAATCATTAACTCACCCTCATGTTGTTGCAAAACCACATGACTTACTTTCTTCTGTGCAACACAAAAGGCGATGTTAGGCAGAATGTTAGTCTCAGCCACCATTCAATTTCTTTGCATCTTTTATTCATACATTGCCTAAACATCTAACATACAACTAAACATCTCTTTAATGATACTGGTTGGGAACAAGTTAAATGATGACAGAATTGCTATTTTTTTTGGTTAACTATTTCATTAACATAAAAGTTTAAGAATAGGTAACATTGAGACACGCTTGAGAAGTTGACGTGAGACATGTGACATGCTATACTCCATGTAAAACTATTTTAAACAGAATTTAACTAGTTCTTTTAGAAGTATTTATGCAGCTTTTATGACTCCATATTAATTAAGAGACTACATAGAACATTTTTCATTTTAAAGATTCATTTGTGACACCATAAGGTAAATTATAATGAACAATTGAAAATATATATATATATATATATATATATATATATATTATATTTACTTATAAGACCTAAAATATATACTTTTCCTATATATTTAAATCTTGATTTTAAAAAAATAATTTCAAGTAGATATTATGCAACTATATTAAAATAGTAGTAAAAGTTAGAGCAATAACGCTGTGAGTTTGATTCTGGTTTGCTGCATTCTTGATCCCAAAACCTCAAAGTGGGGCCAAAAATAAACGGAAATAATAATAATAATAATAATAATAATAATAAAATCTTAGCATGCTCATTCATATGCATCTTTAAAAAAAAAAAATATGTTTGCTTAGGTTCGACTGAAGATAAATTTACACTGGCTATAAGCCTACTGAAACTTTGCATGATGGTCAGTTTTGCATTAGGAAATGTGTAGCAACACCTCATAATCATCATAGGGGTATTAACTGGATACCATTAAAAATAATTTGACAATTAAGTTTCAGAACAAAATTCCATTCAATTGAAATTGTGTGATCTGTGACTAAATCAAATTATATAAATATATTTTTTACCTTAATAAACAGGGCCGTTTCTGTGTATATGGGGGCCCTGAGCAAAATCCTACTTTAAGCCCTCGCCACCCCCCCACCCCCAGGATCATTTCACTCTCCCTTCCCTCATGGGCCACAAGGGGCCCCTATAACTGACTAATTGAGCCATAAAAGCTGCCTGAGTCTTACTTGCAGCTTTTAATATATTTAATAATAATAATAATTATATATATATATATATAAACACACACAGACTACAGGTCATATATACAACTCTGGAAAAAAGTAAGAGACCACTTTTTCATAGAATTTATTTTTTTTATTCTATGAAGTACAGACAAAAATTCTCCCATATTATGAATAAAAATATTGTCATTTAGAGCATTTATTTGCTGAAAATGAAACTGGTGAAATGACAAAAAAGATGCAGTATTTTCAGACCTCGAATAATGCAAAGAAAACAAGTTCATATTTGTTTTTAAACAACACAATACTAATGTTTTAACTTAGGAAGAGTTCAGAAATTTATATTTGGTGGAAAAACCCTGATTTTCATTCACAGCTTTCATACATCTTGGCATGCTCTCTACCAGTCTTTCTTATTGCTGTTGAGTGACTTTATGCCACTCCTGGTGCAAAAATTCAAGTAGCTCGGCTTTGTTTGATGGCTTGTGGCCATCCATCTTCCTCTTGATCACATTGCAGAGGTTTTCAATAGGGATCAGGTCTGAAGATTGGGCTGGCCATGACAGGGTCTTGATCCTTGTGTTCCTCCATCCACACCTTGATTGACCTGACTGTTTGGCATGGAGCATTGTCCTGTTGGAAAAACCAATCATCAGAGTTGGGGAACATTGTCAGAGCAGAAGGAAGCAAGAGTTCTTCCAGGATAACCTTGTATGTGGCTTGATTCATGCGTCCTTCACAAAGACGAATCTCCCTGATTCCAGCCTTGCTGAAACACCTCCAGATCATCACTGATCCTCCACCAAATTTTACAGTGGGTGCGAGACATTGTGGCTTATATGCCTCTGTCAAACCATTAGATAACCAGGTGAAGGATTGATGATGATGATTTTGGGGTGCTTCAGTAAGGCTGGAATCAGGCAGATTCGTTTTTGTGAAGGATGCTTGTATCAAGTCGTGTACAAGGTTATCCCGGAAGAAAACTTCCAGGATAACCTTCCATCTGCTCTGACAATGTTCCTTCCAGCAGCCACAATCTTCCATGCCACAGCCAGGTCAATCAAGGTGTGAAAGGATGACCACCAAATCAAGACCCAGTCATGGCCAGCCCAATATCCAGGCTATATATATATATATATATATATATATATATATATATATATATATATATATATATATATATATATATACATACACACACACACATACATACATACACACACACACACACACACACACACACACACACACACACACACACACACACACACGCACACAGCCAATTTAATCCAAATGAAATGCAATTCAGAAAAGCGCATATGTAAAAACATATATGAGTATGTAAGATTGCTAAAAAGCTAAAAAGTAGGGTGTACACTTTAAATGTAACGACAGCACTTAAATTGGTGAACATGTTAAAAGATGTTGTGGAAAATAGTTGCCTGATAATAAAGCTTGAGAAGGTGTGTCCACGCGTTTGACAGGTAATGAATTAACCTAAAATCCTGATGTTTGAAATATGCGTGTATTCTGAAGGATCATTTGCCTATTGTGTACGCTAGATAGCACTGTTGCTCTGCTTCCATCGGATGAGGTCGTAAGCGGAAAAGCTGCAACAGAGGTATTTTGTCCTATCTGGTAGCCGTACAATTTCATACAATGGCGAATGTGAAGTGCAGCAGCGAAGGCCCCTCTAGCGAAGGAGGTGAAACTGTCAAAACTGTTTTGTCTTACAATTATTGTACAACAGAAGGTTTTCGAGAATAGTTGTAACACGTTCGTTTTTGAGTGCATGGATATAATAAAGTTTTAGAGTTGGAGTTTTGCGAGTTAGCCGCATTAGCAGTATGATGAGTTGGTTTTCTCCCTGCCGGGTGCTAAAAATAGATATATCATATTTAACTATGTATAAAAATAACACTAAATACGGAAAATTGCATACAAGTTAATCTAAAACAAGCCTTTGATCCTTGCACTAACATAAAATATCGACTAGGGACAGTACTATGGTACTACTTTTTATTTGTATTTTTTTTTTTTTTTGTTACTCTACCGTGGTTACACCATGTATTGTTATTTTTTTTAAGTTCCATTCAAATACTTTGGTACACGATTATGGTAATATTTCAGTATCATGGTAAATATAAAAGTACTTTGGCATTACCATATCATACCTTTAATTTGCCAGGATACATACGTAATATTTTCAGTATCAGTCATTGAATTGGATGATTTGCCCCAAAATGAAAATTCTGTCATCATAGTATAACTTTCTTCTATTGGGCACAAAAGGAGGTGTTAGGGAGAATATTAGGAATATCTCCTTTTGTGTTCCACCAAAAAAAGAAAGCCATACATGGTTGGAACAACACAATGCAGAGTAAATTATGACAGAATTTTCATTTTTTGGGTGAACTATACCTTTAAGACTACTCAAAGTCAAATTGTTGGAGGAGCTTGCATGCTATTATTTGCAGACCAGCTTGAATTCAGATTTTAGGCTCAACAGCGGCTCTCTGAGCAGGTCCTCCTGGCATCCCTCATCTCTCAGGTAACTGTAGCTCACCTTTGGTCTCCAAGGCAACAGTCGCTCACCTTGGTAAGTTGTTTCGCCTCCAGCAGGACCGGAAGAGAAGGGAAGCAGTGTGAAAACTAAGACTGTCTCTTCCAGCATGGCATCAGGGGACAGCCTGAGAAAGCGCCCTGCTTGTGAGATCAGCCCAGAAGATGAGTCTAAAAGCAAGCCTTCTAAATTGCTTAATACTGGGTTTAGTATTACGGCCCAGGCAGTGAAGAAGCCCAACCCCATCTCAATCAAGCTGGGAGCTAGTGTGCGTATCCAACATTGTACTCGTCACTGTTTAAGAAAATGCAAGCTATATTATTAGTAAACATGCTGTGTATTTATAGATAGATTTAAATGTAAAACACTTAAGTATTGTATTCCTCCTTTTCTATTTCAGAAACCAAAAGAACCCACACCTGCTTTACCTACCAAGAAAACTGGACTTGCATCTGTCTTCAATGAGGATGATGATGTGTGTGCTATTCTCCGATATGGAGCTTGATATCTTAATACTGATGCAATCTGTTTGTGTACTTGTTTAATAATTGATGCTGTGAACAGATTTGCCCACACTAAATTGACTTTTCTTTTATGGATTTACCAGATTGACAAAATTGCATTGCATTACATGTTAAAAGTTAATACATTTAACATTATTTTAAATTTCAGAGTGAACCTGAGGAAATGCCACCTGAAGCAAAGATGAGGATGAAGAATATTGGAAGGTTGGGGTTAATTTAAGATTATTTAATATTTATTGTACATGCATCTTAAATTTTTAGTCCACCCAAAAAATATATACTCACTCTTAAATGTCATTCCAACCCTGTATTATCTTTTTTCAACAAAATGCAAAAAGAGATTACCTTACAATAGTCGAGTCAAGGCAGGTTTGACATTGTTGGGGTGTCACGTGACCGATTGTGTAATCGCATGTTGGAAAATATGAGATGTCAGAGTTTGGTCTGTTCCTCACACAAAGCTTTCCTTTTTAGAGCTTGGCAGTTTACATTTTCATCCACATCACGTGTATGGAAAAGAGTAGCTCGGAGGATATTCTACTTAACATCTCCCTTTGCATTTCATTAGTGTCAAGAAACTTAGAACGTGCCCCAATACGTAACTGACACAATCCACTCTGAATGAAAAATAAGACTTTACAGCACTGTTAACATCAACATCACAATTTGTCTTGTTTTTCAGGGAGACGCCCACATCAGCTGGACCCAATTCCTTCAACAAAGGAAAGCAGGGATTCTCAGACCATCAGAAACTTTGGGAGAGGAAGCTTAAATCCCAGAATGATCAGTAGCATGATTGTACCTGCTTACAAAAGCTTGCCTTTTGACAATGAGAAATCTGTCCTTTTGTCTCCTTGTTTGATGAACATTGTACAAATGTATATATGTAATGAATGTTTATGCTCCAAAGCATCTCTTTATTGTAGCTTCTTTATTTTTAGCCTATGTGTGGTTAAAAATGCCTTCCTGTGTAAGATGCAAACCATAACAGAGAAAATTTTGCATAATCTCACTGTACAATATTGTAGGAATTCTTTGCCCTAGCTGAAATTCAAACCAATGTGCCACACTGAACCCTATTATCATTTGGCCTTAGTTTAGTTGTTTATTCGGAGAAAGAATGCGGTTGTCCAGATGTTGACGATTCCTTAAGTATCATTCATAACTGATAGAAGACAATGTAGTTTATAAAGTCACTAATAAATGAGAATTGTGGTATCACTTTGTGGATCTGAGGAGTATTTTAATTTTCTGTCCATGTTGTAATCTGTTTGCAATTTGTCTGGTTTTAGAAGTAGAATTAACCTTAAAGAAAAAAATATGGTCATTACTGTTCACTCATTATATTTTAATCAAAATAATCAAATTGTTTAATTTTGCTATAACAGTTTTTGGTCGAAAGAATATTTAAACACGCTTCCATAGTGACATGGTCATTGCTAAGGCTCTGTAATATTTTCATTATTCATGCTTTAAAATGTATCGATCACCTCTACAATATGTACTCTAATTTCCCATTATAACCAATCAACAGCTTCATAACTTCATAACAAAAATATTTGTTTGTGAAACATGATTAAAAAGAAAAAAACTTTCAAATTTAACCAACCATATCAGAATCTTACATAGATGAGAGGACAATGGCAATGGCCCCTAGGTGTTAATGTAAGCCCCAAGACAACAAAAATTACTGAGTGCAGATTTAACAGCACACACAAAAGGAAACAACAACACTGAAATATATTGAATAGCCAAAAGATAAAATGTAAAATGCATAAATTATAAACTTCATGTTATTTCACTACCACTGTATGATTTTGTTGCATTTAAAACTGTTGCAAATATCAATATTAACTGAATTCTAAAAGACAACCAAGGCACTCCGTGCTTGCATCAGACGTTTCTGCCGGCACAGTAAGTTATCCCGCTTTTGGCCAATGTCATAGTCCTCTTTTAGCAGGTCGTCTATAGCATTTTTCTCTTGCAGTAATTGCAGCATGTTTCTCTGCAGTTCCACAGCAGCCTCCTGGAGCAACTGGTAGAGGATCACCATTGGGATCTGGTCAGCTAGACGCTTGCTTGCAATCTGGTGAAATACATTAAGCTGCGTATCAGATCATGCAATTTGAGCTTCCTCTGTTCTGTGCTAAAAGTGGGAAAAAAATAAGTGCTGGCATTCACAATATATATATATTTTATTAGATATTAGTGCAATATTAGACACTTCATACACTTCGTCCTCAAGGCATGCTGTATGTAGCGTAAAGGGCGGAGTTACCTGGCTGCATTGCTGGTCTGACAAGTAAATTGTAAATAATGGAGAATATAACAACTAGTGAAACTTCTCAAGCAATGTACATACTCACACAGCATGGGGTGATGTAAAAGCATTCAACTTACTTTTGTAAGGTGCCTACAAAAGTGCAGAATTATTTTCCATCATGACATGCTGTGAGTATGTAGCCTACTGTACATTGCTTGAGATACCAGTGTTGAACTGATGTTGGCTAAAGTGTTAAAGCTAGAAGCAACATATTACATATGTGTTTGAAACGTCACATCTGTCAGCTGTTAAACAGCAAATGCTTCCATGTAGTAAAAAAACAAAACTATATATTTGTGACAATACTGCACTTCGTATGTAATATATACACTTCATGGCTGAGTGCATAGTGTATATTTTAAATGCATTGTGTGTAATGTATCATTTGGAATGCAGCTATACTCACTTTAGCATACAAAATAATTTTGAGAGTTATCATGACTGAACTCTGGTGAACACACTTACTGAGTAGTAGGACTCAAGGTGCAGCCTCATCTCCCGCAGAGTGGCATGATTGCCAGTGATTTCTGCCACACCAAAAACAAAACCTTTTTTTTTAGGATTACGAGCAAGTTCATCTTCTTCCAGTTTATCCTTTGAATCTTGTAGGCTCTGGCTGTATGTGCCATCTTGACTATAAACAATGAGCTCCATCTTAAATTGGGTCCTCAGCATGGACTCTGACAGTAATTCTTTATCTTGCTTGATGCCTTCAATCTTAGTCTAAGAAAGTGTGTAAAATGTGTAAACTAGATATGCATACTTTGTATATATGTATTGCCATAAACATTCTTATAAACACAAATACCTACCTTGGCTATTTTAAGCAGATTGGGGAATCCAACAAAGCTATGCTGGGCCAACTGGATAAACTTCTTCCTTACCACATCTATGGGAACACAAACACACCCTTTACCTGCAGACCTGATAACATTGTGAATCTGGTTTCGGAAAATTATTTCCTGATTAGCAACCTTTTTTTCAAAGCTGCTTAAGTACTGTATATATATCCTTCCCTGTGAAGGCTATTGGTGAAAAATAAATCTAAAACCCGGTACACACTGTACGATATCCGAGACAAATTTTGGAAATCCAAAAGTATTTTTGTTTTCATAGGGCAAAATCACCAATCTACAACATTCAGTGTGACATCTTCTTTTCATTTTATATGAAAAGTTTTAATAAATAAATAGCAGAAAATACTTGGAGAAAAGTGTAACACTTCAGCTATATGAAAGCATTAATAAATATGAAAATAAATATATTATTAAATTTTCTTAACAAGTTTTTTTTCCATTATATTTATCATGCATTTTCCCTAATGTTTGTAATGGAAAAGTTTGTAATTTTTCAGGCCACAAGTCTTTTTATTTCCACAATAAATTTTTGCTCCTGGTAGCTAATGATTACTGTAGGCTACCCCCTGCACTTGCATTCATTCTTATCATCTGTAATTTTTTGTATTTGTGAATATATAATTTTTCTTTTTACATGTTAGACTATGCAAGTGATGGTGTGGTATTGGAGCAACAGAAATGCTGATGTACTGACATTCAAAAGGAAAGTCACTTCTATTCTGCAATGCTCCCATAACGTGAGTTATGCTCACTGATCGGGACCACAGTCGGCAACTGACATACTGACATAGAATACAGCTGCCTACAGCTGCCTATGTAGGCAGGAGGCAATGAGGCAGCTCACTAGGTTAGGGATCCAACCCTATGTTTCCACCTTTGAGACAACATTTTGCTGAAGGCAGGCTACTGAAAATTTGAAATATAAAAAAACCTTACCTGAGATGGTCTTCAGTGTCTTTAATGCAGGTTCCTCTAATTGCCTGATCTGTTCCCTGACAAGACCCTCAAAGGTCTTGTAATTGATGAAGCCTGGAAGCTCTCTGCCTCGATACTTGGTTTCATAATTATCAACTTCTCTCTGAAGCTTCCTGTTGACTGTGAACAATTTTAGAATGTTGTCAGAAAAATTGCATTTGAGTTGTGGAAGTTTTATTCTGTCTCCAGACCTGATTTTATTATACATCATGAAAAATCAGATATTCAGTATCGTCAAAAACAATGTTTCAAGCAGGTCGGTTGACTTTTGTTAAAGCAAGATCTCAGTATGAAACAAGCACTTTACTGCACATTGTGTTTACATGTACTGTTTATACACACATTTGCAGTTCATTCAGTTAAATTTTGTTAAAAGTAATCTTATTCAAGTCTAATTTCTCCATTTCTCATATATACTTGACTCACAGGAATCTCCTGAACGTTCCAAGATGCACTTCCATTTTGCAAATTCTTTGCGGAGTTCTGGAAAAATCAATAGATCTGAAGCATTTTTAAGCACCTCCCCAGTGGTCAGGTTAAAAGTATCCTGAGTGAAAGCTGTAACTTTCTGAATTCAGCAATTGAGACAACAAGAGAAAAGATTTGTTCTCATTAAATCAATTTAAATGTGTTTCTTTTTCTTTTCTTTTATGAGGCTGCATATTTATGAGGCTATTTTCCTGCTTAGTATGAGGTATGATTATTTACCATTGTGGAAGATATTAGTGATCTGGATGTTTAAGCTCTTTACTAAAATGCAAACTTAAGCAAAAGTTTTATAGTTGTGTCTGTTTCTGGTAAGCAATTAGTTGTAGTCTCAGTGAGTGTGGAAGGAGATATTGTTTAGTCTAGAATCGTCTGTGCATCTATGTTGGATCATTGGCATGTGTGTAGACTTCGTGGCTATACTCACATCAATGAGAAAGCTAAGTCTTTCTGCAGGGTCTGATGGTGGTCCAGTGCCATATGCCTGCAGTTCCTTTTGTGTCTCTTCAAGCTTTGTCTCGATTTGTTCCTCTAACCGAGGTAGTGATTTCTACATAACATATTGTCCATAGGAAAATTAGCTGTGTATATTATGAGTCAAATAATTTTACCAGTGTCTTTCACTAGAAATCGGTTCACCTGAATGTGATGAACCAACTCAATTGTTAGTTTCTCAGCCAACTTGGGAATAGTAGCAAAGCCTTCTTCGTAGAGTGTTCTGAGTGGAAAAATGTAAGAGCTTTTTAACAACTAGTCAAAAATAATTTCTGTAATATCTGTAGAATGAAATTGCAGCCCAAATCACACCAAATGTTGATGTTATAGCACTCTTTCAGCTTGGTAAATTGTTGAAAGTTCTGCTGCCGAAATGGATCTGTGCTTACACAGCCAAAGCTGGAAGTGTTGTTGAACATACTGGAAAGTGTGAGCTCCAGTTTCCAGGTGAAACGTCCACAGAGTGACGCCAAAAGCAAGTTAATTTTGTAGATGTACAGGTATATGATGTAAAACAGTCAACAGGAATTCAGATTTTATTAATCATATGGCCTAACCCAAACTCAACCATAAACCTACAGACAGTAGAGTAATAATTTAATCACAGAGGGTAGATACAAGTTCTGAATCTTGAAAACAGGATTACTTCCTGGTTTCCATGGGAGTAGAACCCATGTCTCTGGAGCTGTTTCCGCAAAGTGCTATAAGCATAGCTTTTGAACACTTTTGAACTGATGCAAAGATGTTCGATAGGAGATGCCACTTGTCTGTAATTTGGCATAATGGGGTTTATATGGGTTCCGGAATATATGAAATATATGTACATGGTATATGTAATTTTCCTGTGCAAACATGTTTAAATGTGACCATGTACCCACCTGAACTGAGGATGGTCTTTGAAAAAGATCATCTCTGTCTCTGTGGCCTCATTAAGGGTGACCCGCTCCATGATCTCTTTCTGTCCCCTGCACCTAACAATCATGTAACCTTTAGAAAGCGGAATGACCTCATTGTGCACAATGTCTATCACAGTCCCTTCAGTGCCCTTATCCAACAGGTCTGGCTTTGTTAGGATGCCTATAGTAGACATATGATACAATCAGAACAGAAAACTTATGATTTTACCCATCTATTTTGAAGGTTAGGTAGTTTGCATGTATGCAATGAATACTGTTTATGAGTACCGCGCACCTAAAGTCCTTTCGCCTTCAGGGTCCTCTTCCTGAGCCATCTTTAATGCTTCTGTGGTCGCAATGTCAACATTGCATGGCACCACTACAAGGTTGATTGTTTCTTGCTTGGTAACAAACTTCCTGATCAGTCTCTTAATCTGAAATGAATGCATTTGATTGATGTTCCTGTGTCTTTAAGCAAACCACGTTTTATGTCGATTACCAATGAAAATAATTTAGTCTCATCCATCAGTTTGTAAAAACAAGAAAAATCACATTTATTGTAAATTTAGTAAACATTTCAAAATGCTGACTTAAAGGAATAATTCACCTCATTCATCATTTCATCATTCTCTCATCATTTACTCACCCTTGTGCCATCCCAGATGTGTAGGACTTTCTTTTTTCTGCAGAACACAAATTATGATTTTTAGATAAATATTTCAGCTCTGTAGACCCATACAATGCAAGTGAATGGCTGCCAACATTTTGATGCTCCAAAAAGCATATAAAGGCAGTATAAAAGTTATCCATATGACTGCAGTGATTAAATTCATATCTTTAAAATTGATATAATTGGTTTGGGTGAGAAACAGATCAATATTTAGGCCCATTTTTGCTATACATTATTCTGTAAATCGCCAAAAACAAAAGAAGAACTAGGAGAGAAGGGTGCTTAGGAGGGCTGTTTGAAAGTGCATGAAAATAACATAAATATTGATCTCTTTCTCACTCACACCTATCATATCGCTTCTGAAGACATGCATTTAACCAGTGGAGTCATATGTATTACTTTTATGCTGCCTTTTTATGCCTTTTGAGCTTTAAAGTTTTTGACCCGATTGACTTGCATTCCTGCAGAGCTGAAATATTCTTCTAAAAATCTGTGTTTGCATGCAGCAGAAAGAAAAGCCATACACATCAAGGATGGCATGATGGTGAGTAAATGATGAGAGAAATTAAATTTTTATTTAAATTTAAGTGACCTGTCCAGCCTGACACAACAACATTGACTTAACCAATGGTGTGAATTTTGGGGTGGGATTATGTATTTGTTTGAGCAACGGATGGCATATTCTTATATTCTGTTTATATTTGCAGTTCCGTTTGATGACACTAGTGGCACAGAAATTAACTTCAGCTTTAAGCATTATAGATTCTAACTTAAGACTAGTGTGATATAATCACTTACTAACCTGGCTTGTGCATCTAATTTTTCATCTCCTGTCATGACCATTTTTGGGTCCCATGTAAAATATATGGTCAATGCATATGATATATACACATGGATCAAAGTACCATGTTTTTTTCATCTTATACCTTGGTACTGTCATAGTACTTTTTTCTAAAGAACGTTTAGAGAATTTATTACCTGCTCTCCAATATTCTCAGGTTGACCCTTGACTGCAACTCGCGCGATACCGGGGAGGTCAATAAGCGTGAGGTCAGGGACATTTGCAGAAGTGATCTGCAAACTGATAAGTTCTTCACTTATACCAACCCCAGTTCCAGCCATCTCATCCTGGGCTATAAGTGTAATTAGACTTATTTGTAAATACGTTATGTCAAAGGATTGCACATATTTGAGAGATCACATGAAATGTATTCTAAGCTTTATTTACCTTCACGAATCTTTTTCTCAACATCTGCTGGGTCGTCAATGTCTTCCACATATTCCTGGTAACTGATTTTCCCATGCCATCCATCTTCCTCCTTAGTTCTGATCATCTTGAGCACAAGAGGGCATCGTGTAACAATCCCTGTAATAAACGTAGTAAAAAAAAACAAAACAAAAAAATTAAGATTTGTTCTTTTACTATTCAATGGTTTTATTTTAAGTGAGTTATCAATAAGGAATTACCATTTGTTTTTGGTACCATAGCATTCTTTAACTGTTGAACTGTGATGCACCTCACTGAACTCTGCATGCATTACCTTGGTCTAATGATGGACTTCACTCTTATAATGCAATATACATATACACTATACATAATTAAGTATTGGCATTATATTCATGATGTTAGCTAGAGGGGAACTGGCTCCCACAGTGAGCCTGGTTTCTCCTAATGTTATTGTTCTCCATTAACCAACATCTTATGGAGATTTGTGTTCATTGCCACAGTCGCCTTCGGCTTGATCACTGGGTTTTTAAATACAATAATTTTTTATTACTTATTTTTAAACACATTTCACAATTGTATTTTATCAAACTACACAATGATGACTCTTAGACATTATAGATATTAAAGTTAAATTTTCTGTTAATGCATGATTTTCTGTAAAGCTGCTTTGAAACTATGTGTGTTGGGAAAGGTGCTATACAAATAAAAATTACTTGAATTTAAAACCCTTTCGCATATATGATCATATGTGATCTGCATTCGTGCTCTGTTTACCAGTAAAAAGGGACTGAAGCGGTTGTCATAATGATCCAGTTGCTCAAATAGTCATTTCAACTTCACAATATATGTATTTTTTATATGTTACAAGTCGCTACAGTCGGAGAGCACTGTTTTGATGTAACGCTGTCGCCAAGGGCGTAGATTTGGCTTGAACATTAGGGGGCAGGGAGTTGTACTTGCTTGTTTTTATTATTGGGTTATCCATCCCCCCTGGAATCTACACTTCTGGCTGTGGCCATGTTTTCTAATGTCAATCAAAGAATATACAAATTAGTCAGTCCACTCGAGCCTTCTCCCATTCCACCTGTCACTCATTCTAACCACTTCCGGTGCTGGGAAAGTGGAAGTGTTATGTTTTTGGAACCTGCTTCCATGCTTTACATGAACTCAAAGTCCCATGTCACACATAGCTGGCATGCGCATTAGCAATCGCATCTTATCTATTATTATCAATCATTATAAACATTAAAAAAAACACATTATATGCTCGACAATATATAATCTGACCTCCAGTGCATCTGCTGTTAAGTGTAGGTAAGAATTTTTTTTATTACAGAACTCACACTGGGGGGTGCATCAGGAGAAACTCACATGCGAAAAGGTTAAAATACCTTGGACTATTATGTAACAATTCCTTGGTATTTCATATGACTATGGTATTCTAGTACAATACAATTTGTATGTACCATAGTATTACCATCTGATGTCATAATACCGCCATAGCACCTT